>JAHDVF020000320.1:0-113750 GCA_022606425.2 Lepidostoma basale | reverse complement strand
TAATAATCAATTAAATTTGGCAAAATAAAATCATATCAGCCGTCAATCTTTAGATAATATCTATAATTTCGCATTAGCTCTGATGTCCGTCTCTACAGATATATGGGTCCATTTAATATCTTGCCCGAAACAGCTTTAATAAAACGTAATAAAGAGAAAATGGGAAAGGAAGGGAAGAAGGGAAGAGATAGGTCAAGGAAGGGATCCGTATAACAATTGACGAAATGGGATAGTTACGGAAGTTACAACAAAGAACTAAAGAACTTGACAAAGAGTCAGATTGAATGTAGGACTCTGTAAAAATGGGTATAATACACCCAAAGAAAGAAATAAGAATACGAGTATGTGGTTGTCGTTCATAGGAACATATAAAGAGTAGCCAACAGCATAGAAATAGTATATTACTAAAAGGTAATATTGTCATGGAATTCCGGAACTAGAAGATATTTCTTATTCTTTTAATATAAAAACTAACTAACTAAATATCACGCCGTCTCCTCGAAGTGATAAGCAGAAATAATGGATGCCACACTTTTCTTTCTTGACATATTTCTCTCGATTCCTCAACATTCATACATCGTTTCATGCACGCGCGTCGTTTTCTCTGACTCTTACGTGGCCGACTTTAAATATTTGATTCATTTGATCGTGTCACGTGTTCTTCGGTCTTTCTCCATTTCTAGTTCCTTTTACATCGTAACATATACTATTTTACCATTCTTTCTTCATTTATTCTTTCCATGTGTCCAAACCATCTTCATGATCCTTTAATCATTTTGTTCATAACACCATAATTTGCACCGCATTCACTTATTATATTTTCATTCGAGCGAGCCTGTCGAAACTGATCGCTGTCGAAATAAAGACAAATGTGGAAGTAGTTATAAAAAACATCATCATATTTAATTATTATTTACATTCATAGTTCGTAACATGCACGCTCGCCGATTTTTCCGACTTCGAATGTGGCCGCCTTTTAGAATTAGATTAATTTGGTCATGCCACGATTAACTCGATCTTCCACGGCTTCTCTTTACACTCACACTGCTTGTATACAACATTTTAATCATTCTTCTCTAGTCCATTCGTTTCATATATCCAAACTATCTCAGGGATCCTTATTTCGTGGTTTGGTATTCTTTCATATATCGTTTTTCCCCACATTCTTCGTATAATATTGTTATATCTCTTCATCTATTTCTCTACATATGAAGAAAATTGTTAGAGAAAAAAAAACATTACAAACAAACAAACCATCACGTCGTTTCCCCACAGGAGTAGGCAGGTACTATACTGGCACACCTCTCTAGCTTCCTCCACATTTATACAGCGAGTCATAAACGTACGTCGATTCTTCCGACTACTAACGTGACTAACCTTTATTTCAAACTAATCCGATTTGATTAATTTGGTCATGCCGTGTTTTCCTCGGTCTGCCTCTACTCTGTACTCCATTTACATCGTTAACGTATACTTTCTTAACCATTATTTCTCCATCCATGCGCTCCATATGTCCGAACCAACGCAGCGATCCTTTCATAATTTGGTTTATAAACCCTTCTTCCGCTCTACATTCCTTTCTTATATCAGCATTTGAGATTCTGTCGTATATCGTTCAACTACACATAAGTCTGAGGAACCTCATCTCTACCGCATTTATTCTGCTCTCATCCTTCTTCTGCCAGTCCCGTGCTTCGCTTCCATACATTAGGGTTGGGACCAGAACTCCACTGTGAACGGCCGTTTTCGCTTTTATTGATAAATTCTTGTTTCCAATAACTATTTTTAAAGCTTCATTCACTTTGTTACCCGCATCAACCCTACTTTTGACGCTACTATCCGTTCGGCCATCCGCTTTGAACATGCTACCTAAATACACAATTTCACTCACCTCAAGTTTTCTTCGTTCACACTTATATTACAAACTGTCATTTACAAATAAAAAACGTACGATTATATTATTATAGAATTTTCTAATAGCTTGTTAAGCGGTCATTGATTAGTTACACAAAACGTACCACACTCAGAAGTGTGAAAGCGAAAAGGGTAAGCACACAGGCACACAGGTATACCATTGGAGAGCAAATCGCAAATTACCTCCAATGTAGGAGTCAGGAATCGTTTGATTATTATTACTGGCGTGATGTAATGAATGGGTAAAGTTGGCGCCGCCCAATACGTGCTCCTTGGCGATGCTAAACACCTTGGCTCGTAAATAATAAAGTTGGGGTGAACCAGGGTGTAGGGTGTGTGGGAACTTTAGGGTACAACGTAGTTGGGAACGACGTGGCGTACAGTCCGCGCCCGCCGGAATACACCATTTACATAATGTATTTGTTATAAGACCATTTTTTAAATCATATTTACCAATAATAGTAATTTGATAGTATGATAAGGGGTTTTATTTATTTAAAATTTATTTAAACTTTAAACGTTCATGTTATTGTTTGTTTATTACTTCTAACCGTTTTCATTGATATTTTAAAAAAACGTAACAGTATAATTGTTAAAAAAAATAAAATATATGTATATATTTTATATTTTTATTTATTATTCTTAACTAATCACGAATTTCTTTTACATATTCCCCATTTCTATTTGCGATTGGATTTGCATTTTAATAACATTTGAAAAACACTAAATTTTCACAAACATGTTTTAGACTCTAAGCGTTCCTCTGATGTGTGATTTTTTTAAACGATAAAAAGAAAATAAAGGTTAAATGAACAGAAATATTTTTTAATTTAATTGTATCTCAATAGAGACGAAGACGCAAACTGGAAACTGAATATGGATGATCAGGGTGTTTACAGGACTTATGACCTGACATTGGTTGGGTTAAGCGCACGTTTTATGTAATTACAACATTCCCCATCCCACCTTTGTTATTATGATCATGCCTGACAAATTTTGGAAGATGTATATATACTTCAAATCCATATCTATCTTCACGTGTCAGTTTTTATTGTTCATCTATGTAGATTTGATTGCACTTATCAATCTATTCAAGATTAACCTATACAACCGACCCACTAACGCCATCTATGGAGAATGATTTTCAGCATTTAGCAAACTACCTTATTAACACAATGCGAAGGCTGTCGCCTGTTAACGTATTGTTAGAAGCCGCCAGGAGTATTATTCCATTCTATATGCCAAAGAATTGACCAGAATAATTACAAATATTTGTGAATGTATACTTATACTTGTATACGAAATCCTGTCCAATTATTCCATTCTATATGCCAAAGAATTGACCAGAATAATTACAAATATTTGTGAATGTATACTTATACTTGTATACGAAATCCTGGATTTTCACCAAAGGGTGGTTAATTCAAATTTAATTGTATCTCAATAGAGACGAAGACGCAAACTGGAAACTGAATATGGATGATCAAGGTGTTTACAGGACTTATGACCTGTCATTGGTTGGGTTAAGGTACACTAAGCCATTTGTCAGGCATGATCATTATAACAAAGGTGGAATGGGGAATGTTGTAATTACATAAAGCGTGCGCTTTATGTAATTACAACGAAGCAATAAATTCAGTCAAGTTTTTATACGGAGTAAAGATTTTGAAAGATTGTACACGAGGCTTGTATACATAGGTGTGAAAAAATAGTCAACTGCATATATCTATTTCCATATACGGTACACATATGTGTACACCGTATACTCGTCAAAAGCGAGTGCTAACTGGAGCGCGATATCCAGACCCAGCTGGGGAATACTTCAAATCAGGATTTCAGGGTAGGCTGCAGGGAAAACGGCAATATTACAACTTACAGCGCGAAATGCGCGCCACCCTTTACGACCCCTGCCGGTAAGGATGGGCGCGTAGGGGAGGAGGGCGGCCGTGACGTCAGAGATGAGGGTTATTTCGGAAGGCTTTCAAGTAGGACAAAGAAGGAAGCCATTAGTTCTTTTTTTCTATTTATAATTCCGAGTCAAAAGATGATCGCGATTAAGATTTTTCGATTGGGGCGATATTTTGAGAAAATGGACGAAGTGTTGCGAACTGAATGGCTAAAGGGGATTTTTGATAAAAAGATTTCTAATATAATACAAAAAGGAATCTTGTTGTATGAAATTGAAAAGTGAATACTATAATGTTATTGAGAAAAATGTTTAAAATAATGTCGATTAGTTTATACAGGTTTTCCATGTGCGATTATCCAGTACCTATATATAGAGTAGAGATTTGGACCCAGAAAGTACAATAACAAAAGATATGGACTATGAATAGTTTCATAATAATTATAATTAGCTTCTTCACCTAATTAATATTAACTGTGACAATACCCTTTCATTTCTTGTAAGTATAATTGTCCCTTCTAATCACTGCTTTTTTCCCACCTTTGTTATATTTGTTTGTAAACTTGTCAACCGATTTCGCATACTTAATTTTAACTATTACTAACCACACTAATGAGTTTTTTTACCCTATATATAGTAAGTTTTTTAATTTGTAAATTTAGTTTATTGTAACATCTGATGATGCCAACGTCATTTGGCTGAGAGCAAATAAATTGTGATATTATAACAGTGTTATAAATTTAAACAGTAATATTGTAGTTAAAGTATTATAGTGTTTCGGCCAAAACAATGGACCATTTAATTATAATAAGGATAAGAATTAATTATATCTCAATAGAGACGAAGATGTAAATTATTTGGAAACAGAATACGGTGGTCGAGGCGTTTACAGGACTTATGGGACTTATTGGCTGGGTTAAGCGATCGCTTTATATAATGCAACATTCCGAACACCACTTCTGACAATTATTTTTGAATGTTGTATATATGTTACCATGTTGAGAAACATTTTACATATTTTAGTTCAATCTACACTAGCGCCATCTATTGAGATTAGATGTAAGCATTAAGCAGAAAATCTTAATTAATGTTATGTGAAAGGTTATCAACCCAATTATCACACATTACTAGACAACGCGTGGAAAAAACTCTCCACTTTTTATATGCTTATAAAGGATATAATTAGGATAATTTGAATAGTGTCGTTTTCGTTCGTAACTCACCTCAAGGACGCTTTGGTAATGCTATTTTGTCATGGGTGCTGCACCTAGCACTTGTCATCAGAAATTGATTGTTTATATTTTGTTTGATTTAAAATCAGTCGGATTGTCAACGCATCTGAGGCGTGCAGGAAGCATATTCCAGGTCGATGGAGCTGGGGTCGCTAAAGCCCGATCTCCGAAATTTATCCTGGGGCTGCGTTTTGGTACAACTTATCTGCCTATTGCCGAGGAGTTTAGTGATTGAAGCGTAGATTGCCACTAATTAGGGCTATCAGCATTACAGAGATCTGATATCTTTGAAAACTACCCAGCAATTTATACTGGATACTTTTAGGATATTTGAACCAGTGAAGATCTTTTAGATGTTACAAGATAGGAGATTTTGTATTTAATTTCGGCGAAGTCCTAGAAAGGCGAGCATTGCTAGGGTGTTGCTTAAAATTATTAAAGGTGGCATACTAGGACCTTTGTAAATTGTCTAAAATACTAAATGAAGCTATTTTATCTTAAAATATGGATTAATGTCGTGAATATTAGTACTTTTTATTAAATAAACTATAATATGTTTGTCCGTTAATGCAAAAACTTTGTTTTATATCACAATTGTATTTATTTTACTTTAGGACATCTGTTTCATCAACCAATGTTGACGTAATTGGTTGATGAAACAGCTGTCGTCAAGTAAAATAAATACAATTGTGATATAAAACAAAGTTTTTGCATTAACAGTTATAAAATGTTAAAATATCATAGTGTTTCGGCCAAAACAATGGACTATTTAAATATATTAACTAACTAACTAACTAACCATCACGCCGTCTCCCCGAAGGGGTAGGCAGAAAGAATGGACTGCCACACCTTTCTTTCCTGACATATTTCTCTCGCTTCCTCAACATTCATACATCGTGTCATGCACGCGCGTCGATTTCTCTGACTCCTCACATGGCCGACATTCAATATTTGATTTATTTGATCGCGCCACGTTTTCCTCGGTCTTCCTCTATTTCTGGTTCCATTTACATCATTAACATATAATTTTTACCATTCTTTCTTCATTCATTCTTTCCATATGTCCAAACCATCTTAATGATCCTTTCATTATTTTGTTCATGACACCATCATTCGCACCGCATTCACTTCTTATATTTTCATTCGACACTCTATCATACACAGAATATCCACACATTCGTCTAAGAGATCTCATTTCTACTGCATTTATTCTACTTTCATCCTTCCTTTGCCAGTTCCATGCTTCGCTTCCATACATGAGGGTCGGTAGAATAACACCATTGTGCACTGCCATTCTAGCTTTTTTGGATAGGTTTTTGTTTGCGATGACAACTTTAAGTGCACCATTCACTTTGTTGCCTGCCCCAACCCTTCTTTCAATATCCCTCTCCACTCTCCCATCTCTTGTAAACATACTACCTAAATACACAAACTCAACTACTTGCTCCAAGTTTTCACCATTCACGCTAATGTTGCAGACTGTCGTGGTTTCTTCCTTTTCAAAAATCACCTTGGACTTATTAACATTCATCATCAGATCATTTCGCATGCATACCTCATACATACAATTCACCAGGACTTGTAGTTCATGCTCGTTGTCAGCAAGTAGGGCAGCGTCATTCGCATACAAGAGACAGCTTACTGACACTCCGCTCATTTTGGCACCTACATCCAACCCTTTCAGCTCTTTCATACAATTGTCCATATACAGATTAAATAACCACGGGGACATTACGCAACTTTGTTTGACACCTTTATTGATATCAAACCAGGCTGTAAGATCTCCATTTACTCTGACACTAGCAGTGCTTTCCGTGTATAGCGACTTAATGGCCGTGATCAGTTTTGTACTTATTCCATATTCAGACAATATTTTCCACAACTTTTCTCTATTAACGTCATATGAAAATGTCTATTATCACAAAGTTTTATTATATTTTATGGTAGTGACAATTTATCAATGAAAGCGAAAATGGCCATTCACAATGGAGTTCTGGTCCCAACCCTTATGTTTGGAAGCGAAGCATGGAACCGACAGAAGAAGGATAAGCGCAGAATAAATGCGGTTGAGATTAGGTCCCCATGACGTATGTGTACGAATTTCAAATGCTGATATAAGTATTGAGTGAAGAGCGGAAGAAGGTATGAATAAAGAAAATCTATGAACAAAGTTATGAAAGGATCGCTGCGTTGTTCGGACATATGGAGTGCATGGATGGAGAAAGAATGCTTAATAAAGTATACTTTAACCATGTGAATGGAGTACGGAGTCTAGGTAAACCGAGGAAAACAAGACATGACCAAAATAATCTCTATTTTAAAGGTTCGTTGCGTTAAAAGTCGAAGGAATCGACGCGCGTGTATGACTCGTTATATGAATATGGAGGAATCTAGAGAGGTGTGTCAGGATAGAGTAGTGTGGCGGTCCATTCTCTCTGGCAACCTCTACGGGGAAATGACGTGTGGTTTGTTTGTTTTGTTTGTTTGTTTATTGCGAATGAAAGTGATTATTACCAAAATGTTTTATCATATATTTTATTGGAATGACATAACAACAACAAAACCATCACGCCGTTTCCCCGCAGGGGTAGGCAGAGAGAATGGACCGCCACACTACTCAATCCTGACATACCTCTCTAGATTCCTCCACATTCATACATCGAGTCATACACGCACGTCGATTCTTCCGGCTACTGACATGGCCAACCTTTAATATTTGATTAATTTGGTCATGCCATGTTTTCCTCGGTCTACCTCGACTTCTTTTATTCTCAATTTCATCGCACATCTCATTGAACTTCCATTCCATACCTCCTTTTATGTTCCAAGTACCGATGCGGCACTCCACTCTCCTCTGTTCGCCCCCGCGGGAAAAGCGACGTGATGGGTGGCGGACCTCATCGTCGTCTCTAGGCATTTACCCACATCTACTTACAAACTACCTTAAAATTAATTACATTATATTATTTAATACGCATTTTAAAACATAACATATGTGATAGTATTTAAATGTCTACGAGTAAATTTCATCTCATCCCCAGAAATTTCCATGAGTCACGCATGCCGGGGTATTTACAGCCAGTGGATTCATTCGTACTCAAGATTAGAGGCGATTCCGATGACGCAGCCTTTACGGGGTAGAAGGGGTGGGAACAACCTCCACGTCACTTTGGGGTTGATGCTAATATGAACTTATGACTCACTGGTGGGGCGAAAAAACAAACACGTTAAAACTAAGTTGAGTGGTTACGTTCTCACTGTTTTCACGCTTTTTAATACACTTTTTATACCCATGAAAATTATTTTGGAGGGTGGAATTTAAACATACTAAAATTAATTTCCATATAAAAAGTAAAGCATAAAATGATGCCTTGATAGCATCATATAACTAATTGCGTAGATTTTCACGGTTGGTAGAAATATGTTACTTTCTTGACCGACGTTTCGAAGATCGATGCAGTCCCCATGTTCAGGGTAGTTAATTACCCTGAAGATGAAGAATGCAACGATCTCCGAAACGTCGATCGAGAAAAACTAGCTAAACGGATTTTTCAAGATCCCAAAAACGTGATATAATTAATCAAATTATTTTACTGAAATCTCTTGATGGAAGTTCATTTTAAATAATAAATAAATAAAACGATGTTTTTTTACTACTTTCACTTTTGTATTTATTTCGACAGCGACCGGTTTCGCCAGGCTCGATGCCAGCGAGCCTGGTGAAACCGGTCGCTGTCGAAATAAAGACAAAAGTGAAAGTAGTTAAAAAACATCGTTTTATTCAATTATTATTTATGATATAATTACTTTTACGTGTTAACAATAGATAAATTTATTAAAAATACAGATCATATTAAAAATACATACCAATCTTCTTAAGCCTTCAAATAGTCAGTAATGTGAGCACAAAGTGAACATACCTGAAACAAAAATAAAAACATTTAATATTATGTATAAAATTATTACTTAAATCGAAATAGTTTAAAAAAATATAGCGTGCAATCCACAATTTTTGTGACTTCTGACATGCCTTACATAAACAATTTGATTAATTTTGTGGTAATAATTGCGAATGAAAATGTCTCTTTTTTAGAAAATTTATTATATTTTAAGTGAACGACATGTTCGCCTTTATGAAATGTATTTAGATTTTGTTAAGAATGAAGTCTCTAAGAAAAAATATGATCAGAAAATTATATATATTATTCCTTAAACAACGATGTAAAACTACATATTAAATAATTAATTCGAATGCAAACGTCTATTTTCTATAAGTTTTATTATATTTTATGTGAATGACATGTTTCGCCTATTTAAGGCATTATCAAACTAACATTTTCAGAGACTTCATTCTTCACTCACATAATTAGATAAGAAGCAGCTTTAATCGAATCAATCAAATCAGTTTATTAACTCAAAAGACATTACAAACAGCAAAATGTTTAAGGTAATTGAGTACAGGTATAATATTTAAAAAATACAACATAATACTAGGAACGCATTAGAGATGGTTCGACATTAGGAAGACAAGATACTTTCTTAAGTCAAGAGTATTTTTGTCTTCTGAACGTACCTTCACCAATATGAAACAGTCAAACTCCTTTCATTTAAAATTGATGGGGGTTCGTGGATTTTTCAACATACTGTCTAATTTACGGAAGCCAGCCCAACCTAAACCAATTCGTCGGTCGATTCTGCGTTTTTGTAAAACCTGATGATGCCAACATAGTTTGCGAAACAGAAAAATAAATTGTGATACGTATAATAACATCGCGAACCCCAAAAAGATTGCTGGAGTGGCACCCAGGTGGTAGAAGACCAATTGGACGACCAAGGCTGCGATGGGAGGATGAAGTTGGGAGAGATGGAGCAAGATTGTTGGAGTATCAGATTGGAGGGTCGAAGCGGAGGACAGGAGGAGTTGGAGGCGAAGAATACTGGAGGCTAAGGCTCGATATGGGCTGTAGGGCCATCGAAGAAGGAGAAGATAATAACAATAAGTGTTAATATATCAAATCAAATCAAATCAAATCAGTTTATTTCATCAACAGACATTACAAATTTTATTTTTAAGGCGTCTATTGAGAACAGGTAAAATAATATATTATTTATAGTATACTACCAGAAACGCATAAGAGATGGTTCAACATTAGCAAGACAGGATACTCTCCAGAATTAAGAGTATTTGCCTTCTGAGCGTACTTTCACTAACATGAAAGACGTCGATCTCCGAGGAGACCGCGTTCAGCAGACTAATTGCTCTTCCCACCGGTGTCACCAGAGGCAGATTGGTTCTGGCGGCCGGTAGGTAAAACAATCTGTGCTGTCGCTGTAGGAGATATCTATCGGGGACAAAAAGCCGAACACCCTCCAGTACGGCCGAGTTCATATATGTATGTCTTAAATAACATTCTAATGTAGATTAGCATATAAACATCAAGCTAATCATGAAATCTAGTGTTGGCAGCATCAATACAATCACAACTGATAAATATTACATCCATCATATCTCCCGTTGGCATGGTGTGCGTGCGCCATTCACTTTATCCAAACACCAAAATTTAATGTCACTTGATGGCGGCACGGTATCGCAAGCAATTAGGAGCGTAATTTTGGGTGCATATTTTAATATTTCAAAGCATACGAGTGGCTCCCTTCTAGCCCTCACTTTAACAACACTAAGTAGTCTGAAACATTATTTGGAGTCGCGCGGGATTTAGTAATTGGTCCTAATTTACTTGCTCCCTACACAGGCTTTGATGTCAATATTAATATAAGATAAAAAATACAATGTGTATTATTATGCGTGAAAAGATATTTATATTTTAAATAGAAAAGTTTATAACAAATACTAACAAATAATAACAAATAAATATATTTGTAAATATTCTGGTCAATTCTTTGGCGTATAAAATAGGAGTGTTACTCCAGGCGACTTCTAAACAGTGCGCTAGGAGGCGGTAGCCTCTTCGCATTGTGTTAATAAAGTAGTTTGCTAAATGCTAAAACAATCATTCTTCATAGATGGCGTTAGTGGGTGGATTGTATAGATTAATCTTAAAAAATTAATTAGTACAATCAAATCTACATAGATGGCTAACTGGAACTGACACGTGAAGATAGGTATGGATTTGGAGTATATATACAACTTCCAAAAATGTATCATGCATGATCAATAACAATGGTGGAATGGGGAATGTTGTAATTACATAAAGCGTGCGCTTAACCCAACCAATGACAGGTCATAAGTCCTGTAAACACCTTGATCATCCATATTCAGTTTCCAGTTTGTTTCTTCGTCTCTATTGAGATACAATTAAAAATAGAAAAGTTTATATTTGAATAACTTTTTGGAATCATTATATTATAACTTTGGATACAAACTTCCCTTCTTCGGTGTATGAATTTTAACAGTTAAACGATATTGAGTTATTATTTATATACTAAATGAAGAGTTAAAAAGGTGGAGGAGGGAGTTAACTTGAGTGGCAGGGTAAATTTTTGTTTACTTGGAATTATGAGACAGGGGAAGGGGAAATAAATCAATTAAGGGACAAGAAGAATTTAGGTAAACTATTAATAAATAGAGTTGGACTGGGTTGGGTCGCCTTTAGTAAACTGAGACATGTCTTTGAATATGATGAAATACCGATTTGTCTCAAAAGAAAGGTCTAAGACATGTGTATACTGCCCATGATTACATACGGACTAGAGACGACAACTCTTACAGAAAAAAGTGTCCACAGGCTCAAGTGTACACAGAGGTCCATGGAAAGACAGATACTTGGTGTGAACTTGCGTGACCGCATAAGGAATGAAGAAATCAGACGCCGCACCAGGGTTGCTGACGTCATGGACCGAGTGGCAAAATTGAAATGGCAATGGGCTGGACACTTGGCTAGACAAGGTGGCAACAGATAGGCACCCAGGATACTCAGTTGGAGACCATGGGCAAATAGGCGAAGTGTCGGAAGGCCACTGATGAGATGGACCGATGATATTGTCAGAAGGGTAAGAAAATCTTGGATACAAAAGGGGCAGGATAGAGACGAGTGGAAGAAATTGGAAGAGGCCTATATCCAGCAGCGGAGGGAAGAAGGCTAGCAAAGAAGAAGAAGAAGAAGATTATTAAATAATAAAGACAAACAAGATAAACTAATCCAATCGGGAGTTTACAAATTATAATGCAATAATTGCTCATCTACATACAAAAACTAAAAACACTGGGGGCTTTTATGTCCAAAACATATTTGTATTTTGATTTTAAAGTTTAATAAAGTTAATAATATTACTGTTCAAATTTAAAACACTGTTATAATATCCCAATTTCTTTTTATTTACTGTGAGTGTCGCGACAGCTGTTTCGCCAACACATGTTGGCATCATCATGTGTCACAATAAACTGATGATGCCAATGTGTCACAATAAACTGGTGAAACAGCTGTCGCGACACTCACAGTTAAGAAGAAAAAAAAGAAATTGTGATATTATAAGTGTTTTAGATTTTAACAGTAATAATGTTGAAGTATCATAGTGTTTCGGCCGAAACAATGGACTGAAGTCAATATTGTATACAAAGAAAAAACATTTTACAATGAATCCGAAACACAAAGTTATGGCGAATATAGAAGAAATAATGTTTAATATTGATGAAATCAATTGAAGTTTTTTTATTTGATATGGGAGTAATGTTTTCGTGTTGCGCTTTGCTAGGAAAATTTTAAATCAATTTTTTTTCACTCCCATAACACATAACATAAAACTTCTAGAAAACGGAAGATTAAATACCTGATTAAAAGCTTAACTATATAGTTCAAGAAATAACAAATATGTTTTAATTAAAGAATTGTGCATACGTTATCATAATTTACAATATTATGTTTTTCGTTCTTGTGATATTTGGATTCCTACCATGATTTACGTGCCCTGAATATGGAAACTGTAACGATTCCCTAATCGGCATTTAAAGAAAATATTATGGGACAATAATATTTAGTAATTTTAATAGCGGGAGATGCCTATTGGTGGCGATGAGGTTCGCAACCCATCACACCGCGTCTCTCGCGGGGGCGAAAAGAGAAGGATAGAGTGCCGCATTGGTTAAAGTGTGGCAGTCCATTCTTTCTGCCTACCCTTTCGGGGAGACGGCGTGATGGTTATTTAGTTTTTTAGTTTTAAAACACAAAACGATTTTTCCATAGTAATACATATGCAAAAAACATGACAACAGTGTACAAACTTTAACGCGCTTTCAAAGGGGTTTTAATAATATATGAAAATGTAAGGTCCTCATGAAGGGTAAAATCAATCGACCGCGGCTATCGATAAAGTATTCAGAAGCCGTATAAGCTATTTCTCACAACCCTCCGCCCTCGGCTAGGAGTAGACAGTCGCCCCGAGATTACGAAACACGTTATCGGAGATAATTCACTAAAGCTTCAAGTTTGTCTTTCAATAATCTGTATACATTTTTGACGTGGAACATACAAAATAAAAGCAGTTGAATCGATAATAAATTAAATCAGTATATTATCTCAACAAACACACAATATAAATGTGTAAGGCATCTATTGAGTATAGGTAAAATATAATATATACAATATAAAACCAGGAACGCATGAGAAATGGTTCGACATTAGAAAGACAAGATACTCTATAAAGTCGAGAGTAATTTCACTAATATGATAGACGTCGTAAAGAAACTCTAATATGTCTAAGGAGAAAAGTCTATGATTCATGCATACTGCCGGTGATGATATATGGGATGGACACTATGACCCTCACCAAGAGAAATGTAGAGAGATTAAGAGTCACGCAGCGTTCCATGGAAAGACATATGCTCGGCGTCAGTCTTCGAGATAAAATCAGAAATGAGGAGATTAGATGCCGAACAAAAAAAATGGACATCATGGAATGACTAGCGAGACTGAAGTGGCAATGGGCGGGTCATGTGGCAAGACAAAGTGAGGATAGATGGACCCAGAAAATAATAAGGTGGAGACCATGAGCAAATAGGAGAAGCGTCGGCAGGCCGCAAAAAGGTTTGCCGACGACATTGCTGCCGTGGGAGGGGAAATGTGGCTGCAGCTGGCAGAAAATAGAGACGAGTGAAAAGGAAGGGAAGAGGCCTATATCCAGCAGTGGATCGATAAAGGCTGACGAAGAAGAAGAAGAAGATAGACGTCGATCTCCGAGGTGACCGCGTTCAGCAGACTAATTGCTTTTCCCACCGTTGTCACCAGAGGCAGGTTGTTTCTGGCGGCTGGTAGGTAAAACAATCTGTGCCTTCACTGTCGGAGATATCTATCAGGGACAAAAATACCAACATCCTCCATCACGGCCGAGTTATCTAAATATCCGCTGATTAATATTATAAAAAGAAACGGGTTATGAGATGCCCATCTCTTTGAAGTGAGATATATATATTGTTATGTGATCATTTTATAAGCGGGTTACCTTTGAGACACTATACATAACGTCTCGAAGGGAAAATAGCCCTAATGACCTGTGTCATTAAGTGATACGAGGTCTGTAAATCTGGATAGGGGAAGGAGATTAGCTTAACTTGATATCATATTCTACACACATCACCTACAGCGGGGATCGATCGGGGGCATTAGCAAATATCGGGGTTAATCGTTATTTAAAGGGTCGGTTAGGTACTCCCATTCGTGGACGAAGAGCTTTTATGGAGGGAAAATTTGAAACATGATCATGGAACATTTTTTCAAAATATGTATCATTCAATTATTTAATCTCAAGCATTTTTTTTATGTCCAAAATATTTTTGCATCCTTTATGTTATTGAGTAAAAAATATGACACGTCTCTCCATATTAAATGAAAAAACTCTTGACTCGGAAAGTTTTTACAATTATTAATATTTTGTTGTACATCAATACAGCGCGAGTCAAATCAATGTAAAGGGTATAAGCTATTATATTGATTCGCATGACATGTGATAGAGAGAGAGGGAGAGAGGGAGAGAGGGAGAGAGGGAGAGAGGGAGAGAGGAGAGAGAGAGAGGGAGAGAGGGAGAGAGGGAGAGGGAGAGAGGGAGAGGGGAGAGAGGGAGAGAGGGAGAGAGGGAGAGAGGGAGAGAGGGAGAGAGGAGAGAGGGAGAGAGGGAGAGAGGGAGAGAGGGAGAGAGGGAGAGAGAGAGGAGAGAGGGAGAGGAGAGGGAGAGAGGGAGAGAGGGAGAGAGGGAGAGAGGGAGAGAGGGAGAGAGATAAATGAGACCTACTTCACTCCATGGTCTCTGGGTCTAAGTTAATTTTTCTGTTATGGGTGCAAACATTTACGTTTTCCTCGCCCATTAGTTTAGATATGGTAATAATTAATAATAGTATATTAATAATAATAGTTATTTTTCTTATAGCCATAATCATAATTTTATTTTTGAAAATATCAACATAATATATATGATAATAATTTGATGTAATTTTTTAAAGCGCCGTTTTCGTAATATAATCAAATATTTTATATATTTTCCCTGTTTAGACCCTCGTGTTGAAAGATCCTGCTTCGATAGCAGAAGCAGTATTTTAAGTGTTTAATGAAACTCTTATAAAAATAAGAGATTTCAATAAAAAAAGGTTATGTAACTGCCGAAACGAGTAACAAATAAAATAACAAGAATATATAGAAAAAAATAAGCCGTTAATTTAAATGGCTCCTAGCAGCTCCATTACACATTTTAACGACTTGTCCCACTTCACCTTATCACCACAGAAATTAAGTGCGTAGGTACTCTGGATAGGTACTGTCATATCGAACGAAAAGGTAGGCGGGTATAAAAAATGATTACACTCTCCCGGCGTAAAACAGTTTCCAGAAAGCCGAATAAACTAGGAAAAAAACCTTTTAATACGAACTCGGAACAGCCCTTAAAATTATATGGAGCCCGTAGAGCGCCTAGTAGAGGACTCATTAAAATTAATTCTGTATCCGATGCTTAATTAATTTTGTGAGAAAAATCGGAGTATTAATTTTAATTTGCTAACAAGTAATTAACAGAATTTGGAAATGTTATTTATGATGTTATTCAAGGAAAATATTATAAAATCTCTTCAATATTCACTATTCCTTTGCGGATTCATAATTGATATTTTAAAAAGAAATAAAATCAAAAATTATAACAAATATTTTTCCGAACAGAGAAGCCCATCATCAGTTCCGACATTCATCATTAAATCGTTCGACTTGCATACCTCATACATTCTCGACACCAAGACACAAGACTTGTAATTCGTCCGCACTATCCGCAACGAGAACGGCATCGTCCGCGTATAGCAGACAGTTTACAGACAGATCACTCATCTTAGCACCGGCATTTATACCTTTAAGTTTGTTCATACATTTGTCCATATACAGATTGAACAACCATGGGGACATCACGCAGCCCTGCTTAACACCCTGCAATAATTTGTAATCACAAGTTAATGATCAAAAATGTATAAACTCACAATAATTATCAAATCGTACATTTTTTATTTTACACTAGCTGACCCGGCAACGCTTCGCTATTGCTAAATTCGAGTACATAAATAAACCCAATATATATTCAAAAAATACAATGAATTATAAACTTGAATACATATTACTAATGTAATAGAAAAACAATTTTTTGAATATTTTATATGAAATTTAATGATCAAATAAACAATATTATATCACATTTGCAGAAAACATTCTATATATTAAAGAAACAAAACTCTTGATTTTGTTGTCCATGAAATTCACATCAGAGCCAATAAAGTAAGTTTCTACTGCGAGTCCGTTGGCGTGGAATAGTAATATAGATGATAATACTACAAAAGCCTCCCTTCCCGACTTCCACAACTGTATCCCTCGCCGCTCTGCGCCATTGACCTCCTGCCACTCGTTTAATGTCATCAGACCATCTTGCTTGTGATCTGCCAGAATTTGTGTAGCTGTTTCTCTTTCGCCACTCCAGGCCAGAAGATCTTATCACCCGTTGTCCTTGCTTTATGACCGATCCCATTCCATTTAAACATTAGTTATTTTACACGCTGCATCGGCAACTTTGGTCCGATCTTTGATTCATCAATTTTGGGCCCTGGAATTAAAAAAAAAAAAATTTGAATTGCCATAAGGCGGACACTGAAGAGGCAAAATTTAAATTTCTATACAATGAATGAATTACAACTGTTTTTCACTTGTTTGCTGAAGATATTCTTCATATAAAAGGCAGTTCATGCTATATGCATAATAATAATTAGGCTAATTTGTCAAATTAACTAACTAACTAACTAACCATCACGCCGTCTCCCCGAAAGTGTAAGCAGAGAGAATGGACTGTCACACTTTTACTGATGCGGCACTCCATCCTTCTCTTTTCGCCCCGCGGGAGGCGCGGTGTGATGGGTTGCGAACCTCATCGCCACCAATAGGCATCTCCCGCGCACACTTCGATCGTCCAACACCCACAAAATAAATCTAAAACAAATAATATAAAATACAATGATATAAAATAAAATAACAAAATAAAAATAATTTTACACAAAATGTTCTTTTTAGACGGTGCACATATTGTCTATTTAATTTATAATATGTTCCACGTATCCACTGTTTTTTAATTTAGCACATAATGTAATAACACATAATGTTTTTTTCAATGTTGCACATGTTGACATGGACGATCCGGACTTTTGTGTTTATTTAATTTATGTTACACGTATCCACCATTTTTTAAATTATCTGTAATAAGGCACTTAACCAGCAAGAACTTAAAAATAATATTGAAGAAATTATTCAAATTGTCATTGGAACAAATGAAAAAATTATTTGTACACCTGTCAAAATTCTTTATAAAAACGATAAAACTAATAAAACCTTTTAATCTGATTAATTTGTCAAATTAATTAAATTAATCAGATTTTAAAGGTTGGTCATGTTAGAAGTCGGAGGAATCGACATGCGTGTATGACTCGTATGAATGTGGAGGAAGCTAGACAGGTTTGCCAGGATAGAGTAGTGTTATGTTGAAGAAATTATTCAAATTGTCATTGGAACAAATGAAAAATTTATTTGTACACCTGTCAAAATTCTTTATAAAAATGATAAAACTGATAAAACCTTTTAATCTGATTAATTTGATTAATTTGTCAAATTAATTAAATTAATCAGATTTTAAAGGTTGGTCATGTTAGAAGTCGGAGGAATCGACATGCGTGTATGACTCGTATGAATGTGGAGGAAGCTAGACAGGTTTGCCAGGATAGAGTAGTGTTATGGTCCATTCTCTCTGCCTACCCCTGTGGGGAAACGGCGTGATGGTTTGTTTGTTTGTTTAATTTGTATAATCGCCGTTTTCGTGAATAGCTCACCTCAAGGGCGCTTTGACAATGTTTTTAGTCATGAAAGGTGCATGTGACAACAGCGAAATCACGATCGTAGAAACTTACTTTATTGGCTCTGATGTGATTTTCATGGACAACAAAATCAAGAGTTTTGTTTCTCTAAACATATGAATGTTTTGTGCAAATGTGATATTGTGTAATGTAAAAATGAGCCGGTTCTCATTCGCCACTCCAGAGTACATCTAATTCACTGATCATCCGGTGTTTGATTGATCTAATTCCATTTTAACGAAGTTATTTTGCACGCTGCATCGGTAATTTTCGTCCCATCTCTGATCCGTTACTTTATTTTCCTAGAAATAAACGGAAAAAGTCATAAGAATTGTGTCATTCATTCATATTGTAATTCATATTGTATATCATTAGAACTTTCTTACCGTTGCTGTGGTAATGTAACAATTTCCCTGACCAAAGTATGCGTATAAAGAAAACAGCAAAATAGAATAAACTGAAAATATATTTATGAATTAGAAATATAAATATTATATTATACTTACGGAAGCAAGTTTCTTCATATTCTTGTAGAGCTTCGACGTCCAATATTTTATATTTTCGCTATCATCCTATCATTGAATATTTTTAATCCCAGAAACTTCATAACCTAAAAGTACCGAAACTTCATACCTACAAAATATTACGACGTACAAAGAGATTGACAGTTCCGAGACCACGTGACCAATCGAACGGCTAGAACTCTAGAAAACGAATATCATTAAGTAATCACCGTCGAACGTAAGAGAAACGAATAAGTTTCAGCCACACGAAAAAATAAAATTTCGTTCATAACCTCAAAATGACAAAAGTATAATTACCTGTCTGCATTAGTGTACATTAAAATATGGCCAATAAAATAGACTGTACCAATTAAACAACCAATTATTTTAGTGCGTAATAAGTAAAACGTATTAAGTATTATACATCCCAAAGTAAAACGCAATATATTGGACTGTCAGAAAGCAAAACACATTGTTGCCACTACACAAAATTACATGGAGACTGAATTCTCTCCAGACCGTGTCAAACGAATATAGACTCAAAAGATTGATACTCAGGTGATACGAACATTAAGGTCTATATTCGTTTGCAGTACGAAAATTTTCAATTAATTGATTAATTTATAAAGTTAATTAGAGCTCGATTAATAACGAAAATATGCCTATGACGACCGCTAAATTCCACTTAGTCCATTCCCCAAGATACAGAAGGATCTGATGAGGAATCACCGAGAAAGAAGGAGACACACACAACCCAGATTGTGTTTTATTTATATGTAGATTGAGTAAAATTTGCTAAAGTTTGAATTTTCATTTATTTATTTGATTCTTACTAACTAACCATCACGCCATCTCCCCGGAGGGGTATGCAGAAAGAATGGACCGCCACACTGTTCTGTCCTGACATACTTTTCTCGTACTCATATTAAACATCACGACTTTCCGTAGATTTTTACTTTCCCATATTGTATTTAGACAGATACTGAATACAATATGGGAAAGTGAAAATATGCCACTCAATTGATCTCATCCCGAAAACACTAAAATATTCTTAAATATTCCGTAGATGAAATCAACCCATAGAACAGGTCAGCACCTTCAAGTATCTAGGCATAGACCTGTTGGGGGGAGCTGATCTGTGGGAAGATATACAAGTAAACAAGGCAGCTGCAATATCAGGTGCTCTAAAATCCACAATATGGAAAAACAGAGACATGGCCATTAAGATTAAGATTAGAATCTATAAAGCATGCGTAATAATATATGGCGTCGAAGCAAGGGCAGACACAGTAAGGACCAAACAAGTTTTAAGGACTTCCGGAATAAATAAACTGAGGACAAAAGCAGGCAAGACACTGAGAGATCGCGTGAGGAACACCAGAATAAGAGAGATATGTGAGGTTGAGGATATTATAAGATGGAGCAGACAGCAAAAAAGGGAATGGTACGGTCATGTACGACAGCACCAGACTCCCCTATATTGCATGCATTGCATAATCAGCCTCATGGGACTCGTCCTCGAGGAAGACCTCCTAAAAGATGGAAGGACAGCTGGGAATCTACCTCACAGGAGGAGCAACACTCTGGAGAACAGACCACATAGGTCTACAATAAGAAAAAGAAGAAGACTTTTCTCCGAAGGGGTAAGCAGAGAGAATGGTTCGCCACACTACTCGATCGTGACACACGTCTCTACCTTCCTCCACATTCATACACGATTTATTCTGATTGCAGAATAAATGATGTTTGATTTATTTGATTGCAGAATAAATGTAGTAATGGTAAGATATCTAAGACGTATGTGTGGTAAAACGATGTACGACAGAATTTCAAATGCTGTTATAAAGAAGGAATGTAGAGCGAAAGAAAGTGTTATGAACAAAATTATGAAAGAATCACTGCGTTGGTTTGGACATATGAAATGCATGGATGAAGGAAGAATAGTTAATAAAGTATACGATAACGGTGTGAATGAAGCACGGAGTCGTGGAAGACGGAGGAAAACTTGACATGATCAGATAAAATAAATATTAAAGGTTAGCCATGTATGACTCGTTGTATAAATGTGAGGGAAGCTAAAGAGGTATGTCAGGATAGAGTAGTGTGGCGGTCCATTCCCTCTGCCTGTGCTCTCTGTAAATTGTTGTTATTGTATAAATATCTTTAAGTGATTATAAATTCTATAATGAATTAACAACTAACTAACCATCACGCCGTCTCCTCAGAGGGGTAGGCAGAAAGAATGGAACGCTACACTGTTCTAACCTGACCTACTTCTCTCGCTTCCTCTACATTCATACATCTTGTCATGCACGCACGTGAGGCTACCCTCAGAAAACATCTATCTCTTAAATAATGTGTTGTTCTTCTTATTGTTTATAATTACTTAATTGGTCTTAATTTTTTTATTATCTTGTGTTTTTTTGCATTTTGTTTATTGTTTATATTGAAATTTTTTAATTTCACAATTGCATATTCTGTTTAAAACAGTTTTTTTGTTGTTTTTTGTATTCTACCTGTATAGTCATAAGCGCTTTGGTAATATACTGTAATGTTTATGATTTAAAAAAAAAATTAAAAAGTACGAATTAACAATATAACCATTAATACATAAAACAATTGCAATCACATTCAATCTATTTATGAAACAAATCGGTTAATATCTAACACAAAGGACCAGCGATTGAGAATTGAACCACCAGTTATTGGCCAAAGAGTCAGCTGGTCACCGGGCGCATGCAAACAGGGAGACTGGCCCAGTATTTGACCGCCTAACCACCGACCATTACCCAGTGTGGACGGAATAAATAGCGAACGGATGCAATTAACGGGATAAAGAATGGAACAGTTTGAATTCGGTTGGAATTCAAATACAGGATGGAACAACAAAAGGCGAAATGTGTTTTCGAATTTAATTCGCATTCGATTTTATCTAGAATAACAAATGAACACGAACAATCCGTTTTCAAATTATTTCAAATAAAAAGAAAGATGAATGCTCCAATCGAGTTGTAATAAAAGAAAGCTGTTTTTGCTATTGTTTTTAATGAATACAACAAATTTTAACTAATGGTAACAATGGTGTCCTTGTACTGACTCTTATGTATGGAAGCGAAGCATGGGACTGGCAAAAGAAAGATGAAAGTAGAATAAATTCAGTAGAAATAGAGATCTCTTAAACGAATGCGTGAAAATCTGTATATGACAAGAGTGTCGAATTAAAATGTAAGAAGTGAATGCAAAGCGAATGAAAGTGTTATGAATAAAATAATGAAAGGAATTCTAAGATGGTTTGGACACATGGAAAGTGTGTATGAAGAAATAATGGTAAAAAAAAACAGAAAAAGGGGAAGACCTATGAAAACATGGCACGATCAAATAAATCAAATATTGAATGCCGGCTACATGAGGAAGCGAGAGAAGTATGTCAGGAAAGAAAAGTGTGGCAGTTCATTGTTTCTGTCTACCCCTTCGGCGAGGCGGCGTGATGGTAATTGTGTTTTGGTATTGGAAAATTAATAAAATACTCAAAGTGAGCAAAAGTAATTGTTTATTATTATGAAGAAATAAACGGGTCTTATCAGGATCGAACCAATGTCCTCTGTATGAGGAGTCAAACGTCGTCTTCTTATTATTATTCCTCTTCTTTCTTTAGACCTAGACCCGGTGTTGCAGCGGGAACTTGGAGGCATAGGACCAACCAAGAGATACGTATGATGACCCAGCAGCCCCTTATAACGAGCACCGTGAGAGCCGGTCGCCTAGCACGGATTGGGCACGTATGCCGAGCCGAAGAGACCAGAGCAATCAAGACCCTGTACGCGTCTAGACCGACTAGAGTAAGACCTCTAGGAAGGCCTAGACAGCGCCTAATGGGCAATGTTTTGGCTGATCTGGCTAGGTTGGGCGAATCGGACTGCTGGGAGCATAAGGCGCAGAATTGAGGAGCTTGGCGAAAAATCATCAAGGAAGTTAAAACTCTTCAAGAGTTGAATAGCCATAGGAATTGGTTCAGTCTTTAAATTTTGCGATCTGTTCAGATGAAGACAGAAAACGTTTAACACACTCTTCATCTTTTTAGTGGTTCTCCCGATTCCGGCTTGTGAAGGTATTATCAAATGTTTTAAACGTTTGAAAACATTAAATAATGCTTTAACAAGGCATTTTACAAGCATAGAGTTTTACACCATTGTTCGAGAAATATTAAATAAGTTATCCAATACATTATTCGATAATACCCTAGCAAGAAAAAACATGCAACTATCATGAAATATAATAATGTGAATGTAAAAAGGTTATTCTCATCGATATCAAATAATTTAAATGGAGTTAGACCTCATTGTAAAATAAATAATAGTTGTCAATACACAATACGTCCAGGTATATGTATGCATATGAAAGGAGACGATGAAAGGTATTATATATAAACTGTCACATAGTGATGTTTTGAAACATGACTGTCTAACATGGGGTCCATTAAGGGAAGAGCTTGTCCGTCCAATAAGTTTGCCTCCATTAAATCTAATTTCCTCGGACGTGATGTAACCAGATTTATTACTTCGTTGTCTACCGGAACCGGAATTTCCTGAGTCTCGTCTTCGGCAAACATGATTAACTCAGAAACTACAACTACCGCAAGGTATTTAATACACGCGGACTATTCAATTTCTGATTTCCTAACCTCTAAAAACCTTTACGAAGTGTTTAAAGTGTTATGTAATTGAAAGAAAAAAGTTTGGATATTCTTTGAAGGTAGAAATCTATCTTTATAAATAAAATCCAATGTGTGTTATTGTGTATTCCAATAACTCCCTTAAAACGTTATATTTAATCGTCATTTTTACATTATTTATTAATTG
The DNA here is from genome assembly GCA_022606425.2 of Lepidostoma basale. Classification (NCBI taxonomy): domain Eukaryota; kingdom Metazoa; phylum Arthropoda; class Insecta; order Trichoptera; family Lepidostomatidae; genus Lepidostoma; species Lepidostoma basale. Next base: position 89,964 of record JAHDVF020000320.1, on the reverse strand, counting down.
TAACGGTTGTTCTGGTAATACTTTTAAAACGAACGCAGCTGTAATTAACTGTCAAAATTAATAAATTAATTGATAATTTTTGAAGAACAGGCGAATATAGACCTTAATAATCGGACTCCAATTTCTAGAGTCCATAATTTCTTTAACGTTTGTGGTCAGTTTTCTAGTATTTAAAATATATTTAATATACTGTTTTCTAGAAGATTCATTACAAAACATTTAAAAGGAATGATATGGTTTGCCCTCCTAGGGCATTATCACATTTATTTCAATACGAAATATTTAAAGCGCCGTGCAAATATAACACAGGTTTAGATATCTGATAGAAATATTTGTATTTAATAAAAAAAATTTACTCGATATATTTCGAATGTATTATACCTTAATCATGGGAAGAATGATTAAAACTTTGTTCTCCCGATGATTAAATCCTATCGAATAAAATATTTATTCATAATTAGATTCAATACAATAATCATTACGGACAAGATGAGAATCTTGACTGCGGTGGTACGGTCATATGATGCGAAGAGACAGCTAAAATATCGTCCAAAAGCCCTCAACATTTTCACAAAACCATAAGAAAGGACCGCCCAATGGCAACATGGTGGCTCAACATGGAAAAGGAGTTGCAACAAGAGAACCTGACAGCGGAGATGAGCCAGGATAGAAAAGTATGGCGTCTTCGTACGAGAAGAGCCGGCCTCAGATGTTGGGAAATGCAAAAGGAAAGAATTATTATCATATAGAAATATTTTTTACAATGTTCTTAATTTGGATTCAATACAACAATTTGTTCATAAAAAACAGTATTTTATCAAGATCGGGGATAATTTTGTAGATTTATATAAATTAAATTATTTAACCATTGGGCTATCCAATTTTTTCAGTTGTGAAAAAACAAAGATTTTTCAGCAAACGAAAGTGCAAATAACACATGAAAAAAATGTTCATTGTAAAACCAACCGTAACACAATAGGTTGTCATAATAAAACTAATCTCAATATGTAATTTTTGAATTGAAAAGAACACAAAAACCAAATTTTAAATTTGTTATTTAAAATCTCCAGACCGAAACGATTTTGTTTAACGATGACCTTAAACATTTGTTTTTTATAATTATTCTATTTTTCTGATGTGATGGAATGATTTTTAAATATAATATGCGTACCATTCACAGATTGTCAAATGTTGGGAAGATGACGAAAATGAAATAAATGATTAATTAATATCATGTGTGGTCTGTTTTATTGTACGGGTGTGAAACTTGGACCTTGAAGGTTAACTCAATGAACAGGCTGGAAGCATTTGAAATGTGGCTCCATCGCCGAATGCTCAGAGTACCCTGGACAGACATCGTTACCAATACCGAAGTCCTGAGGCGAGCTAGAGTTGACAGGGAATTGTTATCGACTATCAAAGTTCGAAAGATCTCACATCTGGGTCATTTACTGCGTGGAGAAAAGTACTGATATTGGAGGGGAAAATTAAGGGACGCCGAGGGCCCGGAAGGAGACAAATGTCTTGGCTGCGAAACGTGAGGGAGTATACTGGCATCCAAAGTGTGGAGGAGCTGTTCCGAGCGGCGCAGGACAGGGACAGGTTCGCCGAGGTGATCGCCAACAGGGACCCGACAGGGCACTTGAAGAAGAAGAAGAATTATTAACACTTAAAGGGCTTTTAAGTTTAAAAAAAAAGTGCGGCAGTAAACACTTTAAAACTGCATAGATTAGTATAATTACAACTTTGTTCAAGTAATTATTATGATTTGATATATGGTATGAATGGTTTAATCCATATTTGTATGTATAAGACATGGTAAAACATACGCACGTCTTACCTGCTCGACAGTCCCAATAGAAATGAACATCCGCTTTATTGGGCATTCGGTATCATCGTGGTTAAAAACAATAAAAAATATCGACAAACGAAATCTCGAACATTTAAAAATTAATGAATTCAAACTTGTAGTCATAGAGGAGAAGGTAGGCACCCATTTTAAACGCCAACGCCCGCGAATTCGGCACATTCGAAATTTAAAAAATAAAACTTCCAATCCCGCTGCAGCGCTTCGAAAAACAAGTGAACAGCTCTTCAGGGGCTCGAAGCGCGTAGAGTCGAGTTAACTGTATTGGAATTAGCCAAATCAGGGCGGAAACTTCAAAAGCCATTTCACAAAATGATGGTGCATTACTACCAACAAAAGCCACTTCACGTTTAGCCAGTCTATGGTGCACGGGAATTTTTGTGTGTACGTAAAATAGATATTAACCCTTAACGTACCGTGTTCAAAACAAAACGCTCGCTCCCATGTGGTCAATTCAGTTTACCGCTAACTTTATCTAAATATCAAGCATATGACTCGATGAATCAAAATTTAATTTATGTCATCTTGTAGGGAATTTCATTAGGAATAGATCGATATCTATAACATACATGGATTATTTGAAAAACATATCATTATTAATTTTTTTCTGGAACCATGCGATTTCTGATATAGAATGCGACACAGCATATGAGCAACTGACACCAAGTTTGAACTTGTATCGCCCCGCCGCGCCGCGCCGTGGCGCTATAATTTTACGTATGATAAAGGCACCTAGGCAAAATGTATAGTGCGTTCAAGACAACGAGTACGTATTAATATTTGTCCCTTTTGGTAAAGTGTTAATATTTTCACAGTTCTGATATTATTAAGTTTCGTGCTGCGTTTCCGTCCACAGTCGGTATTATTACGTACCTGGAAAAGGCCAAACATATAATTTATAATACGTTCAAAACAGCGAGTAAGTGTTTGTCACTTTTGATAAAATTGTAAATATTAGCAACACAAATTCTACCTTAACACGAATGAAGGTGAGGGCAGTCTTAAAATTTTTTTTTTTTGGGATGAAGGAAGTAATTTTTTGTTTTTTTATTATTACGAAATATTGAGAACACTTCAATGGAGGATTACAATTTTTTTATAATATTAGGGTTCATAGGTTTTAAGAAAATCAACTTTAAATTGGCAGTGGAAACTCAATTGACCACATGGCAACGCGACGGTTAAGTGGTTATAGTGTTCACGAGGTAATGAGACTTAGTTAAATACGTTATGCATCAAAAAATATAAAAACTTCCATTTATTTTCAAACCTTCATTTTTATCATGAAGTTAAAATTATAAACTATTTTCACATACTCAAGCTAAACTTGAGTTTTTAGTTAAATCACTGCTTGATATTTGGCGTTTTTGATATAAATGAAGTATTTTTATGATACAACATTTTGAATGTATACAAATACTTGTAGACGAATACTGGATTTTATTTACCCATGTTGTATAAAACAAAAACTGGTCCAAGTTAGCATATAAATTGGAGTGACATTTCCAGGCGTTATCTAGCAGTGCGTTAATGGCGGTAGCCTTTCACGTTGCATTATAAAGATCTTCTGCTTAATGCTTAAATCTAATCTTCATAGATGGCGCTGGTCTGTAAATTGAAACTGACATGTGAATTGTGGTGTTGGATATTAACATATATACAACTTCCAAAAATTTGTCATACATGGTGGTCATAAGAAAGGTGGAATGGGGAATGTTGTAATTACATAAAACGTGCGCATAACCCAACCAATGACAGGTCATAAGTCCTGTAAACACCTCGATCACCATCTTCAGTTTCCAGTTTGCATCGTCTCTATTGAGATAAAATTAATCCCTTATTTTTATGATAAATTCTAAGAACAATAAATTCTCATCTCAATATTAATTACTTAATAATTAAACTCATCAATATTTTATCTTATTTTCCCTAACATAACAAATATTATGGTCTACTAACTAACTAACCATCACGCCGTTTCTCCGGAGGGGTAGGCAGAGAGGATGGATCGCCACAATGCTCTGTCCTGGCATACCTCTCGGGCTCCTCTACATTCATACATCGTACCATGCACGCACGTCGATTATTCCGACTTCGAATGTATAATAATATTATGGTCCATTTTAAATTAATATAAACCATTTTAAAACAATATAGAATAATATTATGGTCCATTTTAAAATGATATAAAATGATATAAACAATTAAACAGTCTTTGATGAAAAGAAGAATGGAATCATTTATTTTATTTTATTTTTTATTAAAGGTACCAAACACTGTGCCACGCACGCAAGTTCATATATCCGACTTCTCATGTGGCCGACAGCACAGAATACTCATACAGCACATATATTTCCTAACAAACAATGACCGTTGAATGTGAATTGAAAATATTCAATGAAATAATATTCAATTAATAATAATTATAATTAGGTTAACAAAACAAATAATGACGAACCGCCACTGTTGCGCGTGTGTCAACGGCGGTCATGCGCCACTTGCCGCCACATTCCAGGCGCGCGTTCTATTCTTTATTCGAATTCAAATAAACGAATCAGCAAACAGTAATGGATTACTTCCCGGTTGACTCGCTAGGGGAAATGCAATTTCAATTTGAATAGAATCTTTTTAACGAAAACAAATACGCAGCTTAAGTAAATAATTGAATTATTTTATTTTATATGCAAATTCAACACTAGAATTATTAATATATATTATCAATCCAAATCATTCAATTGATTGTAATAATAAACACAATGGAATATGCTTTGCTGGAAAGTAACAAGTGGAAAAACAGAGGAACGTCAGGGAGTTGACAGAGGGCAGTTGTCCTGGCTGCGAAATATAAGAGAGGGGACAGGAATGAGCAGAGTTGAGAACCTTTATCAAGTGGGGCAGGACAGAGATGCTTTCGCTGCAGTAATCGACGGTGTTGAAGGGACTTGACACGGTACCAGAAGAGCATAGCAAAACACGCCACTCCCATAAATATATAATATTAGAAAAGGCTTTCAGAAAACAATATATTTTTTAAATGGTCTTAAAATGGCAATGTTTTTATTTCTTAACACAACGAATATTTCATTTTCAAGTAAATAATAATTTATTTATTTATTTATGGCATAAGTAATTAATATGGCGAAAAATATGTTAAGTCAAATTCTACAGAAAAACAGAAGGCCAGAAAGTATTCCTTATTACAGGCCCGAAAACCCCTACCACAATTACCAACCCCTACTAACTCCTAACATCCCTTGCGCCCTTCGCCTTCGAGCCTATATCTTCGGCCATTTACTAAGCCCAGCCCTAATATAAATAGAGGTAATTTGAATGTAAATACTCGCCCTGATTCAGGGACGGTTTGGGAGCTTTTGGCACCCAACGGTGAATGGCTAGTCGATCTACATTACCATGATTAATAAGTGAAATAATAATTTTAATATAGATACTACGACGACTTTCATGGCCGAGTGGGAAGTTTCGACTTTTTTGACTGCCACCCCGAGGATCCCGGGTTCGATTCCCGGCGATGGCAGTGTGTTTGTCACACTTTCTTTGATCTGGTGTAGAATTCACGTGACACTAAAATGGAGATATATTGACTATTTATCACATGTCACGAGAATCAAAATGAAAGCTGTACCCTTTTCATCGATTTGTTTTGCGCTGTTAAGAGCGATTCGACAAAATAAATAAAATTCCTTTTTTAAATTTTGTGTGAATCAAACAATGTTTTTTTTACATTTGAAGAAAAGTAATAATATGCTATTCAGGATATTCCACTAGAAAAGTGTACATAAAACTATTCTAATGCATAAAAAATAAATAGATATGGAATTAAACACGTGATTTAATAGTATAACATTTAATTGATACGAATAAAAACGCCTATTTTCTAGAAGATTCATTATATTTTATGGAAATGGCATGTTTCACAGTTTTAAGGCAATATCAAATGCTTCAAAACTAAACTTATATCTTTGTATCTATTGGAAAAAAAAATCTGTATTGCTTTGGATATTTTAAAATAAATTAATGAAATGAAATGAAATAAACATTTGATAATGACTCATAAATGCAAAACATGCCTTTCCCATTACACATTTTTTAAAGCTTCTAGAAAACAGACGTTTTTATTCTTATTTTTATTTATATTGTTATCAAAATATTCAGATGCAAAATGTCAATTAATCTTAACACACGATTTTTATACATTTAAATGAGCATGTGATGGAATCGATTTACCTACGAGGAATTAATCCCTCCTGGTCACGGCCCCTCATGTGGTGAAATCGTTTTACACACGTGAAGAATTAATTAATCCTGGTCACGGCACCAAATGTGGTGATATGCCCTATCCACGAGGACACCTAGGGTGGAAGGATTCCTCTCCTTCTCCAGTCCTCTCCTGCGTCACGTCACCAATGTGATGAAACCTCCTGGTCACGGCACCAAATGTGGTGATTCGTCCTAGTCCGTGAGGACACCTAACTGTGATGAGATCGCCTCCCACCCTTCCAAGTTATCATCAACTACTATGGTAGTTATCCTGGTCACGGCACCAAATGTGGTGAAATGAGCTGGTCCCCGATCTGAACCCAGCCTTCATCCTTCCTGGTCATCATCACTGTGATGACCCATCCTGGTCACGACACCAAATGTGGTGGATTGATCTACACACGTGAGGAATTAATCCCTCCTAACCTTCCTCCGCGAATGGTGGAGCTTCCTCCAGTCATTCCCTCTTCATCCACCTGTACGGAGCTTACAGGTGTTTTACCTTACGCGAGTTGGCCTTCGTGATCGTCTAGAAATAATACCGTATGACCCTTCGTTATGACCGATGTAATCCAAGCCCTTTTATTTGGCGAATACTGATAATTTCATTCTAAAGCTAATCGTTCCTAACCCTTCCGAATATTCTAAGCAATCCTGACAAACCCACGTGTAATCAAACTATATGTCACTCAATATTTCCTAGGAACATCTAAACCAAACAACCTAAAATATCTCTAAGTTTACAAAATATAAATTCAAAATATTATCTCTAGAAAATGTGGCAGCCCTGGAAGAAACATTCACAAATAATTTGGAACAAATACGATGTACAGTAATTTAAATCAGAGCGTAATGTAATAATGATGCAATAAAGGACAGTTTCCTGAAAGGTACAAATTATATAGCAATTCAATGTCAAAATATAATATATTAGGTATACAAGGATTTGTGGGAACTGGGATATGATTGTGTTAGTATCGCGGGGAACCAGTCTTTTCGTCAGACTGATGATTTTTCTCCACTGCTCCACAGCAGGATCGTCTGGTAACCAGACGACCTACTTCCCAACCCTTAATCAGTGGACCTGGGGATTCAAACCCATGAACCTGGCCATCACCCTATCAGGGGTTTTCGAAGTTCGGTCCACCCACCTTCGAGACAATCTCCACCAATAGACAGATAGCAGGGTCTTTCACCATACTACCTTATATTTCGTCTTTCGGTGGGGTCAAAGAAGTGCGCGATCCCAACCTCCCCTAACTGTCTTCATTCGTCAGCAGTCGGTCCACTCACCTTCGAGACAATCTCCACCAATAGACAGATAGCAGGGTCTTTCACCATACTACCTTATATTTCGTCTTTCGGTGGGGTCAAAGAAGTGCGCGATCCCAACCTCTCCTAACTGTCTTCATTCATCAGCAGTCAACCATATTTATGTAGCATAATTTGCATGGGTCGAAGTTTATATGTTTATTTATATAGAAGATGGCAAATTTTGTTAGAACGCTACATGTCCATAACTAAGATTTCAGTATTCGATGAGTTAGTGAATACCTGTTTCGGGCGCGATGCGTTGGCCCGAGTGTTAGTGAACTATATTACGTGCAGTATAGGAAAGGTATCAATATATCATATACATATATATATATCTAGGTACATGTATGTAATACATAAACGTAAGCATAGTATAATCATGGAGTAAGCCGAACGCATACGTTCCAATTTCCTGAAATATAAATTCTTAATTCTAGACTTAGCTTTCCGTCGATCAGCTCAGGAACACTGATTCTATAGTATTTTTAAATCTGCAAATGCCGCACCCCTCGTACCACTATACTTGTATACAAAATAAAATGAAGTTCTTGATAATCAGAACAACAAACACCCACTGAATTTAATACCAAAGCGACCGCTTCCCGTCAGGTCAAAAGTCAACTGCCGCGAGCTCTCTTTCTCCCTGGCCCACACCCCTCTCGGCTCAACCCCCCTCTCTCCCCTCCCCGCGTCTCCCCTGCTCCCCGCCTAGACCTACCCCCACATGGTTAGGTGTTATATTTCCTAGTCATTTGAATTTATTTTCGTATTACGTCTGAATTCACGCATCTCTCTCTACGATGGTTCAATACCATCACAGTTCCCCCCTAGAGGAAACCAGGAAAACTCGGCAGAAAGTTTTCCGTTGCTTCCTCAATTCCTGGTGATTCGTTCTACGCTTGTCAATTTTCTTAGTAAGTTATCTTATTATGTTATTTAACCTATGATAATTGTCCTTTGACAGTACATTATTCTGCTGTCTTAACCACTAGCGTACCTACGCCTTGATATGCCAACACCTTCAATTCGAACTAATAATTTTGCCGCCACTTCTATTCCCTAGATTCTAGCAAGAATCTGACGAGTAAAATATTTTCCTTCGTTTCGCTCCTTTTATTATCCTAAGTCACTGCAAAATATATAAAGTGACAACGCTTTTATCAACAAACCTCCCCCCTAGAATCCGAAGACTTTATCAACCTCGTATTGGTGAAATCACCACTATTACACATTTATTTCATTTTATTTTTATTGATTCCAATTAGAATCTAATCTGGTAAATTTTGAACACAATATTATAACCAAAATTACATCGCCATGTCCCTGCAGAAGAGATTATTCCGCTCCACAAAATCTAATCAAATACAACTTTCTTCATCCCCCCCCTAAAACTCCCGCCACTCCAATCCAAAGCACATATTCCGTTATATATTTTTACTCTCACTTGCGCATGTACTCACACACCGTTATTTATTTACATATTTATCTATTTATTTGTATTTTTATCATTATGTGTACATAATTTTATTTTTTTTTCCCAATGAGAAAATGAATTTACTACCTAGATTAAGGTCGAATTTCAACGCAATTATTACCTATTTATAGCTATTTACGACTAAACTTATGCTATAATAACTATAATCTAAACTTTTAAAGACTGCATTGACCAGTCAGCCTTTTCCTAGTGAACCCTTGTGGTAATTGATTTTACAAACGACGCACTTAAAATATAACTTATCATAAATAAAATAAATTATAATCTATTCCTTATAATAATCATAATCACTATCGTCATTGTACCTATCTTTATTTAGTGACCCTATTACCTAGATAGAAAAAAAAATAATGAATGATGAATAACGCATCTGGTTACTCGGTCCTGCACGTTTTTCAAATACTTGATATTTGCTCATTAAAATAATATGTTACTCGAATATTAAAGAACCTTAATCACCAGTTAGCTAATGTTGACACATCACCTTTTCATTTCCTAATTGCGCAACGTAAATTCGCTTTATAAAATTGACAACTTAAAATAGTTCTTATTCTAATTTAAATCTACCCTTATGGTTCTAAGCGTACCCCCCTAAGAATTTTCTCCTCACCACGATTGATAATAAGTTCTGCTGCTTTAACATTTTTTTACAATTTGATAACACGTCTCGATCGATTGAACGCTCCCTAAAAGAATAACATCGAGCTCCTAAGAATAAATAAATAACGCAAATTTTTTTTTTTTGAAGATATATACACGCACAGTGTTAATTAAAGAAAGTCGAGAAAGTCGGAAGAAAGCGTGACGCGATCAAATCAATAAAACCAAAAGGAGTTCCATTAGAAGTCGGAGCCATCGACGAACGTCCGCTCCACGAAGAATGAACGTAGAAGCTTCGCAAAACATACCTGTAGAATGTTGCGACTATCTGTTGTTAAGTAATCTAATAATTTACTGAATTTCAGAAGAAATCTAATATATATATTGATGATATTTGGCCCTCATTTTTGATGACTGCGGAAGTATTTATTAATTTTATAAATTCCGATTTTTTTTTTTTTTTTTGATACACCTAATTATGTTGGGATATATGTAAGTGACCTATAACCGGCTACCTCTGCGATTGAAACCTGAAATACCTATACCTAAACATCATAGCCTCTTATCGATATTTTTATTTATTTTCTTATACTTATCTTACTCATATATTTGTCAATTCCTATTATATGTTTATGTATTAAAATACCTACGCATCCGAGTTCCCACACCTAGTCTTAGACTTATGTTAACCTACGATTAAGGTACTTAATCGGAACATATAATCAAACACTAAATTAAAATTTAAACTAAATCATATTTAAATGCTAATATATTATACTACTTCGGTTTATCTCCGTAATTCTTTATTCGACAATTTATATAATTATTATAATTTTATAGGCATTATCCTATATTCCTTTTGAAATAAAATGTATTTGTATTTATGCATTCCACAATAATTGAGAATCATACTGAACTAACCTATGGGTATGCCGCTCCATTTTGTTAAATATTATTCTAAAGTATCATAAAGTATCTTAATTTTTTTCCGTACAATTTAAGCATCGTCCTCGAACCTGTAATAACTTCACAAATGCATGTCACATCGCCGTTCATTTCCTAGTATTTGTTATCGTGAACCCAACCCATGGCGACCTAAAACAACACCAGCTTGGCGAGATACTTGATCCATAAGGAGAATTTAATGAAATGCCAGCCTACAGAATACCAACTTGACACTATTGAAAAATTATCACCTATTAACAAACCGTTCAGAATTTCATCCTCCGCTTCATTATTTTAACAAGTCCCAACATCCGCAATAAATAACTCTATCTCCTTAAGATTTAAGCCCGACACATTGCCTAGAAACTTAAGTATTAACCGTGGTATTTTTTTGTTCCATCCTAAATTATTTAACGGCTAAAATTGTCAATACTTTAAAACCCACAAAATTTAACGATATCTTCAAGTGGTCTCCTCGTTATCTCTAGGATATCTCAGACCGCAACGCCTCATATACGACTGCAATTCGATTCATTTAAAATATAATATTTTATTTTCCGCTTCGTAGATATTCACCTAAATTCTAACTTGCTGCAATTAATAATGATCAACTAACTAACTAACCATCACGCCGTCTCCCCGAAAGGGCAGGCAGAAAGAGTGGTCCGACACACTCTAACCGATGCGGCACTCAATCCTTCTCTTTTCGCTCCGCGGGAGACGCGGAATGATGGGTTGCGAACCTCATCGCCACCAATAGGCATCTCCCAAATCAATAATATTTATTTCGCATAATTGACACATCTGTATTTTAATTTACGATGGAAGTAACCTAAACTCTTATTATTACTGATTTAATCATTACTCGCAATTCTATTTTATATAATTAACACGTCTGTATTTCAACTTCGCAATGTACATAACTTAAAATTATTATCGATGACCTATTACTCATACGTAGAACATAAAGACATTAAATATAAATTTTGTAAACTAGCCATTATAAAATATATATCCTATCCTATTCCGTATTCATAAACTATTATAATTATATATTTAACTAAAATTACCGAGCTACGTCCTTCTTTTACTGGGACAGTCGAAATCCAAGTACGTATTATTATACATGGCCAATAAATGATTAAATATTTTAGAAACGACCCATTTATTTGTCACTTTCGTTATAAATAATATTATTTACATCCCCCTAACAAGCAAAATTGCTACGGCGACCTAACCGACCGCGATCCCTAGAAGTATCCTGATGTAAACACTTGACTCGAACTAATTTATGGTTATTTTGGTGTGAAAGAAATTAATGTGTACCTATCCAGGATTATGGAAAAATACAAACCAAGAAGAATGTTATTGACTCAAGACACATGTTTACCATTTCAGATCTCTCGCTGCAGTTTTTAGAAGTATGGAAAAAACGTAGGTGGTAACAAACCTTTTTACACACTACATTTACGAAATAAATATAACTCTCGATATTACTAATTCCCAATATTTTAAGCATGAATTCAATCTCGTCACGATCATACATCTAAACTAACTTAAATACTATATTCTACTCTAAGCATACTAATAATAGCGGGGCCCTTAAAATTTTTTTGGCAAATATGCTAATTCGGTACAAAATCACAATATTTATTTATTTATTGAGCGTACTCTTAAAAGTGTGATTAGAATATACATGAGTCTATAATGCAGTGAATGTTTTAATGATTACTTAAGTTGATCTCAAATATACGATTAACCTGTCAATAATTTAATATAATTTAAAGATTACTCTAATTGGTCTCAAATATAATTTCAAGCTGACAATAATTTAATAGAACAGCGTTACTCATGAATAATAATATTTACATTCACCCTTTTCTAAATTCTCGAAATATTCTTCTACAATAACAAAATTATGATAATAATATATTTATTCCTATTAAACCTACCGAAAAGTGAACTAAAGTTGTGTTTCAATACTAAACTTTCTATAATATGTTCGGAGTTCTCTTTAAATATTCAAATCATAAACTAAATACCACGCCGATAATTATTTTCGAAACGATACGCGACCCCTGCATAGAGCATCCTAGAATACCTTCCTAGAAAACCCGCCTGCTGCACTTACGAATCCTACCTAGGGTTGGCATGAAATGTTCTAGTGATGAATAATTTTTAAACAATTTAAATTTTGCAATTAATTAAATAAATATGCATAATAATGAAATTATCAAGTAATGCTTTAAACCAAATCTCCTGGTCACGCGCAGCAAATGTGATGGAACGTCCTAGTCCGTGGGGAATTAATCCACGAGGACCTGGTGTGGAGGATTCCTCTCTACCCTTGTCAGTCCTATCCTGGTCATCATCACTGTGATGACCCCTCCTGGTCACGGCACCAAATGTGGAGAATCGTCCTATCCGCGATGGACCTGGTGTGGAAGGATTCCTCTCCTTCTCCAGTCCTATCCTGGTCACGGCACCAAATGTGATGGATTGCCCTTTCCTCGAGGACACCTAACTGTGATGACGGTCTCCTCTCCGCGAGGAGCCCCTAACCTTCATCCGCGAATGGTGGAGCTTCCTCCAGTCATTCCCTCTTCATCCACCTGTACGGAGCTTACAGGTGTTTTACCTTACGCGAGTTGGCCTTCGTGATCGTCTAGAAATAATACCGTATGACCCTTAGTTATGACCGATGTAATCCAAGCCCTTTTATTTGGCGAATACTGATAATTTCATTCTAAAGCTAATCGTTCCTAACCCTTCCGAATATTCTAAGCAATCCTGACAAACCCACGTGTAATCAAACTATATGTCACTCAATATTTCCTAGGAACATCTAAACCAAACAACCTAAAATATCTCTAAGTTTACAAAATATAAATTCAAAATATTATCTCTAGAAAATGTGGCAGCCCTGGAAGAAACATTCACAAACAATATACAACAAATACAATGTACAGTAATTTAAATCAGAGCGTAATGTAATAACGATGCAATAAAGAACAGCTTTCTGAAAGGTACAATTATATAGCAATTCAGTGTCAAAATATAATATATTAAGTATATAAGGAGTTGTGGGGGGATAACTGGGATATAATAGTGTTAGTATCGCGTTGAACCAGTCTTTTCGTCAGACTGATGATTTTTCTCCACTGCTCCACAGCAGGATCGTCTGGTAACCAGACGACCTACTTCCCAACCCTTAATCAGTGGACCTGGGGATTCAAACCCATGAACCTGGCCATCACCCTATCAGGGGTTTTCGAAGTTCGGTCCACTCACCTTCGAGACAATCTCCACCAATAGACAGATAGCAGGGTCTTTCACCATACTACCTTATATTTCGTCTTTCGGTGGGGTCAAAGAAGTGCGCGATCCCAACCTCCCCTAACTGTCTTCATTCGTCAGCAGTCGGTCCACTCACCTTCGAGACAATCTCCACCAATAGACAGATAGCAGGGTCTTTCACCATACTACCTTATATTTCGTCTTTCGGTGGGGTCAAAGAAGTGCGCGATCCCAACCCCTCCTAACTGTCTTCATTCATCAGCAGTCAACCATATTTATGTAGCATAATTTGCATGGGTCGAAGTTTATATGTTTATTTATATAGAAGATGGCAAATTTTGTTAGAACGCTACATGTCCATAACTAAGATTTCAGTATTCGATGAGTTAGTGAATACCTGTTCGGGCGCGATGCGTTGGCCCGAGTGTTAGTGAACTATATTACGTGCAGTATAGGAAAGGTATCAATATATCATATACATATATATATCTAGGTACATGTATGTAATACATAAACGTAAGCATAGTATAATCATGGAGTAAGCCGAACGCATACGTTCCAATTTCCTGAAATATAAATTCTTAATTCTAGACTTAGCTTTTCAGTCGTAACAGCTCAGGAAAACTGATTCTATAGTATTTTTAAATCTGCAAATGCCGCACCCCTCGTACCACTATACTTGTATACAAAATAAAATGAAGTTCTTGATAATCAGAACAACAAACACCCACTGAATTTAATACCAAAGCGACCGCTTCCCGTCAGGTCAAAAGTCAACTGCCCCGAGCTCTCTTTCTCCCTGGCCCACACCCCTCTCGGCTCAACCCCCCTCTCTCCCCTCTCTCCCCTCCCCGCGTCTCCCCTGCTCCCCGCCTAGACCTACCCCCACATGGTTAGGTGTTATATTTCCTAGTCATTTGAATTTATTTTCGTATTACGTCTGAATTCACGCATCTCTCTCTACGATGGTTCAATACCATCACAGGGTGAGAGAGTAAACTAAATATAAAATCAGAAGATGAATGAAGAAAGAAATATCAAATGGAGGGGAGAAAGAGGGATAGGAGAAAGTGGACGAATAGAATGTTAGGACGGTGAGTCATGCTAATGAGAATTTCTAATTCAGATTTTAGTGGCGTACAGAGAAGTAAATATTAATAGCTATAGCCCTGTCGAACCTGCAAGGTGTTTCAAATGAAGAGAAATTTCATTTGTTTTAATCGAGTATTTTGATAATAATAACACTTTTAAGAAGCTCTTCACAAAACGTGAAATTTCACAAAAATAGGCCGGGCACAGAGTAAGGTTTTATGTATAAAGGTATTCGGCCGGGACTCAAAGTGTTAAGAGTGAGAGAGAGCAGTATATCGGAGAAATGTAATGCCTTCTTCTTCTTTTTTCGGTGCCGTGTCAGGTCCCCCTAACGTTGGCGATCACTGCAGCAATGGCATCCCTGTCCTACGCCATTTGTAACATGATGTTCCGCAGCTAGGACAGCTGCCTTGTACCAACTCCCCGACGTCCCTCCACTTAACCCATTAATATCAGCCGAAGGAGGTGATATTTTTCTCACCTTAGCACATGACCCAAATATGAGACCTTTCTAACAGCCCTCTATTGGCTCTGGCTCTCTGTAGTACGTCTGCATTACTGACCCTACCGGTCCACGGTATAGGGAGCATTCTGCGGTATATCCACATCTCGAACGCTTCCAACCGGTTCATTACATTGATTTCAGAGTCCAGGTTTTGAAGATAGACATAACGCAGATAATGCCTTAGCCAGACGAAATATAGTATTCCTATAAAATACAATAAAATTTCTAGAAAATAGACGTTTTCTTTCATTGCGGTTTGCCATCTGGATGTATTCATTTTATCTCACGTTGCATAGGTCAAGTTAAGATATAAATACATAAATTCTGATTAAAAGATTTGATATCTGTTATGTCATGCCAGAAGTGATTAATTTTATCATAATCAATTGCAGGATAGTATAATTAACTTCAGAATATTTACAATACACGTAGTTAGATCCAAAGTTTTAATTAATATCTCACATAAATATTGATGATAATCAAGCAAAGATCACTCTATCTCCCTGCATTCATAATCAACTAGCATCTAGTGATATTGGTACAGAAATCAATCTACAGTGTTAAATATTATTTCAAATGTAAATAGGTAAGTTAATATGAGTATTTAGGTAGTATGTTTGCAAAAGAAGGGCGAGTGGAGAGGGATATTGAATGAAGGGTTGGGGCAGGCAACAAAGTGAATGGTGCACTTAAAGTTATCATCGCAAACAAACATCTATCCAAAAAAGCTAGAATGGCAGTGCACAATGGTGTTCTTCTACCGATCCTTATGTATAAAAAAGCGAAGCATGAAACTGGCAAAAGAAGGATAAAATTAGAATAAATGCAGTAGAAATGAGATCTCTTAGACGAATGTGTGATACTCTGTGTATGATAGAGAGTAGAATGAAAATATAAGAAGTGAATGCGGTGCGAATGATGGTGTAATGAACAAAATAAAGAAAGGATCATTTGGATGGTTTGGACATATGGAAAGAATGAATGAAGAAAGAATGGTAAAAAAATTATATGTTAACGATGTAAATGGAACCAGAAATAGACGAAGACCGAGGAAAACTATCTTCATGAGACCTTTCTACCTCTAATGGCTCCGGCACTCTGTAGTACGTCTGCACCTTACCTTATCGGAACACGATATACGGAACATTTGGCGATATATTCAGAGTCCAAGTTTCATAACCATATAGTAAAACTGACCACATTAAACCATTATTTGTCGGAGTTTCTGATTATGATTATCGTTGCAAAATAAGGTTTTATTTTTATTCAATGTAGCTTGTGCAACTTCAGTTCTGCATTTTATTTCAATATCCGGGTCAAACGCTTTAGTAATATTTTTTTTCTCAATTATAATATGAACATATTTAAATTTTTTAAATACTTTTTTTTTCATTTGTCAATTTTTAAAGAGATATAAAATAAAAATGGAATGCAAAGAAGAAATACGTTACCCCAAATAAGTGTACAGAAAAATGTACAAATTCATGCATTAATCGATTTGATCATGTCACAATTTTATTGGTCTTCCTCTATTTCTTGTTCCGTATACATCGTAATCGTATACTTTCTTAACCATTCTCTCATCATTCATTCTTAACATGTGTCGAAACATCTTAACAACCCTTTCATTATTTTGTTCATTACACTTATTATACTTGAATTTTTCTTTTGCCATTTCCAGAAATATTGGAAAAGGTTTCTTGGAACTCGTTAAGAAATTTTATGACAATGATTACATAAATCAAAAATAAGTTATTTGAGGTAGTACCAAATTAAAAAAGATTCTAAGAAACATATAAGGTGTATAACTTTGCTTCCGCCGTTTTGCAATAGATGGCAGTAGCGGTAAGTGGTAGTTGGAATGAATAGATCATATATGTCATACAATAAGCTTAAGTATTTGTAAACATAACGCCATCGAAATATTAGTCGATTTGTGTCTGCATTATAAAGTTATTCCCGATTAAACATGTCAGCTTACGGGCCAAATTCTCGTCATTTGCGGGAGGTTTTAATTTTATGCTTTAATGAGGCTCATCGAATGCTCTCAAATACCTATGCTGAGGCCGCTATTAGTGAAAGAACGTGCCGAGAGTGGTTTCAACGCTTCAAGAACGGTGATTTTAACGTCGAAGACCAGCATGGCGGTGGAGAGAGAAGGTTTTCGAAGATGCAGAATTGAAGGCATCACTTGATCAAGACTCGTGTCAAACGCAACAAGAATTGACAGGATCATTTGGAGTGACGCAACCAGGCATTTCAAAACGTCTGAAAGTCATGGGAATGATTCAGAAACAAGGAAATTGGGTGCCGTACGAGTTGAAGCCGAGAGATGTTGAACGGCGTTTGTGTGTTTGTGAACAGCTGCTTGCAAGGCAAAGACGGAAGGGATTTCTGCATCGCATTGTGACTGGGGACGAGAAATGGGTTCATTACGATAATCCCAAGCGCAGAAAATCATGGGGATATACCGGCCATGCTTCCACGTCGACGGCCAAGCCGAATATTCACGGTTCCAAGGTTATGCTCAGTATTTGGTGGGACCAGCTCGGCGTAGTGTATTATGAGTTGTTAAAACCGACTGAAACAATCACAGGCGATCGTTATCGAACGCAATTAATGCGTTTGAGCCGAGCATTGAAAGACAAACGGCCGCAATACAACGAGAGACATGATAAAATGATTTTACAGCATGACAATGCTCGACCCCGTGTTGCGAAAGTGGTCAAGACATACTTGGAAACTTTGAAATGGGAAGTCCTACTCCACCCGCCATATTCTCCAGACGTTGCTCCCTCGGACTATTACTTGTTTCGATCAATGGCACACGGCCTAGCTGACCAGCACTTTCGGTCTTAAGAAGAAGTAAAAAATTGGATCGATTCGTGGATCGCTTCAAAAGATGACCAGTTTTTTCAACGCGGGATTCGTATGCTGCCCGAAAGATGGGAGAAAGTAGTGGCCAGCGATGGACAATACTTTGAATCATAAATGTATAACCAGTTTTTTACGATAAAGCCTCGAATTTCGGAAAAAAACGGCGCAAGCAAAGTTATACACCTAATATATTTTTACAAATGATTTTTATGCCTGTTTTTTGTTAAAATTGAAAGTCTGTTTCTCCAGAAATTATTAATACGTATAAGATTCAAATTTCTAAGAAAAAACAAAATGTATGACCTTTTCCAAAGCACCGAAAACATATAACCTGGTTATAGAAAATCAACCGATAGAACAGGTCAGGACCTTCAAATATCTAGGAATAAACCTGGTGGGAGGAGTTTATCTGGGGGAAGAAATACAAGCTCAAGTATACAAGGTAGCTGCAATCTCCACAGTATGGAAAAACAAAGTCATGGCCATTAAGAGTAAGATGAGAATCTATAAAGCATGCGTAAGACCAATAATAAAATATGGCGTCGAAGCAAGGGTAGACACAGTAAGGACCAAACAAGTTTTGAGGACTTCCGAAATGAAGACACTGCGGACGATAGCAGGAAAGACACTGAGATCGCGTGAGGAACACCAGAATAAGATAGATATGTGAGGTTGAGGATATTATAAGATGGAGCAGACAGCGAAAAAGGGACTGGTACTGTCATGTTCAAAGAATGGACACCACCAGACTCCCCTATATTCCATTGCATGATCAGCCTCATGGGACTCGTCCTCGTAGGAGAGCTCCTAAAAGATGGAAGGAAAGCTGGGAGTCAACCTCACAGTAGAAGAAACACTCTGAAGAACCGACCACATAGGTCTACAACAAGGAAGAAGAAGAAGAAAAAAAATTAAATCGTGAAATGAAAGATTAATATGAATAAATGTAAACATTGTTCTGTATACCTGACATTACGATTATTGAGTGACGTGACATGTGTCAGAAAGATTACGTTTATTCCGCAAACGTAACTACGTGATACAAACGTTTGCTAACAGAACATTTAAGTGGGTTGTGATTTTCCAGGTAAGCTATATTAGAAACTAATTTATCGAAACGATTTTCTATTGAATTGTTTGGGACTTCCAATTATTAACCAATTCTTCGGCTTTTGTTATAATCAATATATAATACTAGTATTGTGTTAATTTGATAAAAATTACATAACACATTAATAGTTAAGGATAAATCTACGAACTGTGTAATTACACAATATGTTTATACTTTCTTAAACAGCCGTTATCTTCCACTGGTGTCTTCTGCTCACGATGTCTTCAGCTAAGCATAGCCTTACCCATAATTGTTCTTAGTAATTTATCGCTTTTTGCGGTTAATAATGTGCATTTGAAATTCATGTAATTGGACGAATTTTATATAAATCTATAGTAGGTAGGCAAAAATTTGTGAATATCTTAAAATACGAGTAATATGAAACATTTAAAAATTATACTATATTTTTCAATATATCTCAAATAAATTAAGAAATTTCACGTTTATTTAGGCAATATTAAATTTCAAATAGGATAATACCCATTTCAGACAAGTATTATATAAGACGATTATAAAGCATTACGGGTTTTGTGGAAATGAAAAAGGTTAAATCTGCAAAATATAAGACTCGTATATAGAAATTTAGGGTTATAATAAAAAAATTATGATGCTCTCTGTCACCTGCTCTTTTTAACGTTTACATACAGAATGCGATTGACGACTTGAGAGAGAGAATGAGTCACAGAGAAGGTGTAAGGATACACGGGCAAAAGATAGACATGATAAGGTTTGCTGACGATATTGCTATGGTTGCAGAAAGTGAGGAGGAACTGCAGGAGGCCTTAGATACTTTGCAAGACATTCTTCAAGATAGCTACAACATGAAGATAAATAAGGACAAAACAAAGCTGCTGACTGTAGGCCGAACGCAACATCAGATGAGAGTAGTGATGTCAGGAGTTCCACTAAAGAACGCCAAGGAGTTTGTCTACCTCGGGAGCAAAATAACATGGGACGGTCGGTCTAAGAGCGAGGTCGACAGCCGTATACATCAGGCTAGGCTTGCATTTAATAAAAGGTCGAAAATAATAGAGTCAAATAATATAGACCTAAACTGAGAATACTCCTCATCAAGACCTATGTATGGAGTGTCTTGATGTACGGCTGCGAAACATGGTGCCTATCCGAAAGGGATAAGCGGAGACTAGAGGCTTTTGAGATGTGGTCCTATAGAAGACTCTTTGGAATTTCCTGGAGAGACCACATCACGAATGGGGAAGTTCTTCAAGGAATCGAAGGAGGAAGGCACCTGCTCAGGACCTTGTCCGAAAGGCGTGCAAGATGGATCGGCCATGTAATACGTCAAGAAGGTCTCTTGCATGCCATAATGGAGGGTATGATCGAGGGGACAAACTCTAGGGGACGCCCACGCCGAGAGTACCTGGAGGACCTGTTGGTGGACGTGCATATGCAGATCTCAAAAGAGCCGCACAAGACAGGGAAAAATGGAAGAGAATAATGGAGGAAATTGCTGCAAACCAATCCCAGGATTGAAACCAGAGAAGAAGAATAAAAAAACATTTGATTTTGCAAACCTTTTATTTTGTTTTTCACTGGCAAAAGCAGGATGAAATTAGAATAAATGCAGTAGAAATGAGATCTCTTAGACGAATGTGTGATACTCTGTGTATGATAGAGTGTCGAATGAAAATATAAGAAGTGAAGAGAAGAATAGAGGAAATTGCTGCAAACCAATCCCAGGATTGAAACCAGAGAAGAAGAATATTTCTAACAAGCGTTGATATTTTACAGATGGCTCCGAGAATCTACTGGACGGAGTTTAGCCCTCCATCCAGAGCTGTGATGATGGTGGCATTAGCTCTCAATGTGGATTTTGAAGAAGTCAAAGTGAATCTGTTTGCGAGAGACCAGTTGAATCCAGAATTTCTAAAGGTAAATATTTATTGATAAACTGTAATAATGGATAACCCTACTACCTCTAACCCGAATTAGTATTAGAACACATAGCATCTATTGTGAACCAATATCATCGTAATTTTGTTCCACTTGTGTTTTATTTTCTGTATATATAACTAACCCTCATGCCGTCTCCCCGAAGGCGTGGGCAGAAAGAATGGATTGCCGCACTTTTCTATCGTGACATATTTCCTTGTTCCTTGTTCCTTGTTCCTTGTTTCGCTTCCATACATAAGGGTCAGTACAAGAACACCATCGTGCACTGCCATTTTTAGGTTATTGTTTGCGATGACAACTTTAAAAGGCGGGCCACACTGTGGATAAACATCGGTTTCCACCAACGAGCCAGACTATCTATCTCATTCTACGCCGGGTAAAATAATGCGAGGAAGAGAGATAAACGTACCATGTGCAACAAACAAACATGCACAACAAACATGGTACGTTTATCTCTCTTCCTCGCATTATTTTACCCGGCGTAGAATGAGATAGAAGCCCTATACAACCGATGTTTATCCACAGTGTGGCCCGCCTTTAAGTGCACCATTCACTTTGTCGCCTGCCCCAACCCTTCTTTCAATATCCCTTTCCGCTCGCCCATCTCTTGTAAATCATGACAGTCTGCAATATTAGCGTGAATGGTATTTATTTAATTTGGTTTTATCGGCGTTAATTCAAATCAAATAATCTGATGTTAGTTTATTTTTTTCAAAAGATATTAGAACATGTTTACAGTTTAAGGCATCTATTTGAAAACAGGTAAAATACCAAGAACACATGAAACGCATGAACGCGCAAAGTGAAAAATATTTGTCTTCTGAACGTACTTTAACTAATATGACAGATGTTGGTCTCTGAGGAGATACTGTTCACCAGACTGATTGAGTTCTCCTCAGCAATGTGTCACCAGAGCCAGGTTTGTGACTTTCAGATATCCAATGTGCTTAGATTCCGATAAAACTCATTGATTCGGAGCAGACTCGAATGTGGTTTTGTTATACAAAGTCCTCAAGAGACGAGATATTCCATTATACTGGAGAGGGTTCAGGAAAAAAATCTGAGGTATCTCTACATGAGGAAATATGGTAGCTATCCGTGGTTCTATCTCACAAAAACAACAAACAAACCATCACGCCGTTTCTCCGCAGGGTTAGGCAGAGAAAATGGACCCCCACACTACTCTATCCTGACACACCTCTCTAGCTTCGTGCGTGATGGTTAGTTAATTAGTTTATATACAAGTGGCGATGGGCGGGACATGTCGCTCGCGATCCAGATGAAAAGTGGACAAGGCGACTGCTGTGCTGATGGCCAAGGACGGCAAAGCGTGGAGTTGGGCGCCCACAGTTGCGTTGGCGCTACAATGTCCGGAGAAGTGCGGGAAGTGCCTGGATACGGATCGCTCAAAATAGAAGAGAATGGAAAATGCGAGAGGAGGCCTACGTCCAGAAGTGGATGGTCAATACAGGCTGAAGAAGAAGAAGAAGAAGTCTCGTATTTATATTATTTTACCTGTACTCAATAGATGCCTTAAACATTATTAATATTGTTCGTAATATCTGTTGAGATAATACACAGATTTGATATTTGATATTTATTATAATAAGTATTATTATGGTTCGTTTGAAATGCTTTATTAATTTTAAATTACAATTTCTTTGACAGAAAAATCCTGCTCATACAGTTCCCATGTTTGAAGATGGAAGTTTAGTAATCACAGACAGGTAAGAAAGTTTTTTAATATCGAGTTTTAGCCTCTCTCTCTTAAACTTTATCTCTCATACAAAATCTAGGCGCCTTTTTATTCCATATCAACACAGAAACCTATGAACGCCATATTGCTTTAACGGGTTATACCACCCTAAAATTTTCAAAAAAGATAAAAGGAGATCAAAAGGAATCAGAGGACATCACAACAACAATAGAATACATCATGTACGGTTCAGGAATCGCAGATTAAATGCAATTTTTCTACCTCCTTGTCAGAGTGGTAAAAGCTCTGACTTCCATACCGAAGGTCCTGGGTTTGATTCCCGGCAATGGCAGTGTAATTGTCACACTGTCTTTGATCTGGTGTAGAATTCACGTGATAATAAAATGGCGATAGATTGGCTACCTATCACATGTCACGAGAATCAATATAATATCTAAAAAATAATTTGTATACAGTAATAGTACAGTAAGACCTGTTGTGTACATAAAAAAAATAATTAAATATAATTTTTTTAAAGACGTTGACGTCATACTTTTTTTTCTCTTGCGTTGTTCTCGAAACTACCTTTTTCAAAACGGTGAACACGATATCTCCCGATCTACTCACTCTATTTGGTTAAAATATACAATAGTTATTTTCCATGATATTATCTACAATGTGACGTAGGCTTTTTTTCATTGCGTATCATGTTCAAAAGTTATACATTTTTTAAACTCAAAATTATAATGAAAATTTTTAGTTTAAAACAGCAGTCATTTCTACAAAAAAAAAATTAAATCCGTATCCCTACGTCACTCGATAGGTATTACAATTCTTAATAATAAATATGATATATTTTTTATTTCGGATAATGCATTATAAAGAAATCATGTACACCATCACCAAAAATTTTTCAAAACAGGGCTCTACATATCGGCTTGCATCTCCGCCATTTTTTTTTCAATATTCGTATTGTAAATTGTTTATAAAAATACTATGTACATGTATAAAATAAAGATTATTTTATTACAAATATGAACTCTGAAAATTGGGCTCGAAGCTCGATTATTAAGGTCTTTATTCGCCTGTACTACGAAATTTATCAATTAATTTACTATAAAGTTAATTAGAGCTCGATTCGTAACGTAAAGTTTCATTTAAAATTGAATTTTTAATTTATTAGACGTGAATTTTTAATTTATTAATTTATTAACTATTAATAATATTATATTTCAGCCACGCCATTCTCGCCTATCTGGTAACAGTGTACGGAAAAAATGACTCCCTATACCCTAAACATCCAAGGAAGAGGGCTAAGGTGGACAGCATGTTGCACTTTAATTCTAGCGCACTCTTTAGTAAAGCCAAGGAAATAGTTGTAAGTAACGCGTATTTCAAAAATTAAATAAAAATGTATATACATATTAAAAATGTTACCTTAGGAAATTGAAAATAACTTAGTTTAATCCACAAATTTTTTTAAAAAATACTAAAAATCACGACATGTTTCGGAGAATACCACTATCTTCAGGTGTAAAAATATAATAAAAACTAAACAAAGAAAGACTAATATAAAAACGCATTTGAAATTCGGTACAATAATTCTTTCTCCTTAAATACTTTGTCTACATTTAATCTTCCAAGCTCCCATTCCCAATCAAATGGAAGATAATCATATATTACTTTCTTTATAAGTAACGTATTTTTTTTTTGAATTGTGACGTAGGCTTTTTTTCATTGCGTATCATGTTCAAAAGTTATACATTTTTTAAACTCAAAATCATAATGAAAATTTTTGGTTTAAAACAGCAGTCATTACTACAAAAAAAAATTAAATCCGTATCCCTGCGTCACTCGATAGCTATTACAATTCTTAATAATAAATATAATATTTTTTTTTTCGGATAATGCTTTATAAAGAAATCATGTACACCATCACCAAAAATTTTTCAAAACAGGGCTCTACATATCGGCTTGCATCTCCGCCATTTTTTTTCAATATGGGTCGGTTGTATAAAGTTAATCTTGAAAAATTCACAAGTGCAACCAAATCTACATAGATGGCTGACTGAAACTGACACGTGAAGATAGATATGGATTTTGAAGTATATATACGAGTACATCTTCCAAAAATTTGTCATGCATGATCATAATACCAAAGGTGGAATGGGGAATGTTGTAATTACATAAAGCGTGCGCTTAACCCAACCAATGACAGGTCATAAGTCCTGTAAACACCTTGATCATCCATGTTCAGTTTCCAGTTTGCGTCTTCGTCTCTATTGAGATACAACTAAAAATTTGTATTTTTTTTTAACACTAACATCAAGGATTTTTTTCAATGATGTTAGAATTTATTTTACAATCTTCAATGTGAGCAGAAAATAGCTCATTATTATGAAGAAGGAATCTGGTTGAGTCCAGGCTTGAACCCATGTCCCCTGGGTCAGGAGCCAAGCGTTCTATCCCCTCGACCACCACGACATTTTCAAATGTATGTTTTTTCTAAATTGCATTTTTTATATTTTTTTATATTATCATCGTGTATTATTATTATTTATTAGTTACTGATAAAAAAATTCGTACTTACAACAAAAAGCCCAAGTTAATTTTGAAATTTGAATTATTGTATCGAATTTTAAATGCGTTTTTATTATAGTTTTACACCTGAAGATGGAGGTATCCTCCGAAACATGCCGTGTTTTTTAATATTTTGTGGGTTAAACAAAGTTATTTAAATTTCCTATTCCTAAAGTAAATTACTATTGAATTCATGCCTTAGCGTTCAATAAGCTAATTAATCCAATCGGGAGAATACAAACTTAAATGCGACGATTGCCTATTTTATTATATAGGAAAAACAACGCGTAACATTAATTTAAGAATGAAGGAGCACATTAGGTGTCTCTCAAATAATAATTTTTCCGAATTCGCGAATCATCTCATAGAAAAAGATCACTCCTTCGATAAAAATAACGGCGTTGAAGTTTTGCATATCAGTAATAGAAAAGTAACATTAAATAACCTTGAAATCCTAGAAATAAAAAAGTCGATAAAAAATAAAGAAGAAATTATAAATAATCAAATTAATTTAACTTCCAGTCCGATACTAGATTTATTTCCCCTGTCCCATTATTCCGGCTAAAATGTAATAAACACTATTTCTTGGAACCACCCCCACTCCTCCTTTACCGTTTTAATTTTATTTAGTATATAAGTAACGATTTTGTCTCATTTAGCTGTTAAAATTTGTACACACTGAAGAAGGGGCTTCTGTGTCCCGAAACATGTCTGTGAAAAGTGTAAAAAAGTGTCGTGATACAAAGTTATCAAAAAGTAATTCAAATATAAATTTAACCCTTTGGTTTCCGAAATCCGGTATATCATATACGTTTTAGACAGAGTGTGAGGTAGTGAGTCAGTGTTACATTTGTATATATTTTTAATAAAAAATGCATATTTAGAATCAAAAGATTTCATTAAATGTAAAAGAACCTTTTCTTGGTGTTCTTTTGTAGTTAATGGGTACGGTGTAAAAAAAAACAGTGGACAGCCAGTCACTAAGGGTCTTATGTCTATGAGTTTTATTAAGGTCAAAAGTGTACTGCTATACGAATGTGAGACTTGGAAATCTACCGCGGACGTTATTAGAAAACTCCAGATGTTTTTAAATAGGTTCCTACGCACAATATTCAGATCTATTGGTCCCAAACAGTGTCAAATACCATTCTCTGGACCATGGCAGGTGAAAAGCCAATTAGAGAACATGTCGCTAGACGCAAATGGTAGTGGATCGGTCACGCTCAGGGCGCACTAGACGGTCCCCTATGGGGGGAAAGAGGAAGCGAGGCAGGCCTAGAGCCACCTGGAGAAGAGCCCTGCAGGACTCTTTTCCAGGTGGCTCTAGGACTCTTCTCCAGGTGGCTCTGCAGGACAGAGAGGCTAAAGCAGCAGGCATCACTTGGAATGATGTTAGGCATCAGGCATGCGATAGAGTCGAGTGGAGAAGGTTCCTTGAGACCCTATGCACCACGGAGGTGTGACAGGACCAAAAGAAGAAGAAGAAAAAAATTTCTAGAATACAGACATTTTCATTCATTGGCATATAGAATGGAATAATACTCCTAGCGGCTTCTAACAATATGTTAGGCGACAGCCTTCGCATTGTGTTAATAAGGTAGTTTGCTAAATGCCGAAAATCATTCTCCATAGATGGCGTTAGTGGGTCGGTTGGATAGGTTAAATCTTGAAAAAATTCACAAGTGCAACCAAATCTACATAGATGGCTGACTGAAACTGACACGTGAAGATAAATATGGATTTTGAAGTATTTATACATCTTCCAAAAATTTGTCATGCATGATCACAATAACAAAGGTGGAATGGGGAATGTTGTAATTACATAAAGCGTGCGCTTAACCCAACCAATGACAGGTCATAAGTCCTGTAAACACCTTGATCATACATGTTCAGTTTCCAGTTTACGTCTTCGTCTCTATTGAGATACAATTAAAATTTTCATTCATATTTATTAGTATTTCTTTATTCATTACAGGTTTCCTTATTGTTACTGGGAGAAAAATCAATATCTGAAGATAGGGTGAATTTGATTACTGATACTTATACATCTTTGGAGGGATTCTTAAGCACTTCGGGCTATATTGCCCTGGACGAGCCGACCATAGCTGACTACTCCTGCATCACATCAGTACTCGTTATGAATGTATATGCTCCTATATCCTCAGAAAAGTAAGAATTTTATTTATAATCTACAAGAAGCAGTAGAGATGAAGTCCTTAAGACGTTTGTGTGGTAGAACGATATACGACAGAATCTCAAATGCTGATGTAACCTGATATATCGCCGCTTTGGTTCGGACATATGAAGCGCATGGATGGAGAAAGAATGGTTAAGAAAGTACACGATAACGATGTAAATGGATTAGAGAGTCAAATTAATCATATTTTAAAGGTTGGTCATGTTAGAAGTTGGAAGAATCGACGTGCATGTAAGACTCGTTGTATGAATGTTAAGGATCCTAGAGGGGTGTGTCAGGATAGAATGGTGTGGCGGTCCATTCTCTCTGCCTACCCCTGCGGGGGAAAGGCGTGATGGTTTGTTTGCTTTTGTTTGTTTCTTTATATAAAATATATTATATTTGCTATAGATAATTGAGCGCTGGACATTATGGTAGAACGATGTATGACATAATCTCAATTGCTGATATAAGAAAGGAATGTAGAGCGGAAGAAGGTATTATGAACAAAAATATGAAAGGATCGCTGCTTTAGTTCGGTTATATGGAGCGCATGGATGGAGAAAGAATGGTAAATAAAGTATTCGTTAACGATGTAAATGGCGTACGGAGTGGAAGTAGGAAAACATCTATTCTTCTTCTTCCTTGTTGTAGACCTATGTGGTCTGTTTTCCAGAGTGTTGCTCCTCCTGTGATGTAGATTCCCAGCTGTCCTTCCATATTTAAGGAGGTCTTTCACGAGGACAAGTCCCATGAGGCTGATTATGCAATGCAATATAGGGGAGTCTGGTGGCGTCCATTCTTTGAACATGACCGTACCAGTCTCTTTTTCGCTGAATGCTCCTCCTTTGATATCCTCAACCTCGCATATCTCTTTTATTCTTTTGTGTCTTGATTGAGGAAAACATGGCATGATTAATTTAATCAATTTTTTAAAGTTGGTCATGTAAGAAGTCGGAAGAATCGACGTGCGTAAATGACTCGTTGTATGAATGTGCGAGGGACGAGGGACGGGCCTAGTTCGCCTATAACAGCTTCGGGTTAGCGGTGGGAATCCTCTATGTCTTATGGCCTATGTCATGAGAATCAAAAGCTTAAATGTTTTTTACTATATTTGGGATCGGAAAACCTGCTGTGTACAAATGTAGAAAGCAACGAGA
Organism: Lepidostoma basale; assembly: GCA_022606425.2. Lineage (NCBI taxonomy): Eukaryota > Metazoa > Arthropoda > Insecta > Trichoptera > Lepidostomatidae > Lepidostoma > Lepidostoma basale. The sequence goes on along the minus strand of JAHDVF020000320.1, from coordinate 61,057 downwards.
AACTACCAAATGAATGACCCCAAGAACCAACAAATTTGTTACAATTTGCTTTAAACCAATTCCTTAGATTGAAACATAAAGCAAAGAAGATAATTCTAATGTACATGACAAATTACTGTACGATAAAATAAAATAATTTTATAATAGATTACAATTATCTATAAAACATTTATATACAGAACAACAAAATAATCTTAATTTGAATTAATCACAACGATAATACAACTAATTACTAAGGTTAGAAATACAGAATTACAAGATTCCAAACAATTTAAAAAGCTTACGAAGAAATGTATTACGCCTTAATTGCATGAGTTTTTTTTAAATTTAGGCAAACCATTATGTTTTGTTATTTATTCCATATAATTTTTAATTATTTTTTATTGATTTAAATATAAGAAGACCAAGACATACTTTTTTACTACAAGTCCTGGTGAATAGTATGTATAAACGGAACTAGAAATAGAAAAAGACCGAGAAAAACGATGCATGATTCAAATAAATCAAATATTAAATGTCGGCCACGTGAGAAATCGGAGAAATCGACGTGCGTCCGTGAGACAATGTATGTTGAGGAATCTAGAGATGTATGTCAGGAAATAACATATGACGGAAATAACAATGACTGTCGATTATTTCTGCCTACCCTTCCGGAGTTAGTAAGTTAGTTAGTAGGTTAATAAAATACTGGACAGTTTGGTCAGTTTTTTTCCTAGAGCGCTCATTGGGTTATTAACTTTACAAAATGGGTCATATTAAATATAATTAAATCTAAGAAGAAAATACAATAACTACTGCTTTAATAATCAATATTTTTTCTTGTCCAATTCAAGGTTTCCAAGATTGAATTCCTGGATGAAGAGATGCGCTGATCTACCCAGTTACAGGGCTATCTGTGTGCCAGGACATAGGCTGCTTAAGACAGCCGTAGAATCGAAAATCCGAGAATTTTCTTCGTAAGATTTCGTAAGCGTAATGTAGCGATCAACCAGTAATAGAAGCGACCCTCTACTCAGCCAACAAAAAAACTCTCTGGTTCAAGCAATCCACTGAAATCCTTCCTCGCTCTTTGTGGAAGTGTTTAACGATGTAGCTTCTTACACTAATACTGATATCCTATAAGATTACAGAATTCAAGCAAAATACATATTTTTTTCAATCAACAATTACGTTTTAATTTTTTTTCCCTTTTAACCCTTTATGGAAGCGAAGAATAAAACGACATCATGCCAAGTGGCAAGAATTACGACTGCCACATGGTTCAAACGACCTGTTGTATAAACAAAAAAAAAATGATAACGACAACGAGCATGAACTACAAATCCTGGTGACTACTATGTATGAGGTATGCATGCGAAATGATCTGATGATGAATGTGAATAAGTCCAAGCTATTAATTTTCGAAAAAGACGAAATTATGACAGTCTGCAACATTAGCGTGAATGTTGAAAATCTCGAGCGAGTAGATGAGTTTGTACATTAGGGTAGTATGTGTACAAAGGCGTGGCTGGCTGCTTGCGTGACACCATATGGAGGAACAAACACATGCTAACCGAAAGTAAAGTCAAGATATACAAGGCATGCGTTCGCCACATCATGACGAATGGAATAGAGGTCAGAACCGATACCAATAGAACTAAGAACCTTCTTAGAGTAGCAGAAATGCGAACCCCACGCTCCATCGCAGACAAAACTCTCAGAGATCGGATCAGAAATGAAACCATTAGGTCTATCTGTAGTGTTGAAGACATAGTGAGATGGGAAAGAAGCAGAAGGCGCTTTTGGAGAGACCACGTGGACCGCATGGAGAATACAAGAATTTCAAAAACTGGTAAAGATGAAAACCCAAGCATCAAGAGATTACCAGGAAGGCCGCCGAAGAGATGGAGAGATGGCTTGACATCATGATCCCAAGACAGGTGGGCTGTCAAAAAAAGGTCATACAACCTAAACTAAGAGGAAGAAGAAGTTTACAAAAGATTGGCGAGTGGAGAGCAATATTGAAAGAAGGGTTGAGGCAGGCAACAAAGTGAGTATCACAAAGGCTAATATGGCTATAACTGTCAGCAAAACAAAAAGTCTCACAATATCTAGACAACCTACAAGATTTAAGTTGACTGTAAATGATTTACCTGTGGAGCAAGTAATGAATTTCAGATATTTTGGAGTAGAGATCTGTAGCCGAAATACCTTCATACCGCAGTACGAAAACAAGTCAATAAAAGCTTTGCCATGTCAAGGTGTCTGAAGAATCTTGCCTGGAAGATCAAGGACAGCGCATGGATAATGCCAGATTCGCATATATAGCTGCTTACAAAATCCCCTCTGGACACCGTCTACCTGGAAAACCGCCTAAGAGATGGAGGGACAGCTTAACTTTATCATCCCAGAAGACATGATTCCTGCGCTACAGATCGTCAGATCTATTAAAAGAAGAAGGCCCAATAACGTCTGAATGTTTTTTTATTCATGACACTGATGAATATATTATATATAAGGGGCGCCGCTGCGTCCTATAACAGCTGCGGGCAAGCGGCGAGTAACCTTCTATATCAACCAGTTCATTACCTTCACTTTCAGAGTCCAAGTTTCACAGCCATATAGTAAAACAGACCATCTTCTTCTCTGGTTTCAATCCTGGGATTGGTTTGCAGCAATTTCCTCCATTATTCTCTTCCATTTTTCCCTGTCTTGTGCGGCTCTTTTGAGATCTGCATATGATGAGCAGCGTACGTCCACCAACAGGTCCTCCAGGTACTCTCGGCGTGGGCGTCCCCTAGGGTTTGTCCCCTCGATCATACCCTCCATTATGGCATGCAAGAGACCTTCTTGACGTATTACATGGCTGATCCATCTTGCACGCCTTTCGGACAAGGTCCTGAGCAGGTGCCTTCCTCCTTCGATTCCTTGAAGAACTTCCTCATTCGTGATGTGGTCTCTCCAGGAAATTCCAAAGAGTCTTCTATAGGACCACATCTCAAAAGCCTCTAGTCTCCGCTTATCCCTTTCGGATAGGCACCATGTATAACATTTAATCATTCTTTGTCGGAGTTTCAGGTTAAGATTATCGTTGCGAAAGGAGGTTCTTATTTTATTAAAAATCGGTTCTTTATTTCCCAATTAGACCTCGGTGGTATATATGTAACACATATATATGTCACATGATTTACCCCATATATAAGATTCACAGATTATTTTACCTACCAGCCACCAGAACCAATCTGCCTCTGGTAACACCGTTGGGAAGAGCAATTAGTCTGCTGAACGCAGTCTCCTCGGAGATCGACGTCTTTCATAATAGTGAAGGTACGTTCAGGGGACAAATACTCTCGACTTTAGAGAGTATCTTGTCTTCCTAATGTCGAACCATCTCTAATGCGTTCCTGGTATTATGTTGTATTTTTATAATATTTTATATGTACTCAATGCCTTAAACATTTTGCGGGTTGTAACGTCTTTTGAGTTAATAAACTGATTTGATTTGATACTTTTTTTTTACCGCTTTCTGTTTTGTAATAGATAACTTAAAATATATTTTTTTCTAAAATTAAGAAATTCAAGATATAAACTGTAAATATCATACTAGGGTCAATTGTATCTCAATAGAGACGAAGATGCAAATTGCATGCCGAGGCGCTTACAGGACTTATGACCTGTCATTGGTTGGGTTGAGCGATCGCTTCACGTTTAACAACATTCCCCATTCCGCCGTTATGACCACCACGTCTGACAAACTTTTTGGAACTTGTATATATGGTAGGTCTCTACACCTATTTTCACAATTTTATGTTCACTCTACACTAGCGTCATCTATATTAAGATTAGAAAGCATTAAGCAGAAAACCTTTATTAATGTACTGTGAAAGTCTATGCAAATCATATAGTACTAGATTTCGCCTGGAGATGTCTCTCCAATTTTTTGCCTGCATGTACCAGTTATATTTATACAACAACATTTTGAATGTTTACAAGAATTTGTAAACATTCAAAATGTTGTTGTAAATATCATTGTTTTTTTTTATTATTTATTTTTATTTTACGCTATCCCTTTATCATTCAAGTCATCAAAGTACGAGAAAATTTGTTTTTTCCGTTTCGTGACCGTGGTTTTAATTTTCCGGTAAAAAGAGAGCGATTAACTCCATGCGCTTGAAAACCTCTGAGCTAAATAAGAGTACCTACATTTTGAGATTTTCCAGGAAAACAGCATCTCTGAAATAAGTCACTTTCAACTCCATAAAATTCAACAAGTCATTTTGATTTCATGCTTACTCAAAAACAGAAATACGATCTCGTGAACAAATTCCACGAATTTACCTTGACACTGGTGCTTAAGATAAAATCAGTTAATTTTATTTTGATAATATTGCGTGTTTAAAAAGATCAGAAATTGCCCTATTCAGAGATTCGTGCTGGTGATAAAAAGAAAATCGTGACACAGATAACATTTCTTTTATGCAAACAAAAGATAAATGTCTCCGAAATATCTTATAGAAAATGTACGCTTTCTATTTTTTGGTTTCAATCAAATCAATCAATCAAATAAGTTTATTTTCTCAAAAGACATTACAAACATTTTTTATAGTTTAAGACATTTATTGAGAACAGGTAAAATATAATAAATATATAATACCAGGAACGCATGAGAGATGGTTCGACATTACGAATACAAGATACTCCCCAAACTCAAGAGTATTTGTATTCTGAATGTACTTTCACGAATATGAAAGACATCGATCTCCGAAGCGATCATGTTCAGCAGTTTGATTGCTCTCCCCACCGGCATCACCAGAAGCAGGTTGGTTCTGGTCGAAGATAACCATCCGGAACATAAAGATGGATAGCCTCCAAGATGTCTGCTGATCACTACATTCACTTCATATATCTGCATTTCATAAATAAAATTTAATCTTCTTCTTCTTCCGGTGCCGTGTCAGGTCCCCCCAACGTTGGCTATCACTCCAGCGAAGGCATCTCTGTCGTGCGCCACTTGGAACAGGTTCTGAACTCTTGTAATTCCCGTCCAATCTTTTATGTTCCGCAGCCAGAACAACTGCCTTCTTCCAACTCTTAATGTCATTCGCAGGAGGTAGTACTTCTCTCCCCGAGATCTTTCTAACTTCACACTGGACAACAGCTCTCTATTGGCTCTGGCTCTCTGTAGTACGTCTGCATTTCTGACCATATCGGTCCACGGTGTACGGAACATTCTGCGGTATATCCACATCTCAGACACCTCCAATCGATTCATTACATTCACTTTCAGAGTCCAAGTTTCACAGCCATATAGTAGAACAGACCATATATAACATTTAATCATTCTTGGTCGGAGTTTCAAATTAAGATTATCGTTGCAGATGGAGGTTCTCATTTTAATAAATGCAGCTAACTCGCGTCTCTCACGGGGGCGAAAAGAGAAGGATGGAGGGCCGCATTGGTTAGAGTGTGGCAGTCCATTCTTTCTGCCTACCCCTTTCGGGGAGACAGCGTGATGGTTAGTTAGCTAGTCATCTCGTGCAACTTCAATTCTGCATTTTATTTCAATATCCGGGTCACGTGATTTAGTTACAATGCTGCCAAGGTATTTAAATCGGTCGAACATTTCGACATTCCCATCATTAAGTTGCAGAGTGGATGCAACATAATTAAGTAGCCCAAATGTCATCCATTTGGTCTTCTTAACATTGATTTTTAAGTCCAGATCCTCTCCTCCTATATAAATTTTATTTAGTAGTTCTTGATGATCGGGTAACCAATCAGCTAAAATAACTGTGTCCTCAGCATATCTGATATAATAGACTTTTTTTTTTTTTTTTTAAATCAATTGGGTTATATGGATACATTTTTAGATCTTACTATTAATTATGTATTGTTTCAGATATTTTTTATATTGAGTTGTAGTGAGATTCCTTATGTCTTTTGGTAGTTCATTGTAAAGTTTCAGTCCATTGTTCAATATCCTTGATTGTCCTGTCTTAGTTCGTGCATTTGATAAGTGATATCTGTCACAGTTCCTGGTCCAGCGTCTGTGTATGTGTGAATTTTTAATTAATTTGTAGCTGCTGTCTGTTGTCTTTTCCATGGTCACTCTGTGTACAATTCTTAAGGTCTCATATTTGGGCAGGTCTGGTATGTCCATTTGTATTTTGTTTGTCTGTAAATTTGTATGATTGGGGTACTTACTTACTTAAAAAGCCGTTGTCGTCCACTTCTGGACATAGGCCTCCCCTCATAGGGGAGAACAATGTGGCGGTTTATTCTTTCTGCCTACCCCTCCGGGGAGACGGGGTGATGGTTAGTTAGTTAACATATCACAGAAGGTTCCCAAATATGTCGACGTCAGTATGGCATTATTCCTTCCAGAATTGACACTAAAAATTTCCAAATCCGAGACGATTAAATTCAACCTCGGAATTGTTCTTTCTAATGGCATATTTTTTCCAGACTATCTTCTTCTTCTTCTTCGTTAGCCTTCATCGGTCCACTGCTGGACATAGGCCTCTTCCCTTCCTTTCCACTCGTCTGTATTTTCTGCCAGCTGCAGCCACATTTTCCATCCCACGGCAGCAATGTCTTCGCCCCACCTTTTTTGCGGCCTGCCGACGCTTCTCCTATTTTCGCATGGTCTCCACCTTATTATTTTCTGGGTCCATATATCCTCACTTTGTCTCGCCACATGACCCGCCCATTGCCACTTTAGTCTCGCTAGTCGTTCTATGATGTCCGTTATTTTTGTTCGGCGTCTAATCTCCTCATTTCTGATTTTATCTCGGAGACTGACGCCGAGCATGTCTTTCCATGGAACGCTGCGTGACTCTTCATCTCTCTACATTTTTCTTGATGAGGGTCATAGTCTCCATCCCATAAGTCATCACCGGCATCATTCCAGAACATATTGGTTCTCAATAGAGCCACGAATCAGGTTGAACAAATGTAAACCCTTCTCTCCTTGGCCCAAGAGATTTTTACGCTAGCTTACCCAAGAGAAATGCCGTTAGATATAAGCGTATATTCAAGAATATATTTGTGCACTTTCCTCTAGCATTTCTATGGGCTTTTATATGCAAGCACAATCTTTACGAGTGCTCTGCACTATGTCCCCTGCCTCAACCCTTCTATTAACCCTTATCAGACGCTAGCTTTTGTACCTATATTTTAGCACGCAAATGTAATAGACCTAAAATTACTGTTATTTAGTATATAGGTTAATTATTAATAGAATAATGTTTTGAGTACTTAGAGTTCAATGATATCCACAGCAGTGAAGGCGACTTGAAGCAGATAAAGTTGTATTATTCTTCAAATCTCTTTTCATTGCCTTTAACTATTTCGAATTCATTGCGGGTTAAAGTGATGAAATAACTTCTCTGTTATTTTAAAAGAAATATTCCTACAAATAAACGCAACACAAAACTTCTAAGAACCCATTGTAAGTGTTTTGATTATAAACAATAATTTAAACTATTAATAATGTACCAAAATAAAAGTGACAATTAACTGACAGAAGGGGGCGTCAGCGATAGTGACGTCACATACAAGAACGGCTGAAAATACCGTATTCGCGGCAACTGGTATTTTCAAATTTCAATTTATTTTTATTAACTTAAAATGCAAAATTAGATGGCAAATCATTTCAATTTGTTTTTATTTAGTAATAACGCAAAATAAAATGGAGGAGCAAAATAAGACAAAAAAAACTATCATAAGACTGGTAGTCACCTACGGCTGTGAGACATGGTCTCTAACGCAGAGAAGAAAGGCAGGCTGGCAGTTTTTGAGAGGAAAATTTTTGGACCCATGCTAGAGGATGGGTCTTACAGAATTAAAATAAACCTTGAACTTGAAGTACTGATTAACCAGGAAACAGTAGTGAGATTCTGTAAGTGTCAACGCCTACGGTGGGCTGGCCATGTAGAAAGAATGCCAGAGGGTAGAACACCACAAATTATATCCAGATGGGTGCCCCGCGAAAAAAGACCAAGAGGCAGACCGAGGAAAATATGGGCGGATTGCGCGGAAGAAGATTGGGAGAAAATGGAAAGAGCTGGGGAATGGAGAGAGATGGCCAGAGATAGAAGTCAGTGGAGAACCGTTGTGGAGGAGGCCAAGTCCCACACCGGGATGTAGCGCCGAGAAAGGAATGAATGAATAACACAAAATTAAAATGTATTTTAAAAGACAGTATATAATAATAATAAAACGTGGAAAGACCCCATTGCCTCGGGTAAATTTTACGCAAACTTGGGCTTGACGCGCCGGGTTAATAAAAAAACGTTTAATCTTACTTGTCTTTTGAAAAAATAATAATTTTAATTTTAATTTAATCTCGCAATCATTATGGAGATAAAAGCTTTTCCATCTTCTCTCTGACTTTTCTTTACAGTCAATTTTCCTGGCGACAGCAATTTTTTGTTATCTCATAATAAATTATTTATCAAGATAAGGAAATGTAAAAAAATAATTATTATTGTTCTTATCTTACACTTGAAACCTAATCGGAAAAGAAATATATTTATCAATAATTAATTTTTCAGTTTATCAAACTGATATCTTTGAGCGTTAAAAACTTTGTTATAATATTTATTTATTTATTTATTTATACATTTACAAATGAGACATTACAAACGATAAAACATTTAGGCGACACATTTGGACACAAAACGGTATTATAACGATAAAAAAACAAAACAACATGAGACCAAAAAAATCACACATATCAGAAGGAATCCAAATATGTCGCCGTCAGTGAGGCAGTACTCTTTCCAATATGTTTTATTCTTATCAAATCTTCACAATGACAATTATTTAGAATTTTATTATTAATTAATTATGTTATTTTACAACATTTTGAATGTATAAAAATACTTGTAGACGAATAATGGATTTTACCCATTGCGGGTTATCATTTTTAAGGATTAATTGTATCTCAATAGAGACGAAGATGCAAATTGGAAACAGAATATGGAGGTCGAGGCGTTTACAGGACTTTTGACCTGTCATTGGTTGGGTTAAGCGCACGCTTTATGTAATACAACATTCCCCATTCCGCTATTCTTGCGTCCACCACGTCTGACGTATATTAGATGTATATTATGGTGTCCCTTATTTTTCAAAGTTTTAATTTTATAATGCATAGGCTATTATTTTATTCATTTGGGCCTAAAACATCCGAAAACATTTTTTTTCCTTATTCGGAACAGTGCAACCCGTGCCGACTTGCGCGCAAAGATATCCCATACAAATTGCGTCACAGGAGCGGCGCGCTGTCGTTGTTATTATCGTTTAGTCTAAACTTGTCGGGTAGTAGCACGGATTGTTTTATTTTTTTCGAAGATGTCAATGGAACTTAGAAGCAATTAAAACACTGTTTTCTTGGTTGGTGAAGTAAATCACCAAATAACATGTATAAACTACCATCTAATCGTCAAGTTCTCGCAGTTCTATTTTTCAACATACGTGAAGTTAATTTGACTGTTAATGAAAGCCCAAATCTTATCATTCTGGAGTGCAATATATTCTGAAAAAAGGCTAGAATACCTACCAGAGCTGTTTTTAATTATGTTAAGAAGTTAGTAGATCTTTATCAGGTCTGACGAGAACTGCAAAAAATAGCAAGAATATTCAGGACTTACATAGGCGCCGCGAAGAGAACTTTCAACTTGAATTAGATAATTTATTCGATATCGCACAAGCCGATGCTCTTGAATGTGCTGTGATACGACAGCATCTTATACAGGATGCTTGAACGGAGCTTGTGTGCAAAAACTAGAAAGAAATTTGTTACTCTTTGCTTGCCGCCATCATATATATGAACTGATGCTCAAAAGTGCGTTTGAATCGCAAAATCGATTGTACGAGATGATTATAGCGAACTCATTGAGCTTGCTATTGTTTTTCTGGGTGGAGGCAATGAAAATAAAATAAAAATCAGACCTGCTGGCCCAATGCATCAAGCACGATGGATGGCAAGATCTATTTACTCCTTAAAAATACGTTTGCTGCAGTCCCAGTTTAAAATGTGCGCTAAGGACAAACAAGCTTTACGAGATGTCTGTTTATTTATTGTGGCAGTTTATGTGAAGCCTCGGCTTGAATGTAGTTTGGCGATAAAAGCTCCGAATCAAGATTTTTGTTTTTTAAAAGATTACGAAGAAGTTGACAATTTCCAAAGCGGTTTTATACAAGTTCAGTCAACATTTGTGGTACTTGTCAGAAGAAATAGCTGTCCTTTTAATGTTTGATGACAACGTTGATGAGCAGACCTAAGGAAACATTGTAGAAAACTTACAAAAAGAAAGTTTTGGTGATTCGAAGATATATATTCCATCAAAGGAACAGATGTCTGTCTCTCTATATGGTACGTAAGTAGTGTTTAATCTGGTATTTAAATTAGCACTTATTTGTTTTATTTATAGGTACTACAAGTATTTGTTATCTTGTTTAATGAAAATCTTTGAGTGATTTTGTTTCTGTCAAGAGTAAAGATTTATTTTCACGACTGAAGCTTGATAGTAGTTTCTTTCAAGAAATTGTATCATCATATAAAGATAGCGCGAAGTTTGTGGAAGCTAAAAATAAGGTTACTAGCTTAAAAACAGTTAATGACACAGCTGAAAGAGCTGTTAATATAATAAAATACTTTCATGGTTTGACTACCGCAGATGAAGAACATAAGCAGTTCATATTATGTTGTGTGCCAGAACATAGAAAAATTTACCCAGACTGTAAAAAAAGAGACTTTAAAAAGGAAATATCCAAGTAAATAAATATAAATTTGGGATCTTTTTTGATAATTATAAGAAAAACATTATATAAATACATGTTTTCATCAATATTTATCTAACAAAATAGTTTTAAGTGATCATCTATAACTATATTTAAGAGACACTTAAAGCGGCTATTTTCTAGAACTTTGAGGGTAAGTCGGCACGGGTTAGAATTAACGTAGGAAGTTGGAATTCTGTATTTGGGTAACTAGTAGACTATTAAACATAATTAGGGGGTATGCGTTTCAATAATCCAAAAAAAAAATTGTTTGCCCATATAAGGGACACCCTAATGTATATATCCTACAATGTCGCACCACGCTTCACATTTTTGGATTAAGCATTAGGCAGAATAATGCTTCATTCAATCTTAATAGATGGCGCTAATGTAGATTGAACTAAAAAATGTGAAGTGTGAAGTTACTAAATTGTTGTCACTGGTCACCAAGTTCTCGGGTATATATTTCTTGATTTCTAAATTCTTCAGGGAAGGCACTAAACAACTGTTATCCAATAAACTCAAAATGATGCTGGGCTGTGGCTGTATTCAATTTTTTTTTAACAGAATCCATCCTTTGCTCCATGGTCGCTGAGTGTTTTAATATTTTTTTGTGAATGTATACTTATACTTGTATACGAATACTGGATTTCACCCACCGTGGGTTATCAATTCATGATTTAATTGTATCTCAATAGAGACGAAGATGCAAATTGGAAACTGAATATGGTTGATCAAGGTGTTTACAAGACTTATGACCTGTCATTGGTTGGGTTAAGCGCACGCTTTATGTAATTAAAACATTCCCCATTCCACCCTTCTTTATGACCATGTATGACAAATTTTTGGAAGTTGTATATATGTTAAAGTCCTATGCCAGATTTCACATGTCAGTTTCAATGTGCCATCTATGAAGATTTTGATTACATATATTAATCTTTTTTAAGATTACTCTATATATAATCTACATACTAACGCCATCTATGGAGATTTATGTTTATTAAGCATTAAGCAGAACATCTTTTTAACTCAATGTGAATGGCTACCCCGCCATTAGCGCATTGTTAGAAGCCGCCTGGAGATGTCTCACTTCTATCTACATGCCAAACAATAGACCAGATATGATTACAATATTTTTTTTAAATATTTAGTCAAATATGAATCCATATCGCAAAGCGAAGGCGAATATATTAAAGAAGAAATGATATTTTTAGTTTATTCTTGGGCCGCGTTTAGCTCGCGGATCGTGGGTTGCACAAATCTGCATTACACTAAAGATATCAGGAGTACTATAATCATATTCACTAAGTTCTCTGATTATATGATTTTTCAAATCAGCATTGAGTTTTTTAAATATTATCAGACAGCAGTCACCGATAGCCTTAAATACATCTGGTGTTTTGGTGATTCATTTGACTTAAGTTTAACATATCTTTTGTTTTAATAGTTATAATCAAAAACCTAACGATTTAGTGCCATTGTGTATTTATCTAGTAAAAATAATAACCTGTTAACACATCACATAAGGTAAATTTATATATGTTTTAAATATGTTGTAAATATAAGTAGAATAAATGCAGTAGAAAAGAGATCTCTTAGACGAATGTGTGGACACTCTGTGTATGATAGTGTCGAATGAAAATATAAGAATTGAATGCGGTGCGAATGATGGTGTGATAAACAAAATAATGAAAGGATCATTAAGATGGTTTAGACATATGGAAAGAATGAATGAAGAAAGAACGGTAAAAAAAAATATGTTAACGATGTAAATGGAACCAGAAATAGAGGAAAACCGAGGAAATCGTGGCACGATCAAATAAATCAAATATTGAATGCCGGCCATGTGAGGAGTCAGAGAAGTCGACGCGCATGAATGACACGATGTATGAATGTTGAGGAAGCGAGAGAAATACATCAGGAAAGAAAAGTGTGGCAGTCAATTCGTTCTGCCTACCCCTTCGGGGAGACGGCGTGATGGTTAGTTAGTTAGTTTTTAAATGTGTTAACTATAATATGTTAAATTTCTAACACATTGTTGCATTTCGTTTATTTTTTCACTCAATATTTATGTACGTTATCATCGTGAACAAACAAGATTTGTTAGACGAACGTGTCTGACAACTAACCTAATAAGAGTAAGTTTGAAAATTACCCACCAGACATTGACTATTCATTGATAGAAGCGAATGCATTTTATCAACCAAGACGGGCTGTTGAGTTGAATTGAATGCCAAATCATAGAATATACAATTGCAAGGATTTGGATTTGGAGAAAGAATGGTTAATAAAGTATACGTTAATGATTTAAATGGAGTACGGAGTCGAGGTAGACCGAGGAAAACATAGCATGAAGGTAGACCGAGGAAAACATAGCAGAAAACATTAACGAAATTTTAAAGGTTGGTCATGTTAGAAGTCGGAAGGAGGAAGCTAGAGAAGTGTGCCAGGATAGAGTAGTGTGGCGGTCCATTCTCTCTGCCTACCCCTACGGAGAAACGGCGTGATGGTTTGTTGTTGTTGTTGTTGGATTTGGAGAATTTCGAAACGTCTCTGTGTGTGCGAAATGCCCTACTTTACTTCGATTATTATTTTTTAAAATGCTTAACTTGATAGATCATTTATATTTATTCTCGTGACATGTGATAGGTAGCTAATCTTTTGCCATTTTATTGTCACGTGAATTCTACACCAGAAAAGACAGTGTAACAATCATACTGCAATCGCTGGGAATCGAACCCGGGACCTTCGGTGTGGTCATGAAGGTCATCAAAATTATTATTCTTCATTTTGAATGTATACAAATAGTGGATTTTACCCATTGCGGGTTAATCATTTTTTAATTGTATCTCAATAGAGACGAAGATGTAATTTTTTTTGGAAACAGAATATGGTGGTCTAGGCTTTTACAGGACTTATGAACTGTCATTGGTTGGGTTAAGCAATCGCTTTATGTTAACAACATTCCCCATTCCGACCTTCTTACGACTACCACGTCTGACAAATTTTTGAAAGATGTATATTTGCTACTATGCTGAGAAACACTTCACATTTTTTAGTTCAATCTATACTAGCGCCATCTATTAAGATTAGGTGTAAGCATTAAGCAGAAAATCTTTATTAATGCAATGTGAAAGGCAATGCAATTATCATACATTGCTAGATAACGCCTGGAGATGGCTCTCCAAATTTTATGTTTTTAACTTGGACCAGTTTTTATACAACATGTTGAATGTATACAAATACTTGTAGACAAATGCTGGATTTTACCCATTGCGAGTTAATCATTTTTAAAGATTAATTGTATCTCAATAGAAACGAAGATGTAAATTGTTTTTTTTTTTATATTCTTGTTTCTTCAGATGGCGCCCAAAATCTACTGGACTGAAGGAAGTCCTCCAGCGAGAGCCGTCATGATGGTAGCACATGCTCTCAAAGTTCGCGTCGAAGAAGTCAAAGTCAACGTATTTGAAAAGGAAAATCGTAGCCCCGAGTTTCTAAAAGTATGCAATGATGAATTAATGTTTTTAATTGAAATTTTAAAAATTAAGGATTGATTGTATCTCAATAGAGACGAAGATGCAAATTGTTTTTTTGGAAACAGAATATGGTAGTCGAGGCGTTTACAGGACTTATGACCTATCATTGGTTGGGTTAAGCGATCGCTTTATATCTTAATAGATGGCGCTAGTGTAGATCGACCTAAAAAAATATGATGAGTTCTTAACGTAGTAGCATATAAACATCTTTCAAAAATTTGTCAGACGTGATGGTCAGACGTAAGAAGGGCGGAATGGGGAATGTTGTTAACATAAAGCGATCGCTTAACCCAACCAATGACAGGTCATAAGTATATAATGTGATTCTATATAATGTGATTCTATATAATGTGATTCTATATAATGTGATTCTATATAATGTGATTCTATATAATGTGATTCTATATAATGTGATTCTATATAATGTGATTCTATATAATGTGATTCTATATAATGTGATTCTATATAATGTGATTAAACTCAATTATTTCAAACACAAAAATCGCATTATGTAGAATCATTCCGAGAATAAGTCACCCTAGTAATTGCTTTTTAACCACCCTACGTATTTGAACGTACGTGATACATTCACTTTGACTGTACCATTCTGCGCTATCCCGTATCACGTACGCGCTTGAGAAAATGTAATGTACTTAAAATGTACAAACTGTTAGGGATACGCGCGTGTGCCAACATCACTTGAGTACAAGCCTTCATAAATATGATAATTTTACAAGGGGCAGGCGAAGTGTGCGGCCGAGTATTTGACGTTTAGCAATTTAAAAAAATAAAATTAACACATAATTAAATTTCATTAATAAAAACCTGTTTTTTTTTCACGTTTCTCGGAAAATTACCTGAAGGTAAGGGTGGTTAATTATATAGTAAACAAACCCACCCAAAACATAATAAATTAACATTTTATGGAAACATTTCAATACAACTTAATAACAGTAATACATTATTTAGAATCAGAAAACAAAATGTTTAATCCCCACCACTATCATTTATTCTTCTTCTCTGGTTTCAATCCTGGGATTGGTTTGCAGCAATTTCCTCCATTATTCTCTTCCATTTTTCCCTGTCTTGTGCGACTCTTTTGAGATCTGCATATGATGAGCAGCGTACGTCCACCAACAGGTCCTCCAGGTACTCTCGGCGTGGGCGTCCCCTAGAGTTTGTCCCCTCGATCATATCCTCCATTATGGCATGCAAGAGACCTTCTTGACGTATTACATGGCCGATCCATCTTGCACGCTTTTCGGACAAGGTCCTGAGCAGGTGCCTTCCTCCTTCGATTCCTTGAAGAACTTCCTCATTCGTGATGTGGTCTCTCCAGGAAATCAGGCCTCTCATTTATTATATAAACCAAATAAATGTTGATGTAGGTACCAGAAGATGTCAGCAAGCTGCCGAAACCGGTCGAACATAAACAAAAGTGGAAGCACTCTAAATACTATAAAAAAAATATAGTCCATTGTTTTGGCCAAAACACTATGATATTTTAACATTTTATAACTGTTCAAAAACTTTGTTTAATATCACAAATTGTATTTATTTTACTTTACGACAGCTGTTTCATCAACCAATGTTGATATCATCAGGTGTTACAAAACATTTTAAACATTTTATATATATTTTTGTAACAGTCTGACTCAAACCAGTCTGTCGATGCCAGCGAGCCTGGCGAAACCGGTCGCTGTCTAAATAAAGACAAAAGTGGAAGTAGTTAAAAAACATCGTTTTATTTAATTATTATTTTTGTAACACCTGATGATGTCAACATTGGTTGATGAAACAGTCGTAAAGTAAAATAAATACACTTTGTGATATAAAACAAAGGTTTTGAATTTTTTTATTTTATTTTTTTTAAAGACTACTATCAAGGATTTACATCAATGATATTAGAATTTATTTTACAATCTTCAATGTGAGCAGAAAATAGCTCATTATTATGAAGAAGGAATCTGATCGTGTCCAGGCTTGAACCCATGTCCCTTGGATCAGGAGCCAAGCGTTCTATCCCCTAGACCACCACCCGATTAACAGTTATAATTTTTTTAATTTTGTATGATTTTTTTTTTGTTTTTATTATGTAATGATTAATTTAAAATAAACTCTTAGCATAAAAGGAAAATCGAAGCTTTGAGTTTCTAAAAGTATGTAATGATTAAATAATGTTTTTAATTGAAATTTCTTGGTAGAAGTTCATTTTAAATTATGAAAACAAGAAAAAATTATACAAAATTTCTTTATTATTATGTATTTAGTGTGCTACCACTTGTGTTTATGTTCGATCGGTTTGTTTGTTTTAGGAGTTTTATTCAATTATTGTTTTAATTCGCCCATGGGGCGATTAAATTACGAATACGAAGCTTCGAGAAAAGCACACATTTATAACTATTTATTATTATAATCCAAGTTTCAGAAAGAAAAACAAAATCATAAATAGAACCCTCTTGTTGTCTGATTTGTGATAAAATATACAGAAAATTCACATCCACGTATTATCATATAAATGATTCTGTCACGAAGTAAAAACATCACAAAATAATATTACAACCAATATATCGAATAACTGGCACAACATCGGGAGTTTAGATTTGTTTTGATCATCAAATAAAATAATTCAAAAAACAACACGGAGATGAGAGCAAAATTAAACAACAATCAGCATTTTTATTTAAAGGGGGTATTCTGGTCTAGAGGCATGTTTTTGCGCGTTTTCTCGATCTCGATAAATTGATCAAATCAAAATTAAATCAATAGTGTGTAGATTGCAAAAACTACCATGTAAAGGGTGGTCTTACAGATTAACATATATACAACTTCCAAAAATTTGTCAGACATGGTGGTCATAAGATAAATGGTGGAATGGGGAATGTTGTATTACATAAAGCGTGCACTTAACCTAACTAACTAACTAACTAACCATCACGCCGTCTCCCCGAAAGGGTAGGCAGAAAGAATGGACTGTCACACTTTAACCGATGCGGCACTCCATCCTTCTCTTTGAATAAAATAACAATAATTGAATAAAACTCCTAAAACAAATTCAGTTTCCAGTTTGCATCTTCGTCTCTATTGAGATACAATTGATTCTTCAAAACAAATCAGTTTATTTCATCAAAAGAAATTATAAAATTAAGGTTTAAGGCATCTATTGAGAACAGGTATTTTAACAATATCCAAAAAAACATCCCGACGTAAAAACATTTAAATTAAAAAAAATAATAAGCTCGAAAGGTAGGGTTTAAAAAAAGGGAGTGTTATGGTTGACACGATTCCAGCCCAAATGATATTTTAAAAAATATATATTTAAGAAATCAGAAATATTTTTAAAAAATAAAATACTTTTTTTCGCAAAATGGCGGCTCTCTGATATAATAGCATTTTTTAAACCATTTTTTTCATAATTTTTAATTTTTTTAAATAGTAAATAGTAAAAAAACATAATTAAATAAAACGATGTTTTTTAACTACTTCCACTATTATCTTCATTTTGTCAGCAACCGGTTTCGCCTGGCTCGCTGGCATCGACAGACTGGTGACACTATTGCAAACTGTGTCATTTATATACACACGATCAAGAGTGAAAACAAAAAATCGTTAGTAAATTCGTTTTTCAATCGCTTTTTACAGAAAAATCCTGGCCACACTATACCTATTCTTGAGGACAAGGATTTGATTATAAGAGACAGGTAAGGAATTCTATATATTTACCAAATAAATTACACGTGTAAAGGCCTGTTTTGGACATTATATTTTTGTTTACTTCTTCTATAAGGCTTCTATTCCTTGGTATGAGACCTGGACGTTAGCCTCTCCATCTCCACGCCATCCCTCTCGGTCTCTCGCCAGAGTTCTCCAGACCCTTCCCGCCATCCGCACGATATCATCGATCCACTTGGTAGTCACTCAGTAACCCTCTAGCTCCATCTTGAATCATTCCGTCTGCAAATATGTCCAGCCTATTGCCACTTCATCCTTGCAATGCGTATGCCTATGTCGGTGACCCTAATGCGTCTTCTAATATCTGCGAGATACCCAACATGAATCTTTCCATGACCCGTTGTGCAACTTTAATTTTGTACATTGCTTCTTAAGTTAGCGTCAATGTCTCGCATCCATAGGTCTTCACAGTTATATTTATTCAAATCAGAATATATCAGAAATACAAACGTTAGTAAACAAAGCAGCTGCAATCTTTGGTGCTCTAAAATCCACAATATGGAAAAACAAAGACATGGCCATTAAGATTAAGATGAAAATCTATAAAAAATACGTAAGACCAATAATAACATATGGCGTCGAAGCATGGGCAGACACAGTAAGAACCAAACAAGTTTTGAGGACTTCCGAGATGAAGACACTGAAGACGATAGCAGCAAGACACTGAGAGATCGCGTGAGGAACACCAGAATAAGAGAGATATGTGAGGTTGAGGATATTATAAGATGGACCAGACAGCGAAAATAGGACTGGTACGGTCATGTTCAAAGAATAGACACCACCAGACTCGCCTATATTGCAATACATAATCAGCCTCATGAGACTCGTCCTCGTGAAAGACCTTCTAAAAAATGGAATGACAGCTGGGAGTCTACACCACAGGAGGAGCAACACTCTGAAGAACAGACCACATACCATAGGTCTACAACAAGGAAGAAGAAAAATATAATATATCAATTATTTAAAAAAATTATTGAAATTTCTTGGTAGAAGTTCATTTTAACAAAAAAAATTAATACAAATTTTATTTATTATTATGTATTTAGTGTGCTTCCACTTGTGTTTATGGAACACTTGTGGAAGCACACTAAATACATAATAATAATGAAATTTAGTATATTTTTTTTTGTTTAAAGTAATTAGAATATATCGACTTGACGTTTTTCCTTCTTTGGTGTAAAGATCCCATTAATTATCGAGCTTCAATTCTGTTAGAATGACAGTACAAAGTAAATTATCCAAATGATGTTTTGTTAAAATGTTTCCATTATACCTGTTTTATCTTTTCATATTCGAGAATGGGACCGTGAAGATTATTTTGCTACATAGATATTTGTGTGAGAAATTTCATCTCTATATTATAACATTATCACATTGTTTCAGAATTTACAAGTTACTACAGAATTTACAGAGTTTAAGTGGAGTCTTATATGTACAGTAGTTTATGTATAGTTTTAGCGGTGTATTATACAATATATTAGGGGAACCCATATGTAATGTCGTTTTTTTCGATGCGCCATCTTTAAAATAGTCTCCTTTGGTCTGTTATGCAGAAAGGACCTGTAATAAGTTTATATTGTATAGCGGCTACCTGCTAGTGGCCTTGAGACAAAATAAAACGGTTTCTGTATCCCTCTGACGACAATGGTAGAGACGTGTCCGTTGGAACAACATCTGTAGAGCTGTATACTTTTTCAATATCATTTGAAAAATAAATCGACAGAAGATACGAAGGATATTTGCAAGATTTACGGTGACATATTGGATGTCAGCAAATGCCAACGACGCGATGGTTCAAAAAACTTAAATATGGTGATTTGTGTTTGGAAAATGAGCCTCGAAGTGGACGACCCGTCCAGGCGGATGAAGCAGCCGTGAAGTCTGAAATCGAAGACGACCCGAAGCTGACTATTGAGATATTATTGGAAAAGGTCGGTACATCCTGGTCCAATACTCAAAGGATCCTAAAGAAGAAGTTAAATAAAGTTAAAAAAAAATTGGTTTGAATTTCATTTAAAAAAACGACATTACTTATGGGTACCCCTAATATTATATTATAGCTGGCATACGTTATCAAGTAGCAAACGTTTCAATACCCGTAGGCGCGCCCTAACACTAGGAATACGAAATCAAATATTAAATTCCCTGGAACCTCTTTTTACACGATGGATACGTTACATGCAATACCGCGTAAAAAAAATACACTGACATTTTGAATGTATTCTTGTAGACAAATACTGGATTTTACCCATTGCGGATAATTTTTTTTTATATAAGGATTAATTGTATCTCAATTGAGACGAAGATGTAAATTGTTTTTCTGGTAACAGAATATGGTGGCCGAGGCGCTTACAGGACTTATGACTGGTCATTGGTTGGGTTGAGCGATCGCTTTATGTTTTAACAACATTCCCCGTTACCCCTTCTTACGACCACCACGTCTGACAATTTTTTGGAAGTTGTATATATGCTAGAATGCTGCGCTTATCTTCACATTTTTTTTTAAGTTCACTCTACACTAGCGTCATCTATTAAGATTGGGAAGCATTAAGCAGAAAAAACTTTATTAATGTACTGTGAAAGGCTCTGCAAATCATACAGTACTACAATAGATTACGCCTGGAGATGTCTCTCCAATTTTAATGCCTTTAACTTGGACCAGTATGTAAAATATACACAACATTTTGAATGTATACAAATTCTTGTAGACAAATACTGGATTTTATCCATTGCGGATAATTTTTTTTTTAAGGATTAATTGTATTTCAATAGAGACGAAGATGTAAATTGTTTTTCTGGGAACATAATAAGGGCGGAATAGGGAATGTTGTTAAAACATAAAGCGATTGCTCAACCCATCCAATGACAGGTCTCGGCCACCATATTCTGTTCCCAGAAAAACAATTTACATATTCATCTCTATTGAGATACAATTAATCCTTATAAAAAAAATACACTGAAATAAGAAATAGGTATATATATATATGAATTATAAATGCGATAGAAATAAAATCCTTTAGACGTATGTTTTGTTAAACGATCTGCAATTGAATTTCAAATTCTGATATATTAAAATATTGTAAAGTGGAAACAATATTATGAACAAAATTATGGATCAATGGAACGCATGGTTGAAGCAAAAATGGTTATTTATTGTAGGGTACAAATTTATTGTAATATTTGGTTATACAGTGATTGTTAATACACATACAAATTAACAAACTTACAGTTATATAAAGATATAGAAGGTTACCCGCCGCTTACCCGAAGCTGTTATAGGACGCAGCAGCACTCCATCGTCAGATTCGCTCAAACAATCCCTAGGCCCGCTCCCCATCCACGTAGGACTTACATTAGCTGGAGAATGCACCATTCCAGAAAAAAAGCAAAAGAAAAAAGGGTATTTTATAACACCCAGGCATCAGTTATAGCAGGAACCAAGAGACATATTTCAATTTAGAAGAAAAATCCAATTTATTATAATTAAGCACTTAATTCACAGTTTGAAAAATCCAAATTATGAATTTAAGAACTTGCATGTTTCAGTCACGCAATCCTCACCTACCTGGTGACGGTGTATGGCAAAGATGACTCTCTCTACCCAAAGGACCCCAAGAAGAGGGCCAAGGTAGACAGCATGCTGCACTTTGACTCCAGCACCATCTTTTCTAAGGGAAAAGTTATTGTGGTAAGGGTTTTTTGCTAAACAGAATTACATGAAATAAAAAAAATCAATCTGAGTGGTTATTTAATCGGATAAGATTTTCTACATTTTCACCCAATCTTTCTCTGGTTAGACGTGGGATTTGAATCGGAGACCGACCAGCAGAATAGGGAAAAAGAGCTAACCGCTCAGCCACCAAGTTATTGAAATAAGTGGCAAAATTTCATCTTCTTTTAATATATCTTTGGGGGATGTGGTGAGAGTTAAAAGCGGTGGAAGTTTCAGCGTTTATTTTTGATTGTCGATGGCGTTACATTGGTGTCAAAGTGGAACAGCGGGTGATGAAGGTCAGTAACGGTGCGCGGGTGTTGTCAGCAACGGGGGCGGAGTCTGGGCGGCGAGCAGCTGAGGATGATGACACGCTGAGCGGTAGCGTCGATCAGCTGGAGCGAAGACTCGTTGGAAGTCACGTGGCGTAGCAGGGTTGATAGTGGGGTATCTCGGCGGGAGAGAGTCGGAAGTTCCTCGTACGTAGACTCGATAACGTAGACTCGTATCTGTTAGAACTCGCAAGAAGGAATGACGTATCGGGTGGTCGGATGTACCGCTTTTATATATGTTGCTTCCTTTCCACACGATGCTCTGCTGGACAACCTCTAGTGACCTGTGTGAATGAATCCGGGCCCTGATTCATCATTTTTGTCCATGCAATGTATTTCATCATTGCGATATGTGGGTACAACGTCGGGTGTTTTCTGTTATCCGTGCAATATATTTCATCATGAAATATGCTGGTACAGCAGTCGAAGTCCATTGCGTCCACATATGTGGGTCATTCATTTCGTACTTTGCCTGCGAGGTCAATAACCTACATGATTCTGTGACACAGCTATCCAGCTATCCCTCCAACTCTTAGGCGGTCTTCCAGGAGGGTGGTGTCTGGATGGGATTTCATAAGCGGCTGTATATGCAAGTCTGTCACCATCCATTCGGGCTACATGGGTCCTCCAGTATCTTCTTCTGGATCTACTATACTGAACGATATCCTCTATTTTGCAAGTTTTTCTTATGTCTACGTTGCGGACACGATCTCGGAGAGTTTTTCCAGTAATTGATCTTAGGACCTTCATCTCCGATGTTCTTAGTAGTCCCTTACACAGTAGTCAAAAGATATTACAAGCAATTTTTATAGTTTAAGACATCTATTGAGAACAGGTAAAATATAATAAATATATAATACCAGGAACGCATGAGAGATGGTTCGAAATTAGGAATACAAGATACTCTCTAAAGTCAAGGCATTTGACACTGTTTGGGGTCAATAGATCTTGAATATTGAGCGAAGGCACCTATTTATAAACACCTGAAGTTTTTCAATAACGTCCGCGGTATATTTTCAAGTCTCACATCTGTATAACAATACGCTTTTAACGCTACTGTTGAATATTTGGAGCTTGAGCTTTCTCGAAATGATACTGGAACGCCATACAGGGCGAATCATTGCGAAAGCTCCCTTGCCTTGTTGAGTCTGCTGGCTACATCTTCCTCCGTACCTCCCGAGACTGCTATCATACTACCGAAGTAGCAAAAGCTGGTCCTGGTCGCAAGGAAGACACCGTGGAGCAAGATTGGGGTGGAGTCAATTGTGGACACTCGTAGGTCTACTGCCGTAGACATGTTAATTTTGAGGCCCACTTTTGCCGTTTACTCGTGAAGTCACAGTTTGAATAATTGAATAATTTGGGGATTCTCAAAGCGACCGCTTTGAGGGATAGTTTAATATCTAACTGAACTTTAGTGTATTCCGGATAATCATAAGCAATATTAAGTTACAGAAACACGAACTTAGTGCCACGTGTGTGTAATTTCATAAGATCATTACTCTTCCAAGAAACAACCACCACATTTCTGTAAACATTCTATGCTTTCAAAGATAGGGTTATTCGAAAGAGAAGTAAGTAAAAACGTAAATAACGAAAATTAAAAGAGACTAACTTAAGGACGAAGATGCAAACTGGAAACTGAATATGGTGATCGAGGTGTTTACAGGACTTATGACCTGTCATTGGTTGGGTTAAGCGCACGCTTTATGTAATTACAACATCCCCATTCCACCTTTCTTAAGACCACCATGTCTGACAAATTTTTTGGAAGTTGTATATATGTTAATATCCAACACCACAATTCACATGTCTGTCTCAATTTACAGACCAGCGCCATCTATGAAGATTAGATTTAAGCATTAAGCAGAAGATCTTTATAACACAATGTGAAAGGCTACCGCCATTAACGCACTGCTAGATAACGCCTGGAAATGTCACTCCAATTTATATGCTTACTTCCAAGTTAGCACAAAAACTAACTAAATTCTTTTATTGAACAATATGTTTTTCTTTGTAATATAACACTTTATTCATAAATACAAATTTAATTATAAATTACACATTAAACCAAATATGTTTCGAACACAGAAGTCCTTCATCGGTTTAGTTTAAATATTATTATATACAAATCATATGCAGATCTCAAAAGAGTCGCACAAGACAGGGAAAAATGGAAGAGAATAATGGAGGAAATTGCTGCAAACCAATCCCAGGATTGAAACCAGAGAAGATATACAAAGTAAAATATATTGTTCGATAATGAATCCGCAACACAAATATTTATTAATACGTAAAAAAATGTTTTTTTTTCTTTATTAACATTGAACTTCGACCATAAATTTTCTAATAACAACATTAATTATAATGAAAGAAGGGTTGGGGCAGGCAACAGAGTAAATGGTGCACTTAAAGTTGGCATCGCAAACAAAAGCCTATCCATGAAACATGGAACTGAGAAAAGAGGGATAAAAATATAATAAATGCATTAGAAATAAGATCTCTAAGACGATTGTATGATAAATTTGTGTATGATGGAGTGTCAAATGCAAATGTAAGAAGTGAATGCGGTGCAAATGAAAGTATTATGAACATAGTAATGCAAGGGTCTTAAATGTGGTTTGGACACATGGAAAGAATGAGTGAAGACAGAATGGTGAAGAAGGTGTATGTAAACGACGTGATCAGAGCTAAAAATAGAGTAAGGGCCAAGGAAAACTTGGCACGATCAAATCAGTCAAATATTAAATCTCGGTCACGTGAGGAGTCTAAGAAATCGACGTGAGTGCATGACACGATGTATGAATGTAGAGGAGCGAGAGATGTATTATATGTCAGGATAGAAGAGTGTGGCGGTCCATTTTTTCTGCCTTCCCCTTCGGGGAGACGGCGTTATGGTTAGTTAGTTAGTTAAAAAATCAACTAAATTATTTTATTGAACAATATGTTTTTCTTTGTAACATAACACTTTTTTTTAAATACAAATAAAATTATAAATTACACATTTGCATGTTTCGGGACACAGAAGTCCTTCATCGGTGTAGTTTAAATATTATACTAAAGCCTTGTGTTACAAAGTAAAATATATTGTTCAATTATGAATCCACAACACAAATAATTATTATTACATAAGAATTTTTTTTCTTAACTTAACTAACTAACCATCACGCCATTTCCCCGGAGGGGTAGGCAGAGAGGATGGATCGCCACAATGGCCTGCCCTGGCAAACCTCTCGGGCTTCCACTACATTCATACATCGTACCGTGCACGCACGTCGATTATTCTGACTTCGAATGTGGCCGCCTTTTAGTAATTGATTAATTTGGTCATGCCATGTTTTCCTCGGTCGTCCTCGGCTTCTTTTCCCACTCACGCTGCTTGTGTACAACTTTTAAACTTTTTTTTTTTTTTTATTTACAATAAACTTCTACAATTTTTTTTCAAATGACATTAAGTAAGTAAGCACAAACATTAAGTATTGTAAAACATATTTGTAATGTAAACTATTCATTTCAAATTAAGATAAATAAAAGCTTTTTATTTATATATTTATTGATGATATTTATACTTAAGGTCCCCAATACCTGTATTTGTCGAATTTTTAGTGTCTTTTATTAACAATTGTTTATAACTTTTTATTAAAAGCGAAGGCATTCACACTGTGGAATTCCAGAGTAATACACTTTGGAAATTGAAAATAACTTAGTTTATAATCCATAAAATATTTTTTAAAAAACACGACATGTTTCGAAGGATACCTCCATCTTCAGGTGTAAATATATAATAAAAACTAAACAATGAAAGTATTAATTAGTTTCTATATACAATATGTCTTTTCAAATGTAACTAACTAACTAACTAACCATCACGCCATCTCCCCGAAGGGGTAGACAGAAAGAATGGACTGCCACACTTTTCTTTCCTGACATATTTCTCTCGCTTCCCCAAAATTCATACATCGTGTCATGCAACGTGGCCAACATTCAATATTTGATTTATTTGATCGTGCCACGTTTTCCTCGGTCTTCCTCTATTTCTGGTTTAATTTACATCATTAACATATAATTTTTTTAACATTCTTTCTTCACTCATTCTTTCCATATGTCCAAACCATCTTAATAATCCTTTCATTATTTTGTTCATGACACCATCATTCGCACCGCATTCACTTCTTATATTTTCATTCGACACTCTATCATACACAGAGTATCCACACATTCGTGTAAGAGATCTCATTTATGTTTTTCCAAATTACAATTTTATTATTATGTATTATTATAGTTTAATATTATTTATTGGTTCTTACTGATAAAAAATAATTATTAGTTCTTATCGCAATTAGCGCAGGTTAATTTATCAAATTTGAGTATACCTATTGTTCTTTTGTATGGTATTGATTTTTAAATGCGAGGTATTCTTCGAAACTTGTCGTACTTTTTAAATATTTTGTGGATTATAAACAAACTGATTTTGAAAGTGTTTATATCTTTCATCTTCTTCTTTTAATAGATCTGACGATCTGTGACACACAAATCATGTTTCCTCAGATTCTGAGGTCCAGCTGTCCTTCCATCTCTTAGGTGGTCTTCTGGGTGGACGGTGTCCAAAGGGGATTTCGTATGCGAGTTTGACACTATCCATTCTGGCTACATGGTCCCTCCGTATCTTTTTCTGGATTTACTCCACCGGACGATATCCTCTATTTAACAAGTTTCTCTTATGTCTGCGTTACGCATACAATCTCGAAGAGTTTTTTCCGTAATGGATCCTAGAACCTAAACTTTTATCACGGGCCATATCGCCTCTTTCCTAGAATAACCTGACATTTCGAAAATCAAATCCGCCGTGTTCAACTTTATTTTCTGTTTTACAAGGATTAATTGTATCTCAATAGAGACGAAGATGCAAATTGTTTTCTGGGAACAGAATTTATTAGAATTTATTACAGAAATTATTTTCTACATAAACGTGGTATTTTTAGAGTGAAAAACAGAGAATTTATGAGGGAAATAGACAACACAACAGTGATATATTGTGTTGTCAATAATAATAATGTACTTTGTACACAACCCACTTTCTTAAAAAAAAAATATTGAAAACCAAACGTATTTGGGTTTAATTTTTTTTTTAAATCAAAATATGTTTCGTTTATAATTTTATATAAAAAAGAAACATTAAACATCCTGAACACAAAGTTATGGCGAATATAAAATAAAGTCTATGTCTGTATACAAAAATTATTAGGAAGGGAAAAAAACTACCCACAATATTGTAAACAATTATAATAAAGATAGGAAAAAACAGTAATTAGGTTCAGAAACAGAAATTCAATATTGACGAGTCAAACAAAATTAAGAGAAATAAACAGAGAAGCAAATAACATTAAAGGATTATTAAATTACAACAAAGGCGGAAACACTATATTTATATAATAATTAGATGAGTCTCAGATAATTGAGAAAGTAAACAAAAAAGTAGAAATGTAATATCAATATGTTTTCGTTAAATTATAATACGAAAGTAATTTTAATGATTTATAATATACCGTAAGACGGGGATACTTTGCTCCAAAATTGGCTCCATATTTGTAATAATTGTTTGCATTTTTCAAATACTAGTATTTGGATCTGGCTATAATTTTTAAGTGAATAAAATAACTCTTTGCCTTAAGATGAGATGATTTGAAAAATAAAAATGAGCTGTTAAGTCACCATTATTAAAATTTTTCTTTTGGAGCAAAGTATGCATTGAAAGCGGGAAACTTTGCTCCATGATTTCTTCAACTTAGATTCGAATTTATTTCTGCCACAGAGCATTGTTTAATATTAAGTTTCTAATATTTTTCCATCCAGAGATATACAAAGTTTAATAAAAAGACAGTTTTAGCTATTAATCACATGTATTTTTATTGATATAAATTTTAACTGAGCTTTTATTATGCTTTATATTTGAAATTTTTCAAAAATATTATAATTTTAAATCATATATGAGTACCTAATACAAAATCTCACCAACAATTATTAAAAACACAATATTAAAATCACAATAGAATTAAAAATACAATAAAGAAATAGGTATAAAGCCCACTTTAGCGAGAAAATGTAATAATATTAGTTAACATTATCTAAGTGCCCCATAATTGATCCAATTCAGGAACGGAGAAAAATTCTCGTCTTCCAATTTTTTTTGGTGGGCATCAGCGGGCATTTCATCAGCAGGCATTGGCCCCCTCCAGCTTTTAATTGACCTTTGCATGGCAGACACAACGGGACCTTTTTTTCCTAATTTTGTAATGACACCCGGGAAAAGCTCTCCTTCGTAATTAAAAACAATATATCTGCCCACTTTTCTCACTAATGGTAGCAATTTGAATCCTGAGTTTTTCTGGACTTTTGGGGGCTCATTTTCCAAGTCACTTAAGGGTCCGTCTGAAGAATCTCTTAAAGAAATTTGCCCACTAGCCTCGCTCTCGCTACCACTTACTCGGCGACATTTTCTGGAACTTGTGGGGAGTTCTTCGACTGTATTCTCAAACTCTCCGGTTATTTTGGACAAATTTTGTAATGATGACGCTGCAGTATCTCCTAGTGCTGTCACTGCAACAAGCTGTTCCGCCACGCTTTTTCCTGGAACTATCATAAGTTTCTTACGTCCTTTGTTGGAGATGCCTTTTGTCCATTCAACTCTTTTACTATCCAGGCTCTCTAAGAAATAACTGTTTATTGCCTCTTTGTCAAAAACTTGAGGAAGTCTTTCCAAGAGCGGTTGCATATCTGTCAGATAAATATCACTTTTTTGAATCTCGCCTTTAAATTGATTGAGCTGTTCGGTGTCACTATTTCCATTAAACGAGTCAGTGAGTCAGGCTTTCCTTTGAGTCATGACCCCAGATCTTACAGCCAGGAGACATTCTTCCAACTTTTTTGAGTGTAAGCTCTATATTAACGGGAATCTGCTCTTTTTACGTGTATTCTGGGCAAGATAATCTAAAATAAATACGAAAATTTATAATAAATTGTATATTGGGGAAACATTGCTCCTGGAGCAAAGTATCCCCAAAACTGGAGCAAAGTATCCCCGTTTTTTTAAATCTTAAATATCTCAGAAACTTTAACAGCAATCTAAAAAATATTATGTCCACTACTATATTATAAAATATCCTTTCAAATTATATATCACTCACCAGGGTCTAACGACAAGGGTCCAAGATGTAAACCGATTTTTCCAATGATTCCGTTGAGATTGCTACGAGGTTGTGGTTTATTTGACTGCTACTGTCCAAATGGCTTACCGTAGACAATCAATTCACACGGCAGTTGGTAGAGCAAGATTAGTGTTACCTGATAATATTTTTAGAATCTCTCAAATCTGAGGTGATTACCGGCTGTACGAAATAGAAACTTTTTTTTAGTTTGGAGCAAAGTATCCCCCGTAGGAGCAAAGTATCCCCGTTCTACATAGTAAACACGATTATTTAGTGATTTTACTTGGATACGCAGATGATACTGTATTACTAGCTGACAGTATTGACGATCTTCAGGACCTACTGAATATGGTTTATAATTCCGGAGAACAGTTGGGCTTAACTATTAATGTCACTAAAACTAAGTGGATGACATTCGGACGACTGGATTATACTGATTCGGTGATACAACTGAACGGTTGCAATGTTGAAAAGGTGGAAAAGTTCATATACCTCGGCAGCATGCTTACAGACACCCTTGACCCAGATGTAGAGTTGAAATGTCGGATTGAAGCTGCAAGAACAGCATTTAACAAAATGAAGTCACTCTTTTGCAATAACAATGTCAACTTAAAACTAAGACAGTAGATGTTAAGAGATTTGTGTGGTCTGTTCTGTTATATGGGTGTGAGACATGGACATTAAAAGTAAATACAATGAACCGGTTAGAGGCATTTGAAATGTGGCTTCACCGAAGAATGTTCAGGATCCCATGGACAGACAGAGTGACGAACACAGAAGTCCTGAATCGTGCAGGAGTAAATAGAGAGCTGCTGACATTAATCAAAGTCCGCAAGATTGCATATCTGGGTCACGTTTTGCGAGGAGAGAAGTATCGCCTGCTGCATCTAATATTGAAGGGAAAAATAGAGGGCCGCAGGGGGGCAGGGAGAAGGCAGATGTCCTGGCTGCGCAATGTGAGGGAATGGACGGGAATCGGAACTGTGGAGGAGCTGTTCCGGACAGCGCAGCGCAGGATAGGGAGGAGTTTACCAGAGTGATCGCCAACGTCGGATGGACCTGACAGGGCACTTTAAGAAGAAGACTTGGATTTAATTTATATAAAATAAATCTGAGTAAAACCACAAAACAATCGTGTTTACTAATATAAATTAATAATGGAGTTTTACAAAATTAATACCTCAAACATTAATAATGTTTTTAATGTATTATATACTTAAGGGAAATGTGTAGGAATTTGGTTGATGATGATTAAAAAACCTAGGTTCTCTAATTTTTCTATTTTTTTATTTTTTGTTTATTGAAAAAAAAAGGTGTTCTTATTTTCATAATTAATTCAATCGCAAAACAAAAACAAAACAAACAAAAACCATCACGGCGTTTCCCCGCAGGGGTAGGCAGAGAGAATGGACCGCCACACTACTCTATCCTGGCAAACCTCTCTAGCTTCCTCCACATTCATACAACGAGTCATACACGCACGTCGATTCCTCCGACTTCTAACATGACCAACGTTTAAAATTTGATTAATTTGATCATGCCATGTTTTCCTCGGTCTGCCTCGACTCCGTACCCCATTTACATCATTAACGTATACTTTCTTAACCATTCTTTCTCCATCCATGCGTTCCATATATCCGAACCAACGCAGCGATCCTTTCATAATTTTGTTCATAATACCTGCTTCCGCTCTACATTACTTTTTTATATCAACATTTGAGATTCTGTCGTATATCGTTCTACCACACATACGTCTTAGAGACCTCATCTCTACCGCATTTATTCTACTCTCATCCTTCTTCTGCCAGTTCCATGCTTCGCTTCTATACATTAGGGATAATTCAATCGCCATTTCAGATAACATACTTATATTTTTATATGAAATGTTAAGTTCTTATAACCTCTTTGAAAATGATCCGCCCGTTTTACCGATAAGGCATCACATTCTATAAAAAATAAAATATTAAATATACACATAAAATATTACGTCTATCAATGTACTCCGCGGTTTTGCTTGGTGGCACGTATTCGGGAATGTCAAATTTGACTTCGTCGTATAATCTCGCTGAGTTCGCTGGATGGCGTTTGTTATGTTGACTTTGAGGGCATCAATTGTTTGGGGCATGTACGCATAGGCTTAAATTTAACACGAGGTTTACGGCACCCGTCAAATTTACGGATTTCTGATTTGCTTCGCAATTTTTACTGAACAGAGAGTATTTTTTCGTTGTTTTTGTATACGACTATTATAATTGAACAGTGTGAATATATTTACTGTATTTTTATTTTCGGAAACTTTTCGCTGTCTGCTCCATCTTATAATATCCTCAACCTCACATTTCTCTCTTATTCTGGGGTTCCTCGTGCGATCTCTCTTGTCTTGCCTGCTTTCGTCCTCGGTGTCTTCATTTCGGAAGTCCTCAAAACTTGTTTGGTCCTTACTGTGTCTGCCCTTGCTTCGACGCCATGTGTTATTATTGGTCTTACACATGCTTTATAGATTCTCATTTTACTCTTAATGGCCATGTCTTTGTTTTTCCATATTGTGGATTTTAGAGCCCCAGAGATTGCAGCTGCCTTGTTTACTTGGGCTTGTATTTCTTCCCCCAGATCAACTCCTCCTACCAGGTTTATGCCTAGATACTTGGAGGTCCTGACTTGTTCTATGGGTTGATTTTCTATAACCAGGTTACTTGTTTTGGGTATTTTGGAAAACATTTTGTTTTTTCGATAAAGATCGTCATGTCGTATTTCTTACAGGCGTGATGTAATCTGTCTAGCATTTTTAGTAAGTCATTATTGTTTTCAGCTATGATTTTAGCATCGTCTGCATAACAGACCACATTCTTTTATAATAAAATTAATGAAGCTTCACTGACGGAAGGAAATATAAGTTTTTGATATTTACACTTTCCAGCATTCGCTAATGGTGTTGGGGGAGAAATCGATCAGCCAAGACAAGATCGACGGGATCGTTGATATGTATGGGATGCTGGAAGCTTTCTTAAGCAAGACATCCTGGATCGCTCTGGACCAGCTCACCGTCGCTGACTTCTGTTGCTTTACGTCCCTCCTGGGCTTGGATTTACTCGTCCGTATGGAAGCTGATAAGTAAGCATTGTTTTTTTTTTAAATAATTATTAACATTTTGTAAACGAAGCGCCAAAACTTAATTGATCGCTCTGCAGTATCTACATCAAACACAGATATCTCTTATTGAAAGTTAAGGCATTAACACTGTGGAATTCCATGATCTACTTTGGGAATTGAAAACATTGTTTAGACCACTTTTTTAATAAAAAAATATTAAAATACACGACATGTTTCAGAGGATACCTCCATCTTGAGGTGTAAAAAATATAACAAAAAAAACAAATGTATGTAAGCGAAGCATGGAACTGGCAGAAGAAGGATGAGAGCAGAATGAGGTAGAGATGAGGTTCCTAAGACGTATGTGTGATAGAACGATATACGACAGAATCTCAAATGCTGATATAAAAAAGTAATATAGAGCGGAAGCAGGTATTATGAACAAAATTATGAAAGGATCGCTGCGTTGGTTCGGACATATGGAACGCATGGATGGAGAAAGAATGGTTAAGAAAGTATACGTTAATGATGTAAATGGGGTACGGAGTCGAGGCAGACCGAGAAAACATGACACGACCAAATTAATCAAATTTTAAAGGTTGGTCATGTTAGAAGTCGGAGGAATCGACGTGCGTGTATGACTCGTTGTATGAATGTGGAGGAAGCTAGAGAGGTTTGCCAGGATAGAGTAGTGTGGCGATCCATGCTCTCTGCCTACCCCTGCGACAAAACGGCGTGATGGTTTTTGTTTTGTTTGTTTTTAAATTAATTAATTATGCCATTGTATTTTTTAGGTTCCCTAAGCTCGCTGCGTGGTTCGAGAAATGTTCGGGTCTTCCAGGATACCAGGAGATATGTATCCCAGGACATAATAAAATAAAAGCCCTTATTGAAGGAAAACTAAAAGAAATCGCTACTCATCGCTAAATCACCGCAATCTATTAAACAATGCGATTCGGTTGAAATTATATTTTAACAATTTTTTTTTTCTCTGTACACCAAATTCAAAATTACATATTAACTCATACATGTTTTGGGACTCAGAAACCCTTCATTTCAACAAGTCGTGAAAATAAACTAAAAAATGCAAAATAAAACAGTGTATTAATTCATAGAAAAAAAACTTTTTTTATTGTATTATACTACAAAAAATCAAATAGATAATCAAATCTAATAATTTTATTATCTCAACAGACATTAAAAATATATATTAATGTTTAAGGCATCTATTGAGTACAGGTAAAATATAATATATACATTATAATACCAGGAATACATGAGAGATGGTTTGACATTAGGAAGACAAGATACTATCTAAAGTCATGAGTATTTGTTGTTTGAACGTACTTTCACTAATTTAAAAGACGTCGATCTCCGAGGAGACCCCGTTCTGCAGACTAATTGCTCTTTCCACCGGTGTCACCAGAGACAGATTAGTTCTGGCGGCTGGTAGGTAAAAAAAATCATTGCTGTCGCCGTCGGAGATATCTATCAGGGACAAAAAGACCAAAATACTCCAACATGGCCAAGTTATTGAAATATCCCCTTAATAATCTAAAAAAAATAGGTAAGAGGTACTCATCTCTTCAAAACTACGGAGTTTAAAACTACAAACATCAAATCTCGCAAAAACTTTCAGCTTTCCATTCCATGTTGACCCGCTTAATTAATGTACCGCTTTTTTTAGAAAAATATAATAATGAACTAAATACAATAAAAAATACAGCTAATAATAATTTAATTGATAATATTTTAAAAAGAAAAATCAAAAATAAATTTACTAAACCAATCTTGTATTCTCCAGCTCCCATCAATAATAATATAAAAAATAATCAATAGCGTAGACTTTTATATATTAATAATTTAAAAAATATAATTTCAAAACAACTCCCATGTGACGTTAGACCCGCGTTTTATACAAACAATAATTTAGGTAAATTAATAAAAAATAATAAAGACAAGGTAGATAAATTTTCTCAATCAGAGATTTATAAACTGAAATGTAATGATTGCTCATCTTTTTATTTTGGTAAAACAAGACGTAATTTTAAATTAAGAATAAAAGAGCACATAAGATGATCTCTAATAATAATTTTTCTGATTTTGCTAACCACCTTATAGGAAAATATCATTCATTTAATAAAGATATTGGCGTTGAAATTTTGCACGTCAATAATAGAAATATAACTTTTAAAAATAATGAAAATATTATAAATAATCTAATAAATTTAACTTCAAGTCCAATTTTTGATTTATTTCCTTTGTTATTAGTAATTACCTGAATCCCAATAAGAATGTGAATTGTGGTGTTGGATATTAACTTATATACAACTTCCAAAAATTTATCAGACATGGTGGTCATAAGAAAGGTGGAATGGGGAATGTTGTAATTACATAAAGCGTGCGCTTAACCCAACCAATGACAGGTCATAAGTCCTGTAAACACCTCGATCACCATATTCAGTTTCCAGTTTGCATCTTCGTCTCTATTGAGATAAAATTAATCCCAATAAGAACTTTAAATTATTATTTTAAATTATTGATTGAATCATTATATTTTTCATAACAAATTATAAACGTTCCAAAATAAATCGTTATAACAACTCTCAGATCATGTAAACAATTTTAATATTTTTCAATATGTATCTTTACTGAAGGACTGTTTGTCCGAAACATGTCTATATATTTTTTTAAATACAAGTGTTGTATGTACAAAGTATAATATATAAAAAAAGAAAAAGAGAAAAAAAAACATCAAAACAACACAAAGTATGGCGTATATAGAAGAAATACAGAGTTTATCCCTAGCATTCCCAAAAGAAATGCCGCGGGCTATCTGTTGCTACCTTCGACCGGTTGGATAGTATTATTCGTTCAACTTTTTGTGGTCTTCCTATGACTCTTCTGTTTTTCAGGATAATATAATATACGAAACCAAAAAAAATTAACAGAGTTATTAACAGTTCGTTTAACTTTGGAATATTTTCTCGAAGGCTGTGGAAAAAAACTCACTGTGTTTATTTTGGTAATATGTTGACTATCAACCTTGCGCTGATATTGAATCTTAAATTAGCGTAACACGTTAATAACCAGTGGTTCGAGATACAAATACTTTTTTAAATAAACAGTTAAAATAAGAACATTAATCTTAAATTTAAATTAAGATCTTTAATGCAAAAATGTAACATCAGACATTTTAAAAAGCACAAAAGACCCCATAATATGTGAATACAAATAAACAAAGACACTATAATCACATTTGATTGTGTAAAATACCTTGGATTAACTATGGACAGACAACTAAAATAGACAAAAATGTATACATTTCATGACTTCTCTAATTATTTCTAAGTTTGTGTTGCGTTTAAATATTGCTTATAAACCTTTTTAAGATGTTAACACTTTTTACTTGACAAATGAGTGTAGGGAAGCGCCTACAACACATTTAAATGTTACCTCACACAAACGAGACAATACATAGTAGTGACAGGAAGTGAAGAGACAACAACAGAATTTGGAGTGCCGCAAGGATCTATCCTAGGACCTACATACTACAAATTAATGATATAATGCGATACAACATTACTGGAAGAATAAATATGTACGCAAAGGATATTGCTATATCCTATTTTACAAAAATGACAATGACAACGAGACCTGACAAAAAATAACTAAATACATAAAGACACTCAACGACTGGACAAGCAACACTTACCTGATCTTACATGCAAAAAATGTAACATCATGCATTTTGAAACGCACAAAAGATCCCATAATATGTGAATACAAATAAACAAAGACACTATAATCAAACTCGATTGTGTAAAGTACCTTGGACTACTATGGACAGACAACTAGAATGGACAATAGACATAGACGATCTTACATTAGCATCTACACAGTCTCTCTTCCACAAAATTGAAAATTACTATATATACTCGTATACAAATAGTTAATTGACAAAACTCTATAATTGGCAGAAATGTTCCGAGATTTGAGATTGAAATAAAACTAATCCAAGAATTCGACGCTGGTATATCTCGCGAAGAGTTGTACAACATTTTTAGCGTGTAAAACAGGTCCATATAACTGATTTTTCAAGCCAAAATAATTTCATTTACAATTATTATATTAAATTTATTGTTTGTATGTGTATGCACGTATATACAATTACAATTTACTTTTTAATATTAAATTTTTGTTAATTATTTTATGCATCAATCCATGAATTGTTTTTATTGCTTCTCTGTTTATGTGGTTACAAATCCTGGTTAAAAACCAAAGTACAATCTGGACCTGGATACATGAAAAACTGGATAATTAGAAAACCCAGTTAATTGACCATCGTAGGCCTGGTCCATTGGAATGCCAATTATCCAGGTTCAACTCTATATGCAAAAAAAAAAAAACCGAATGTATGAAGCTAATGTAAAAAGCCGACACACTTATATGATCCCCTTCTCGGAAAGGAAACTCAACGGATATTGCAAGACAGTGATCACGGAAGAGACAACATGAAAGAAGAGAAAGAATGGTATAAAAATTATATGTTAACGATGTAAATGGAACCGGAAAAAGAGGAAGACCGAGGAAAACGTGGCACGACCAAATAAATCATATTGAATGTCGGCCATGTGAGGAGCCAGAGAAAACGACGCGCGTGCATGACACGATGTATGAATGTTGAGGAAGCGAGAGAAATATGTCAGGAAAGAAAAGTGTGGCAGTCCATTCTTTCTGCCTACCCCTTCAGGGAGACGGCGTGATGGTTAGTTATTTAGTTAGTTTTTTTTTACTTTCCATTATATGATCAAAGATTAGACTTACTCAGGCTTTTTTTATGGGATGTCATGTTCAAAAGTCACAAATTTTATAAACTCAAAGTTTCAATGTTAGTTAATTTAATCTAAAAAAATCGGTTATACGATGCCCATCTCTTCGAAGCTCCAGTTTATGCCAATGGAGTGAAGAAGGCTGAAATAGAAAATGAAAAATTCATTTAAAACATTCATCTAACTGGTTGTAGATCCATGGGTTTGTTTAAACAATTATCTTATGTAAACTCCTCTCTTTGTAAGAGGAGTGACAGATCACAAGAAACCAGTCTTTGCCTTTATACGGAGCATTTTCTAATTTCGTATTATCCACAAGTTCGTGATTTCCAGAGCATCAAAGGTAAATAGCAATCTGTCCTCTATTGAAGGGTCAATAACCCCGGAATTTATAAGAGAAATCATTTAATCATTTAAATCTTCTTCTTCTCCTTCCTCAACCTATTCCCGTCCACTCTTGGACAAAGGCCTCCTCCATTCGCTTCAATGTAACTCTGTCCTGTGCAGACTGCATCCAGGTTATTCAGACGTGTCTGTTTAGATCATCCTTTCACTGTAGTTGCGGTCGCCCTGCACTTATTTTTGCCGTCCACGGTCTCCAAGTCAGCAGTCTTCTTATCAGCTTTTCGTCTGAGCTTATGGCTACGTGACATCCCCATTGCCATTTTAGAGTCGCAACCCGGTGGTTGATGTCAGTGACCTTTGTTTTTTCTCTCACCGTATCGTTTCTGACTCTGTCTCTTAGGCTTATTCCTAACATGGCTCTTTGGGTCACTCTTAGTTTCTCGGCACTTTGTTTGAACAATGTAACAGTTTCAAGACCATGAGTACCAACTGGCAGAATGCAGGCTTCATAGACTACCATTTAAATACATGAGGTTGTGCAGCAGATGTTGATCACTGAATAGAAGTGCGGTGGTTGAAATTTAGATCTATGACAGGAGTGTTATGTGACAAATGCCTGTAAAACTAAAAGGAAAAGTATACCAGATTGTCAGACCTGCAATTATGTACGGCTCCGAGCGTTGGACAATGTACAACGGCTTCACTGGGCAACTGGAAACGGCAGAAATGCAAATGCTTAGGTGGTCCGCTGGGGTATCGCTGAGAGATAAAATAAAAAGTTTACGCATTCGCGGTAGTTACGGATATCAATGAGATGGTAAGGGCATATGATTATACATTCCATTCTAATATCAACATTTGAAACTCTCTCGTACATCGTTCGTACCACACATGTGTCTAAGAGATTTCATCTGTATCGCATTTATTCTGCTCTCGTCCTTCTTCTGCCAGTTCCAAGCTTCGCTTCCATAGATAAGGGTTGGATCTAGGACACCATTGTTAACGTCCATGTTACCATTAAAAAGGGAAAATTGATAAAATAGTAAATTTTTAATTTTCAGATGAGTCCCAAACTATATTGGACAGAGACGAGCTCGCCTTCCCGGGCCGTGGTGATGGTGGCCGCTACCTTGGACGTGGATCTGGAGAGGGTCCAGGTCAACTTCATGGCAAGGGAACAGATGCAACCTGAGTTTTTAAAGGTATGTTTTACTCTCTATCCTTCTTTTCTCCCTCTCTCTCCCCCTCTCTCTCCCTGTCTCCCTCTCATTTTTTTCCTCCCTCTCCCTGTCTCCCACTCTTCCTCTCTCATCCTCTTCCTTTCTCTCTCTCTCTCCCTGTCACCCTCTCTTCCTCTCTCATCCTCTCTCATACACTCTCTCCCTCCCTCTCCCTCTCTCTCATCCTCTCTCTCCCTCTCTCTCCATCTCTCCCTCCCTCTCCCTCTCTCTCCCTCTCTCTCTCTCTCTCTCTCCCTCTCTCTCCCTCTCTCTCCCTCTCTCTCCCTCTCTTGATATTAGATATTATGTCGGTCATTTCGGGCACATTTGACTAAATTGCACTCAGGTACAGAAATATTTTCAAATAATTTTAAAATACCTAATTGTTTTTATACCACTTAATTTCTGACAAAATCAACCGTTTTACGGGGGTTACAAACTCAATGATTTAGAAAATAAAATGGTGTAGAGGTTAATTTACAAGCAAAAGTGTTTAAATTTCATCTTTAATAATGCCACACCACAAATATTAACTGCTTCATACGAAATTATATTATTATAATATTAATTGAGATGTTGAAATAGGCATATTTTGATATTGAGAACAATGATTGCTTTGATAAGACAGCGACAAGTTCTTAAAATTTCTAACAGATTTGTCAATCAAAGTTTTGTGAATCTCTGTAGGAATATTTTGTCTTAATTGGAAATAATTTACAAAACGTTGACAGAATTGTTGCTACAACTGTTTTTTTTTTCAATAACTCTTCATTCTATTTACAGAAAAATCCTGGCCACACCATTCCGATATTCGAAGATGGCGACTTCCTTATAAGAGACAGGTATGAAAATGAATTAGCAATAAATATAATACTTGTATATTTTAAAAGTATTAATAACCTAACTGATCCGTGCGCACCGCCCCAACCGTGGGACCCTCGAATTCATAGTCAGATAGCGTAGGGCCCTATTCTTAGGGATCACTTTATTTTATAATTTCTCGAATATTACTAGATAATGCCAAAACTTGTACTACCAGCGACATCTCTTGGTGTAAAAAAAAAATTATAATATCTCGGCTAGTTAGTTGTTTTACAAACTGTAAAAATCATGTTTCGAAATGGCATTAATTACTAGAGTCCGTTCATTTCAGGGAGATTGTTTGCAATAGTGTGAATGACAGTGCGTTTACAAAAAAATATATACGAGTAGGTATATGAATATAAAATAAAGCATTGTTTTTTTTTAAAGGATCATTCTGGTTAATAAATTTCAAAAAATCGTTTTCTTTTTTTATATTTTTCGAAAGTATATGTATCTAAGAGTATTGTGTTAAAAGTTGAGAGTGATCGTAGTAGTTTAACTATATTATTTCACAACCTAACCATTGCTCAAGAATTAAAAAAAAATCAAAAGATACGACTTTCAATGTACACATTGATAAAAAAAAATATTTTCATGTCATCCAATCAATGTAATGGAATCTTTCAGTTCAATTTTTATCCACTTCCCGATCAACCGAAATATGTGAATTTCCGCACACGTGATAACAATTATTGCAATTCATACAATAACAAAAATTAACCAATACTAAAGTTTATTTTGCTCCATTATTGCATAATTAGCGCGTTTCTTTTTTTTGTCTATATATTTTTTTTACCTGTCCACGCCCTCACTGTGCCATCTTACCGCCCCCTAATTTTCTCTGGGTCTTCTACTGCCCCCCTCAATGTCTCAAAAGCCCACTAGGGGGCGTTATCGCCCACTTTGAGAACCCAGGTTGTAGACAGTGGCGGTACTCCCATAGAAGCCCAGAAGCCCGGCTTGCGTAAGACATTTTGAATCAAAACCTCTTCTGGCATATAGAGGTTCAGCTCTTGCAGCTATTCCTCTTACGTCTGATGGGACCATTGTTGGAAGGTGATTTGGAGGATTGTTGGTTTATGCGGGGGCATGATTACTTAGATTTGGGGGTTTTGATTCAAAATTTCTTACGCAAGCCGGCTGTACGGGACAGGTTGCTCCCCCCGTACTATTAATATTTATTTTGGCCGCTGACTGCTGCTCGTCTCCGATGTGGTGTGGATGGTTAAACGGAGAATACGGCGTGATGATGATTGTGTAATAAAACAAAGTTTTATTATATGCGGCTATCGATGCAGGGTAGAAGCGAAGAGAAGTGTGCAGTAGCTCAAATACTGATTTTCACGTAGTTTAGAGCGCCAAGCCTCTTAACGCGCAGCGTGTCCACGCGTGTCAGAATTTGAAGGAAGAGTGAGGGGCCGAGTCCTTACAAGACCCGCTTATATAGCCTCCGCAAAACTAGGGATAACGGTAATTAACGTATTTTTAGTTTCGGAGAATTTTAGTCGCAGCTGCTGTGTTACTACGGCCTTTATGATTGGCTGTTAAAATCGAGCAAGCAACGGCAAATAAATTCCGAGAATAATCTCGATTGAGCTACTGCAAAATCTCGTTGCTATGTGCTTTCACGCGACTACCGACTGCCTTATTTATTTTAAGAAAACATAAACAAATTAAACTTAAATTAATACAAAATAACAACATTAATTAAATAATAAAATTCGCATAGTTAAAAATATTAAAAAATTAATAATATAATAAAAAAATAATAAAATTAAAAACTACTCGCATACGTCCGATACACCGGCCTTTTGAGCTTCTATGCGAGTACCACCACTGGT
The DNA here is from genome assembly GCA_022606425.2 of Lepidostoma basale. Classification (NCBI taxonomy): domain Eukaryota; kingdom Metazoa; phylum Arthropoda; class Insecta; order Trichoptera; family Lepidostomatidae; genus Lepidostoma; species Lepidostoma basale. The sequence goes on along the minus strand of JAHDVF020000320.1, from coordinate 19,581 downwards.
CATAACGTTGTGTGTTTATAAATTCTGTCCAGTCATAATATACCTTCTGTGAGTTTTGTAGACTTGCACTTTTGTAGACTTTTGTAGACATGCACCTTTGGAATACATTTTCGTATGACTGTCTATTTATATTATACATATAACATACATAAAATATCGAATGGGCTTGCCCTACTGGTTAACCCTAGGCACGCCACTGGTTGTAGACCTATGTGGTCTGTTCTCCAGAGTGTTGCTCCTCCTGTGAGGTAGACTCCCAGCTGTCCTTCCATCTTTTAGAAGGTCTTCCACGAGGACGAGTCCCATGAGGCTGATTATTCAATGCAATGTAGGGGAGTCTGGTGGTGTCCATTATTTGAACATGACCAGTCCCCTTTCCGCTGTCTGCTCCATCTTATAATATCCTCAACCTCACATATCTCTCATATTCTGGTGTTCCTCACGCGATCTCCCAGTGTCTTCATTTCGAAAGTCCTCAAATCTTGTTTGGTCCTTACTGTGTCTGCCCTTGCTTCGACTCCATATGTTATTATTGTTTATGTTAATAAAAAATTAAAATTAATACAGATGATTTTTATGTTTTTTAAAAGTGTAATCGTTGAGATTAATAACCCTTATATCAATATCTATAAATGTATTTTCATAAAAAATATACAAAAACAGCATTTTTTTCGAACATCTAAACCAGAATGATCCCCTAGTTTAATTATTACAAATATCTGGTGTCCTGGCTAATGGTGTCTTGAAATTTTCAATTTGGACACTATTGCGAACAATCTCCCTGTAATGAACGGACTCTAAAAACGTCGATTTTTTTCAGCCATGCGATTCTCGCATACCTGGTGACGGTGTATGGCAAAGACGACTCGCTTTACCCCAAAGACCCCAAGAAGCGTGCAGCGGTGGACAGCATGCTGCACTTTGATTCAAGCGCCTTGTTTATCAAATTTAAAAATATTTTAGTGAGTATCAGAAAATTATATAGCCTTCTTCCTGCTGAAAGGGTTGAATTTAGATATCTATTTTTTGTGATATCGACTTTGTCCTACTTGCAGACAAACTACAAATCTTGGTGACTAGTATGTATGAGGTATGTATGCGAAATGATCTGATGATAATGTGAATATGTCTTAAGTAATGATTTTCAAAAAATAAGAAATCATGACAGTCTGCAACATTAGTGTAAATGGTGAAAATCTGGAACAAGTACATGAGTTTGTATATTTTGGTAGTATGTCTACAAAGGATGGGCGAGTGAAGAAGGATATTGAAAGAAGGGTTGGGGTAATCAACACAGTGAATGGTGCACTTAATATTGTCACCACAAATAAGAGGTTTTACTTCTCTTCTCCGGTCTCAATATAATAATTGGTCTGCAGCAAGGCGATGCGTCTCCTCTTCCACTCCGCTCGGTCCTCGGCAACTGTGGTCTAGGTACTCCTGGCGAGGTCGTTCTCTGCCAATCGATCCCTCGACCATTCCCTCTAATACATCATGCAGGAAACTTTACTATGTGCCTATTCTACTGTGCCAAACATGTGCCTATTCTACTCTCTTCTATAACGGTTATAGAGTACAATCCTGGACCCACAAATTGGAATCGCCTTCGTCTCCTGATGGTCTATTCTTACTTCTCCTTCTCCTTTCTGCGGGACTGTGTTTCGAAGTCTTGCGTACCTTTTTATACTGTTCACCATTTAGGTCTATTCTTTCAGAGTTCACTGTATACCTGTGTGTTGATCTTTTGGAGGTTTGCTCCTCAACTTATTGTACAATTTGTTTTTTTTATTTTTTATTATTTTTAATATTTTTTTTCAGCTTCCAATGATTTATAATAAAGAAAACACTTTGACCAAGGAAAGAATCGGAGGGATATTGGAAGTTTATGAATCCACAGAGGCATTTCTCTCCAGAAGCAAATGGATCGCTTTGGATGAGGTGTCCATAGCCGACTACTGCTGCATCACCTCCATAATAAGCCTTGACTTATTCGTTCCGGTGGACTCACAGAAGTAAGCAAAATTCCATAAACATTTTTGTATTATATGGAGCTCTTCTTCGCAGTCGTATTCCTCATGATAGAGGGTCGTGTCAATCATGTGAACAGAGCTGTCCAAACCAGATACGATCCCGAGTCAATCCAAATAACTAAATAGGAGTGCCCCAGAAACAAATAATTTAACTTATTAATGAAAAAATATAAATACAGGGATTTCATTAATAATAATAATAATATGATGACTTTTAAAGCGTCGTTTTTGTGATGTAATCACCTCAAGGGCGCATTAAGACGTGTTTTAAATCTAAATGTGAATGCTGCATCTGATAGATATTCGCGATCGATTAGAAAGTATAATAGAACAAAGTATGCAGGTTTTAAATTGGGTATGAAATGTGAAAAATATGGAGTTTCAGCTTAGATCTGAAGTCCGTCGGATCATTTATGCATCTGAGGTGTGAAGGAAGATTGTTCCAAGCTGATGGACCGGCTACCGCAAACGCTCGATCCCCGAAATTTGTACTAGGGCTCGCTTGGCTCAACTAATCTTCCTATTGCCGAGGAGTTCGCTGAGCGAAGTGTGGATTTCCTTGTATTTAGGCTGTCCGTTATACAGAGTTCGTATATATATAATTTGGAGCCATTCCATGTAGCGCTTTGAAGACTGTCCAGCAGATTTTATACTGGATTCTTTCTGGACTCTTAAGCCATTGAAGTTCTTTGAGATGTTGTAATACGAGTATATGGGACTTTTTTGGAATGCTTTTAATGAGTATTGCTGCTGCATTGAACGCAGATTGAAGTTTGTTTAATTGTTGTTTTGGAAAGTTTGCATAAATTCCATTACAATAGTCAAATCGTGTCACAACGAAGGAATTTACCAGAGTTTTGAATATGTCATGGGCAATACTCCTTGTGACGGATTTTAATCCAAAAAATAATATACCATAAATAATTGTATTAGTTCTTTATTGTTGAAATGTCACCGGTGTCACCAGAGGCAGGTTGGTTCTGGCGGTCGGTAGATAAAATAATCTATGCTGTCGCTGTAGGAGATATCTATCAGGGACAAAAATACCAACATCAGGCCACGTGAGGAGTAGGAGAAATTGACGCGCGTGCATGACAAGATGTTAGAATGTTAGGAACTGAGAGAAATATTTCAGGAAAGCAAATTGTGGCCGTCAATTCTTTCTACAATACATACCCCTTCGGAGATGGCGTGATGGTTAGTTAATTAGTTACATTTTTTTTAAAAATTCCACAACCGAGAATTTTTAAATAACAACATCTTCGTTTTAATCTTAAATTTATTTAGAAAGGGAAAACAAAATATCATTTGAAATATAATACATCGAAAATGCCCATTAAGGGAATGTTTAATTCATGAAACTGAAAACCTTATTACGAGTATTAATTATCCTTTTTCGTGGAAACATGTTAATTGTAGCAATATCAAAGATTTAATTACGTTCATTAATATTTACCTAATATTATTTAATTCGTCAATTAATACGTTAGGCAGCCCAAATATTGTAGGTACGAATTTGTCCGATTTGGGGCTTAGAAGATTTATATCAGTAATACGGAAAAATTATATTAATAATCTTAAAGTTGTCATCGCAAACAAAAACTTATCCAAAAAGCTAGAATGGCAGTGCGTAATGGTGTTCTTCTATCGACTAGAAAATGCAGTAGAAATGAGATAGAGTGTCGAATGAAAGTATAAGAAGTGAATGCGGTGCGAATGATTGTGTTATGAACAAAATAATGAAAGGATCTGTTAGATTTGGACATATGGAAAGAATGAATGAATAAATAATGGTAAAAAAATTATGTGTTGGCGATGTTAATGGAACCAGAAATAGAGGAAGACCGAGGAAAACGTGGCACGATCAAATAAATCAAATATTGAATGTCGGCCATGTGAGAAGTCAAAGAAATCGACGCGCGTGCATGACACGATGTATGAATGTTGAGGAAGCGAGAGAAATATGTCAGGAAAGAAAAGTGTGGCAGCCCATTCTCTCTGCCTACCCCTTCGGGGAGACGGCGTGATGGTTAATTAGTTAGTTAGTTATATTAGTAATCGGATCTTTATTTATCTTTATTTCGGCAATGGAATTCAAATAAAGTCTCTTTGATGATATTATTTCTTGGAAGCTTGGGTATGTATGCATGTATGGAACCCAATCGTCGAACTACCAGAAGAAGGGAGAAGAAGAATAATTGCGGTAAAAAAAATCCCTTTGACGTATGTGCGATAAAACGGTATAATTTTCAAATTCTGATACCAAGAAGAAAGTATTATAAAAGGATCACTGCGTTAGTTTGGACATCTTCGTCAGCTTGTCTCCATCCACTGCTGGACGTAAGCCTCTCCACTCAGTCTCTCGTCAGAGTTCTCCAGGCCCTTCCCACCGTCCGCACGATATCATCATTCCACCTGGTAGGCTGTCTCCCGACACATCTCCAGCCCAACATTGGCCTCCATTCAGTAACCCTCTGGCTCCATCTTCTATCATCCCGTCGACACACATGACCAGCCCACTGCCACTTCATCCTCGCAATGCGTTACCCTACATCGGTGACCCTGGTGCGTCTTCTAATATCTACGTTGGGTATAGGGTCTCTAAGCGAGATACCCAACATGGATCTTTCCATGGCCCGTCGTGCAAGTTTGATGTTGTGCATTGCTTCTTTAGTTTACGTCCATGTCTCGCATCCATAGGTCATCACAGGTACACACACTGGTCCAACACTTTTGTTTTTAAATTTTGTGGCATGTCCGACTTGAAGATGTTGCCCAGCCTTCCGAATGCAGACCATCCGAGCTGTATTCTCCTATCAGTCTCCTTGACTTGACCCCTCTTCCAAATGCCAATAGATGGCCAAGGTACACATAGTCATCCACCACTCCTATATTTTTAGTATGGATTTTAATGTCTTCATTTTGTGTGTTAATCAATATTTTTGTCTTTGTCATATTCATTTTAAAGCTCTTTACTGCATTATGCAGGTTGTCTTTATATCTCTTGCGCTGTCTTCCGTGCTTCGTTTTGCCTTCTAATAGTTCAATGTATAATTTGTTTTTGAGAAGCCTGATATCGTTCATGTGTAGAACATGACCAGACCAGCGCAAGAGAGCGCGAGTGAGCAGTGTCTCCATGTTGGAACAATTGGATCTCCTTAGCACCTCGGCATTGGAGACCTTGTGGAACAAGTGCTTTAATTACATCGATGTTTTCCATCTTCATAATTTCAAAAAAAATTATTGTAGCATATATAAAATACATGATATTGTTATTTTTATTGCAGGTTTCCCAAGATGTCTGATTGGATGGAAAGATGTTCATCGCTTCCTTATTACCAAGAACTGTGTGTTCCTGGACACGAGAGGTTGCGGGAAATCATTGAGAGGAAATTGAATATTTTCTAAAATATTACATACATAATCATAGTAACAAGACGTGTGCGCAGATATGTTTGGAAACATCCATTTCGATACACTTTTATTATTTATTTTTTGATTCAAGAAATTACAATATTTATTTGTGAAGCCTACTCTTTGAAATATATATAGCTATCTTGTAAATGTCCACATCAATGATATCCCCTATTTTTCTTTATCGTGTTAATGGAAGTAGTAGGGTCTACATCATACTCGTAATATAAATAAGCAAAAATCCGGATTTCATCAAGAAAGATTACGATCATACTTTGAACACAACATAGCGAGAGAAGAATACTTCGATAAGTAATTCGAAATGCACACAATGCGCATGCCCGAGGACGTTTCTGGATTATTTTGAAATTTGTTTTGATTATTATTATATGTAGTGTAGACAACAAAAGGAGAACCATTGTGAAAAAATGTAAAAAAATATATTTAAAGTTAAAACTTATTGTACAGTGAATTATTATGACCAAATTATTATGATTACCATTATTACAATTGTACAGTGAACCAAGTTTTTAAAGTAAATGTTTCACGGGTTCTTCTTCTTCTTCTTCTTTGCTAGCCTTCTTCCCTCCACCGCGGGATAAGCCTCTTCCGATTTCTTACACTCGTCTCTCCTGCCCCCTTGGTATCCATAGATTTTCCAACCTTTTTGATAATATCACCTGGACCTGATAAGGAAGGAAGAAGAATTATTTTTGTTACAAAACTTAATTCAATTTTATTTAGGAAATTGAAAAACTTTGTTTATTCCACTATTTATTAAGAAAATCTCCTCCGAAACATATCGTATTTTTATATATGTTTTAATAAATAGTGGATTACACAAAGTTTTTCAATTTCCTAAGTATATAACTATGGAATTCTACAGTGTTATTGCCTTAGCGTTCAATATGTTCAATCTTATTTGTTTATAATGTAGATCAGGGCTGTTCAAAGCACGGCCGCATGCGGCCCGCGACTTTTATTTGTGTTTTTTTATCTACCGCAAATATGAAAATGTATTCACTTACACACACTCTGCGTCAAGCAACAACTAATAACAACAAATATAATAATAAAATACTTATAAAATTTGAATATAAACCACTTAATTCATTATTAACACCACCCGGTTTCGCTCCCACTAAACTAAACATAAAATCAGAAAACAACATATGAAACAAGAAATATAAAATCAAGGGGAGAAAGAATGGTAGAAGAAAGTGTGCACGAGGACAAATAGGATGTTAGAACGGTGAGGCATGATCATTAATGAATAATTATGGAGAATTTCTAATTATTATCCTAGTGGCGGACAGGGGAGTTAATTTTTTTTATTTTTTGTTGGAATATTTAAAATTATTTAAAATGGGGAACATGGCTAAAATGGGGCTAAAATTGGCTAAAATTATTAATAATAAGTTTACTAATATTTTACTAATAATTGAAAGAAGGGTTGGGGCAGGCAACAAAGTGAATGGTGCACTTAAAGTTGTCATCGCAAACATAAACCAATCCAAAAAGCTAGAATGGCAGTGCACAATGGTGTTTTTCTACCGACCCTTATGCATGGAAGCGAAGCATGGAACTGGCAAAAGAAGGATGAAAGTAGAATAAATGCAGTAGAAATGAGATCTCTTAGACGAATGTAAGATACTCTGTGTATGATAGAGTGTCCAATGAAAATATAAGAAGTGAATGCGGTGCGAATGATGGTGTCATGAACAAAATAATGAAAGGATCATTAAGATGGTTTAGACATATGGAAAGAATGAATGAAGAAAGAATGGTAAAAAAATTATATGTTAATGATGTAAATGGAACCAGAAATAGAGGAAGATCGAGGAAAACGTGGCACGATGAAATAAATCAAATATTGAATGTCGGCCATGTGAGGAGTCAGAGAAATCGACGCGCGTGCATGACACGATGTATGAATGTTGAGGAACCGAGAGAAATATGTCATGAAAGAAAAGTGTGGCAGTCCATTATTTCTGCCTACCCCTTCGGGGAGACGGCGTGATGGTTAGTTAGTTAGTTAGTTTTTACTAATATTAATGTTGATATTTACCGAATTGTAAAAAATAAATCTTCCTCCCATCCTTTGAAATATCTAAATGTTATATTTAAACAATAACATTTGGGAGTGAAGGTACAGAAGTATAGCTACGAACATTGCCTTTTATTTATAATACATTTACGAGTAGGTACTTATCTAAGTACTTGTCTTTCTAGTATGAGACCGGAGACAATTAAACCCCCACTTGTTAAAAAGTGACTTTGTTGTTAATGAAAGATAACAATAATTAACTTTGTAACTTTGTCTAATTTTAAATTTAAACTGGATAAAGTCCAGTGCCGTAGGTAAAAGATAAATTTAAAATCGTAAAGCGAGTATTAAGTGACGAATCTTTGAATAACTTCTTGTCCCTCGGCGATACAAACTTTACTGATTATAATAATATATTTAGTGCCATGAGACTGACTTCGTGGAATAATTTACGTCATAAATCGATTATATAAGCAACTTATTAGAGGTTTATTTGAATAACTTTTGAAAAGACTTGTATTCTCGCTTAGATCTCGGAGTTAAATCAACCCCTCATCGTCTGTCATCCACTGCTAAATGTAGGCCTCTCCCAAAGCATGCCACCGCCTCCTACCCATTGCCGCTCCCATCCATCCATTTCCAGCAATCCTCTTCAGATCGTCGGTCCAGCGGGCAGGGAGACGTCCAACTCTACGGAATCCTGTACGCGGTCTCCATCTCTGGCATCAACAGACTGGTAACGCTGTTATAAACTTTCTCATTTATATACATACAGATCAAGAGTAGTAAACAGGATTCTATGGTATACAAAAATAATATTAAAATCATTATTGTTTTTGTATAAATCGAAGTGCGTCTAAATCGTAGTGCGTCTGCGTATGAATGTAGAAAAACCTCGAAAAGTATATCAGGACAGAGTATTATGGCGGTCCATCATCTCGTACTGAGTGCACCGTTTATAATTACTACATTTAACACCAATTTTACAAATTCAAAGAAGTATTTAATCAATTTTGTAAATAAGTCTTTCGTGAAATAAAAACTGACTTCTTATTTATTAGTTGAACAGCCCTGGGTGTACAGAGTTAATACTAAACTTTATCTTAGAAACGAAAACAGATCGTTAATATCAAAATACTTGAGATTTTCCAAGATCTTTTCTCTTGCTTTATTTTGTAAGAATGTTTGATTAATAAATACTAGGAAGAACTAAATACTTAAAGGAGGGTTCGAAGCTCTGCGGGATACCCGCTTGTATAGTTTATTCACTCCAGGGAGATAATCTGCAATAGTGTCAGTAACATATCTTAAATTGGTAATAAAACGATATCTGATAGGTTCCTGTTCCTTAGTAGGCGGAGTATCATTTGCTTCTAAAATACTCGTTGATTAGAAAATTACTTCTTCTTCTTATTTTAATAGATATGACGATCTGTGACACAGAAATCATGTCTCGTTGGATGATGAGGTCCAGCTGTCCTTCCATCTCTTACGCGGGCTTCCAGGTGGGCGGTGTCCGGAAGGGATTTCATAAGCGTCTGTATACGCAAGTATGCCACCATCCATTCGGGCTACATGGTCCCTCCAGTATCTTCTTCTGGATCTACCACTGAACGATATCCTCTATCTCGGAGGGTTTTTTCCATTAATTGATCTTAGGACCTTCATCTCCGATGTTCTTAGTAGTCCCTTGGTTCGCACAGTGTCGGCCCGCGTCAGCGTACGTCATGATAGGGCGCACGCATGTTTTATAAATAAGAAAATTACTACTATCTCAAAATTAGGAAAATAAACTACAGTAGAGTCTCGATTATCTGACCTAAATCGGCTGCGGCAAGGTCAGATAAGCGAAATGGTCGCATAACACGGAAAATGATAAAAACGACATTGAAAATGTGTTAATTTTATTTGCACATCGAAAACTTTTCAAATATGTACATGTAACATAACTGAATATAACGAACCAAAACATTAAAACACAACTAACAGTCTAACAAAACGGCAGAAACGAAACAAGGAAACAATGCGCAACACGTCCTCTCAGCGAAAGAGCTACGAAAGCACTGAGGACTGTCGCCTGGGGCGCGAATATAATGCGTGCAGTCGGGTAAAGGAAAGGGGCATTACCCCGGTAGGTCGGATAGCTCGGAAGGTCGGATAACCGAAGGTCGGATAACCGAGACTCTATTGTATTTTTAACGGCGGAAGGACATGGTTTTATATATATCGTGTTTCATGTTTCGTGTTTCGTGTTACATGTTTCGCCCTTCTAAGGCATTATCAAATGCCTTAGAAGGGCTTATGTCATTCCCATAAAATATAATAAAACTTTTAGAAAACTGACGTTTTCATTCATATTAACTATTTAATATGGAGTTTTACATCATTGTTCAAGAAACAATAAATATATCCCCTATCACTGTTGTAGTATTCTCGCTTCTAAGACATACTTCTTTTTTTTTATTTAATCCAAGTTTTCTTTTGTACATAAAATTACTGGATTAAAAACAAGATTAGAAGGGTTATTATTTCATCCCTCTTGCTTCAAAGTAGTCATTAGAGGCTCTCTCAGGCAACACTAATCCGCCCCTAGTCGTAGTATTAATGAAGACAGGGTGTCAAAAAATGAATATAAAGTATTATAGTTTATTTAATTTTCTCTATGAATATAATAATAACAAGGTTAACATTTTAGCTATTCCTCCATAATATATTTACGCATTGATTAAAAAAAATATATTAATAATTATCAAAATTTATCGGGTACATCGGAAGTATTTTGTGAACATCGGAAACAAAATTCGTAGCGCTGTCTCACCCTTAGTCGCTTTTTCAAGGAAAAATCAATAAACAAATTATATTTTTAATGAAGTTAATTTTTATAATCATTACAATTAAGGTGATAGCATTTTTGTTAATTAAATAATAATAAAAATAACATGCTGATTTATTTCAATGTTAAAATTGATAGAAACATTTTTTGGTTTTCGAATCATAAGAAAGTAAAATAAAAATGGCATCTAGATTTTTTTGTTAACGCACTTTCACTCATACTATCTCCCTGTAGTGAACGGACTCTACCCATCGGATACAATTATTTAGTATTTAATACGAATAAAAGTATATTATTAAGATAAATTGAGCCACAATAATTAACTTATTTACCGTATTCTGCTCCCTGTACTCGAGTGATAACGTTTAGAGCATATGCTAAGAGGGGAAATAGGTTGAGAGCAACGTTTTTTATTATTAATTTTCAAGATTTTTTGGCAAAGAAGTAATGCTTATAAAATATTTAAATGTTGACATCATGTTATAAATTTACTCGTTTGAAGTAAATACAGTAACTTTTAAAAAGCATTTCATTGAAAACTATTTAAGATATATTAAATAAATATTGATTTTTTTAGATATGTTAAAAAAATTATTATCATTTTTTCCCTTTTTAAACCTTTTATTTCTATGAAAAAATACTATGAGCAATGATATTAATCCGAATTTAGGTTCATATAGAGTCGTGCACAATAGTGTTCTTCTACCGACCCTTGTGTATAGAAGCGAAGCATGGAACTGGCAAAAGAACAATGAAAATAGAATAAATGCAGTAGAAATGAGATCTCTTAGACGAATGTGTGGATATTCTGTGTATGATAGAGTGTCGAATGAAAATATAAGAAGTGAATGCGGTGCGAATGATGGTGTTATGAACAAAAAAATTAAAGGATCTTTAAGATGGTTTGGACACATGGAAAGAATGAATAAAGAAAGAATGGTAAAAAAAAGTATATGTTAATGATGTAAATGGAACCAGAAATAGAGGAAGACTGAGGAAAACGTGGCACGATCAAATAAATTCAATATATAGAATGTCGGCCACGTGAGGAGTCAGAGAAATCGACGCGCGTGCATGACACGATGTATGAATGTTGAGGAATCGAGAGTAATATGTCAGGAAAGAAAAGTGTGGCAGTCCATTCGGGGAGACGGTGTGATGTTTAGTTAGTTAGTTAGTTATCAATTTTCAAAATGAGCTAGAGTATACAAAAATTCAAAAAAGTTTTTACGAGTAAAATTTGTTTGAAAAAAGCGCCCACGCACTTAACGTGAGACGCTCACTTAACCGCCCATAACTTTAGAACGAATTAAAAAATATATTTGAAACCTTAAAAGCACATTTTTTAATAGTTTTACTAACGATCTAAACTAACTGACTAACTAACTAACCATCACGCCGTCTCCCCGAAGGGGTAGGCAGAAAGAATGGACTGCCACACTTTTCTTTCCTGATATATTTCTCTCGATTCCTAAACATTCATACATCGTGTCATGCACGCGCGTCGATTTCTCTGACTCCTCACATGGCCGACATTCAATATTTGATTTATTTGATCGTGCCACGTTTTCCTCGGTCTTCCTCTATTTCTGGTTCCATTTACATCGTTAACATATAATTTTTTACCATTCATTCTTTCCATATGTCTAAACCATCTTAATGATCCTTTCATTATTTTGTTCATGACACTATCATTCGCACTATCATTAATAAGTCCAAGGTAATGATTTTTGAAAAGGAAGAAACCATGACAGTCTGCAACATTAGCGTGAATGGTGAATATTTGGAGCAATTAGTTGAGTTCGTGTATTTAGGTAGTATGTTTACAAGAGATGGGCGAGTGGAGAGGGATATTGAAAGAAGGGTTGGGGCAGGCAACAAAGTGAATGGTGCGTTAAAGTTGGCATCGCAAACAAAAACCTATCCAAAAAAGCTAGAATGGCATCTATGTATACATAATAGAACGATCTATGTATACATAAACCTATTTTCCCCTTTTAGTTAGTACAAAAACATATTTAGTTTGATGATAACTTATTCACATTGCTGTAATTGCCGTTATAATAGATTACACAAATTGTTATTGTCAGCCGAAAATCCTAATAGAGCAATCATATCTATAATTGAATTAGCTTATATAAAAATAATTGACCTTCAAAGCAATTCTAACCAACCGCATACATTGTATGTTACAATCAGTAGTCGTCAACTATGAATTTGTAATGAATTTAAATTTGAGAATACTTTAGAATATGGATATGTCGCCGCCATCTGGTTAAATACGCCGCTCAATTGAACGGCTAGGCTGATAATGAAATGGCGGCATTCAATGAAGTGACTAGGCCGGTAGTTGAATAAATTAAGATAGCTCAACGTTTTAGTTCTAACTTTTACCGCTGCAGCGCTAGCAGTCATCTAACAATGTTCAACTGTCAGTCGGCATTCGATAACATGTGTTTTTGTAAAAAGTAACACGATTTTCAAACAAAAAAGAGAGAGAGCATGCGAATAGGGGATGTGGGATGTATTATTTTTAAAAAAAACTAACTCTAACTTAAACGTACTATTCTTCTTTACTACCGTACGAGTTTTGACATTGGCTTAGCGCTTGTACGGTTATAATGTTCATATTGACGCATAGCGTGCTTATACAAACTTAATTTTTATTTTTATTTTATTGTATTTTACTTTAACCACCTCAACAGACCGGAAGACCCAATTACAGAGAGAAATTACATCACAATCACCCAGGCTTCAGAAAAAACACTTTTTTTAATTATTATTGATTTCACCGAGAATCGAACCTTTAGGTTAGTTAGTTTTTTTTTTAAATAATACATCCCACATCCCCTATTCCTACCCCTACTCATCAAATTTTTACACAAACGCTAAAAACTTGTTTAACAAAATCCCTATTTTATTTGCGTTCAAATAAATAAATAAATTCACGATAATATAAAGTCACAATAACGTAGCTTTCAACATGTCGGCTAAGCGTCCGTTAGCCATGTCATTGAATTCCGGCATTTCATTATCGCCTTGGCGACGTTTAGCCTTTTGGTTGAACGTTGCGTTCAGCAAGTTGGCTAAGCCATGTCATTGAATGCCGCCATTTCATTATCAGCCTAGCCGTTCAATTGAGCGGCGTATTTAACCAGATGGCGGCGACAGATATAACAATATTGCTTTTAAAAACAATCTTATAATATAACCGAATTTTTTATTGAGGTTTAGGGCATTTACACTATGGAATTCCGTTGTAATTTGGCTTGAGATTTTTTATACTTTTTATATCCACTTTATTTATAAAATATTTTTTAAACAAAAATATATGTAATTTATGTGATTTTTTTTAATGACTCAAGCACATAAATATTAGCTTTATTTATTTATTCTTTAAATGGCAGTTAAAGCTAAAATGGCAGTGCACAATGGTGTTCTTGTACCGAACCTTATGTAAAGAAGAGAAGCATGGAACTGGTATAAAAATGATGAAAGTAGAATAAATGCAGTCGAAATGAGATCTCTTAGACGAATGTGTGTATACTATGAATGATTGCCACATTAATCTTTCCTGACATATTTCTCTCGATTCCTCAGCATTCATACATCATGTCATGCAACGTGTCGATTTCTCTGACTCTACACGTGGCCGACATTCAATATTTGTTTTATTTGATCGTGCCACGTTTTCCTCGGCCTTTCTCTATTTCTAGTTCCATTTACATCATTAACATATACTTTTTTACCATTCTTTCTGCATTCATTCTTTCCATGTGTCCAAACCATCAATGATCCTTTGATTATTTCATAACACCATCATTCGCATCGCATTCTCTTTTTATATCCACTATAATATATACAATGCTACGCTGGAGGATTGATCTGATCCCAAGTACCTATCCACACCTCCTCGACTTTGGTCTCCCCTGGAAACTATGCGAAATGTTAGAGATCGAGTGTGAATAACCTCGGTGGATAATATTGATGCATAGGCTAACGTGAAAGGACACCTCGCCAACCCATCTGGCAAGCGTGGCGTTGTAATGCCAACCACCCCCCGTATGACATGTCATACATGGAAAAGTATGGGGGAGGCCTATGTCCAGCAGTGAACGACAACGGCTGTTAAAGAAAAGAAAGAAAAGATATACATTTATATAATATTATTTATGTGTATGTATAATTTGTTTTTTATAGTCGAATATCCCTGATTCCGTTTTAACGAAGACATCTCCCGGGTACGGTTGTCAAGCAGTAAAAATTCAGTTATCTCGGGTGCGTTCTACCGGAAGCTTATTGAGAGAATCTTCCTTACAAGGTACATATATTTTTTTCATCTGATTATAAGATTTAAAATTTCATCCACCCACCAGATTTACATAAAACCTTGACGAAGATATTACACTTTGATGATCCTATTCGCACAACCCAACGCTACAAACGCAAAATATTAATAGTAAATAACTAACAAGTAGTTAAGTTCATGTAATTAGGTAGTATGTTTACAAGAGATGGGCGAGTGGAGAGGGATATTGAAAGACGGGTTAGGGCAGGCAACAAAATGAATGGTGCACTTAAAGTTGTCATCGCAAACAAAAACCTATCGAAAAAAGCTAGAATGGCAGTACACTTATATATGGGAGTCTGGTGGTGTCCATTCTTTGAACATAACCGTACCAGTCTCTTGTTCGCTGACTGCTCCATCTAATAATAATATCCTCAACCTCACCTATCTCTCTTATTATGGTGTTCCTTAAGCGATCTCTCAGTGTCTTGGCTACTATCGTCCTCAGTGTCTTCATTTCGGAAGTCCTTACGCATGCTTTATAGATTCTCATCTTACTCTTAATGGCCATGTCTGTGCTTTTCCATATTGTGGATTTTGGAGCCCCTGAGATTGCAGCTGCCTTTTTTACTTGGGCTTGTATTTCTTCCAGCAGATCAGCTCCCCCCACCAGGTCTATGCCTAGATACTTGAAGCTCCTGACCTGTATTCTTACAGGCTTTATGTAATCTGTCTAGCATTGGATGTCATTATTGTTTTCCGCTAAGATTATAGCATCGTCTGCATAACAGACCACATTGACAATTTGCTCTCCCATCCAATATCCCAGTTGTAGCGATTGGGTCTCCTCTATAAGTTCGTCCATTATCAGATTGAACAGAAAGGGGCTTAGACTGTCTTATTATTATTATTTTTAATATTTAAAATTGATGCTTTTGATTTAATACAATACGGATAAACAACATTTCTTGTTTAATATAAGTATAAAGAAGTGTGCCTAGAGCGAGGTTTGTAGTACAAAGATTTGTACCTAGAAGAAATTCCTTAGATTAAAATAAAGACATTCCTTTGAATCAAGATCTGGCAATCGAGAAAACAGTATCGATCCGTAATAATACGCAAATTTTCATTCTCAGTGGAATCAAGTGGAAAGATATCTTACTTAAGAAAATTAGATAATGCTAATGTTTCCATTATATACTTTTTTCACATTAAAGAAATTTGTTTTATAATGAAATTTAAAATTTGAAAATCGAAAAATGAAAAATAAAAATTAGAAAAAAACTAACAAACCATCACGAATGTGGGGGAAGCTAGAGAGGTGTACCAGGATAGAGTAGTGTGGCGGTCCATTCTCTCAGCTTACTACTGCGGGGAAACGGCGTGATGGTTTGTTTGTTTGAAAAATAAATACGAGTATATGAGTTCTGACAGTAATGTTAAAATAAACAAAACCTACGTCAGGCCTATATTGGTAAATGAAATTGAGACCAGAGGGATACCACAAGAATGAAGCAAATAAAAAACAATAGCCAGAAAGACTCTTCGAGATAGGATGAGGAACACGGTATTCCGCGAAAATATTGTCAGATCGGCAGACAACACAGGAGATACTGAAAAACGCACGTGCAGAGGATGGATCTCTCCAGAATCCCACACGTTGTGGCGCATCAGATCGTGATGGCTACTCTCCGGCAACATGAGCAGACCAAGGGTCTTAAAAGAGAAGAAGAAAAACTAACTAACAAACTAACCATTACGCCATTTCTCCGGAGGGGTAGGCAGAGAGGATGGATCGGCACACTGGTCTGTCCTGGCATACCTCTCGGGTTTCCTCCACATTCATACATCGTACCATGCACGCACGTCGATTATTCCGATTTTGAATGTGGCCGCCTTTTAGTAATTGATTAATTTGGTCATGCCATGTTTTCCTCGGTCGTCCTCGGCTTCTTTTCCCACTCACGCTGCTTGTGTACAACTGTTTAACCATTCTACTCTCATCCATTCGTTTCATATGTTCAAACCATCTCAGGGATCCTTTTCTAATTTTATTCATGATGCAGTCATCTGCCTTACATTTCTTTCTTATTTCATCGTTCGGTATTCTATCATACAACGTTTTCCCGCACATTCTTCTTAGTGATCTCATTTCTACGGCGTTTATCCTGCTTTCATTCTTCTTTTACCAGCTCCAAGCTTCACTTCCATACATGAGAAGAAGAAGAATATATTAAATTAATAATTTCTACTTAGAAGGTAACCTATCCACTAAGCCACTTAAATGTTAAAGCCGGTGGCGAATTTTCTAATAAATATAAAATGTACATTTGTCTATTTAATTTATGTTCCACGAATCCACCGTTTTTTTAAATTTAGCACATAATGTAATAACACATAATGTTTTTCCGATGTTGCACATGTTGACATGGACGATCCGGACTTTTGTGTTTATTTAATTTATGTTACACGTATCCACCGTTTTTTAAATTAGCTGTTATATGATTTAATCAATGTTCCACGTATCCACTTTTTTTATTTGGCAGTAATTAGGCACTTAAAACCAACCAACACCAGCAAGAACTTTAAAAGAATATTGAAGATATAATTCAAATTGTCATTGGAACAAATGAAAATTTTATATTTACACCTGTCAAAATTCTTTATATAAACGAAAAAACTTGTATAATTTTGACATCAAAACAGTACAAACGTATTACGTCTCACAATTAACTATTATAAAGTGCGGCAACAATCAAATTGACCAAAACAATTCACTTATACACGTTATTTCTCCAAATTCACGGGAGCACCACATGAACCAAACCAAATTTTCAAAATCAGAATTAGTAAAATGTGCACCATCTAAAAATAACATTTTGTATTAAATTATTTTTATTTTGTTATATTATTTTATATCATTGTATTTTATATTATTTGTTTTAGATTTATTTTGTGGATGTTGGAAGATCGAAGTGTGCGCGGGAGATGCCTATTGGTGGCGATGAGGTTCGCAACCCATCACACCGCGTCTCCCGCGGGGCGAAAAGAGAAGGATGGAGTGCCGCATCGGTTAAAGTGTGACAGTCCATTATTTCTGCCTACCCTTTCGGGGAGACGGCGCGATGGTTAGTTAGTTAGTTAGTTATAAAATGTATGCAACGGTGGAAACTTTGAAGGCTCTTCTCTATAAATTGGCTAGTGATTGCGCTTTCTTACTTTGACTATGGACGACCCTTAGGGGGTACTACAATCCTGCAAAATCCCACCCCAAAGTCAATTTCCTATGTTGTGCCCTCCTCTTGTTAGTGTTTCGGCCAAAACAATAGACTAAAACTAATTAACTAACCAACCATCACGCCGTCTCCCTGAAAGGGTAGGCAGAAATAATGGACGGCCACGCTTTTCTATCCTGACATATTTCTCTAGCTTCCTCAACATTCATACATCGTGTCATGCACGCGCGTCGATTTCTCTGACTCCTCACGTGGCCGACATTCAATATTTGATTTATTTGATCGGGCCACGTTTTCCTCGGTCTTCCTCTATTTCTGGTTCCATTTACATCGTTAACATATAATTTTTTTGCCATTCTTTCTTCATTCATTATTTTCCATATTTCCAAACCTTTTTTTTTTTAAAGACTAACACGAAAGATTTAAATCAATGATATTAGAATTTATTTTACAATCTTCAATGTGAGCAGAAAATAGCTCATTATTATGAAGAAGGAATCTGGTCGTGTCCAGGATCGACTCCTAGTCCTCTTGATCAGAAGCCAAGTGTTCTATCCCCTAGACGCCTAGACCATCAACCGATGACCATCTTAATGATCCTTTCATTATTTTGTTCATAGCACTATCATTCGCACCATATTCACTTATTATATTTTCATTCGACACTCTATCATACACAGAGTATTCACACATTCGTCTAAGAGATCTCATTTCGACTGTATTTATTCTAGTCTCATCATCCTTTTGCAAGTTCCGTGCTTCGCTTCCATACATAAGGGAACAATAGACTATTTATATCATTTTCTAATAACTGGAATTGGAAACAAGAATTTATCAATGAAAGCGAAAACGGCCGTTCACAATGGAGTTCTGGTCCTAACCCTAATGTATGGAAGCGAAGCATGGAACTGGCAGAAGAAGGATGAGAGTAGAATAAATGCGGTAGAGATGAGGTCCCTAAGACGTATGTGTGGTAGAACGATATATGACAGAATCTCAAATGCTGATATTAGAAAGGAATGTAGAGCGGGTATTATGAACAAAATTATGAAAGGATCGCTGCGTTGGTTTGGACATATGGAACGCATGGATGGAGAAAGAATGGTTAAAAAAATATACGTTAATGATGTAAATGGGGTACGAAGGCGAGGCAGACCGAGGAAAACATGGCATGACCAAATTAATCAAATTTTAAAGGTTGGTCATGTTAAAAGTCGGAGGAATCGACGTGCGTGTATGACTCATTGTATGAATGTGGAGGAAGCTAGAGAGGTTTTCCAGGATAGAGTTGTGTGGCGGTCCATTCTCTCTGCCTACCCCTGCGGGGAAACGGCGTGATGGTTTGTTTGTTTGTTTTGTTTTTTCTAATAACTGAAATATAAAGGCTTATTTTTTATCGTTTCAGATGGCTCCCAAATTCTACTGGACCGAAGCCAGCCCTCCCGCAAGGGCGGTTCTGATGGTGGCAGCCGCCCTGGACGTGGAACTTGAAAAGGTCCAAGTCAACCTTCTGGCTAAGGAACACATGCAGCCCGAATTCCTCAAGGTTACATTTTTGCATAATTCTCAACAACAACAAACTTTCACGCCGTTTCTCCGAAAGGGTAGGCAGAGAGATAGGACCGCCACAATCCTGACACACCATTATAGTTTCCTCCACATTCATACGGCGAGTCATACAAGCATGTCGATTCTTTCGACATTAACATGGCCGACCTTTAATTTATTTATAC
>JAHDVF020000032.1:600000-1003627 GCA_022606425.2 Lepidostoma basale | reverse complement strand
GGACTTCAAATATTTTAAAAATTCCGTGGTCAAAAACATTGTCTTTTACGACGATTCAATGTTTCAATTTTTAAATATGATGTAGCATTTACGTTTAGTTTAAATTCGTTTTTTGTGTTTTTTTTTCAAGCCAAACATTATTTAAAGATTATTAAATTTCTGTCAAAATGTGTTTTTAATATACTTTGTATTCATAAAGTAAGTTTTTTCATTATTTTAAACATCTATAAAATAAATTTATTTAACCACAAATTGGATCATTCGAATGAATCATCATTATTATCATCTGTTATTTAATTATTATGTTCTACTTTATTTTAATCATCGACTGATTCTTCATCATATTCTGATCTGCGAAGATGGCAGCGAGCTGTCGAAACCAAAGTAATAAGCTTTAAGGATTTTAATATTATAATTATTATTTTACAAAAAATTTGTTTAAAATATTGACAATATCAATTAATTAATGAATCAGTGGCATTAAATAAGATGCATTGAGCTTATTGCCTACGCAACATCTGTCAGTTGAGCATGTTTATATAAATTATATTCGTGTACTTTTATTACGAATCTGGATAGTAGACAAAAAGATCTGACGACCTATGAATTATGAAGCTGATGTTTTGTCTCCCCAATTAGTCCATTGGTGAAATCATTTTACCAATTGTATACAAATTCCCTATTAAGATAGAAATATACAGTGGATTTAGCTTCGCTCGCAATACATTGGACTAATTTAAAAACAAAACAAACATTAGAATCTTCATTTTTGTTTTGACTTCAGCACCCGATTCCGGAACAAACCCCTGTCCAAATCCGGGCGCAACTTAAAAAAAACATAAATTCACAAGGGAAATGAAACAAAAAAGGAAACGGAATTCTTTCTCTATTTGCCAATGAAAACGGAATGTATTCAGGGGTGGAGCACCACCCCGCCCATCCCGCGCCCCCTACCCTGGCCTCGCCGGCCACCATCCCGGACTAGATTCATTGCTTTTTACCAAAAGCTTTTTATTGCGACGGCAAGAGGAAAATTCATCACAAACTGGCAGATTTTGTTAGGCCTGAACTATTTGCCCAGGGCGAATCAACTGTGTTTACAAAAAATTTAACGAATAACATTTCAATTTGATGAAAAAAATATTTTTATTCAAACTATGATTTAAACAGGTAACCGTTTTTTTTCGTTTAATATCCAACAAAATTTAATTTGATAGAAATGTCTAGATTTTTTACTAGTTTGTCTAATTGTTTGCCTAATTTTGTGAAATGCTTTGTTTTAATTACATCATCTGTTGGAAATCTCTGAAATTTATTAAGATCATTTTATAATTACTATTCCAGAGTAAATATTATACTTGGACCGAGAATCAACTACTATGAATTAAGTATATACGAGTATACTTAAATGTATCCCATTAAAAATGTATTTTGGATAATTTGAAACATGAAATGAAGTTTCTTATACATGTATAATATTAACATAGAAACATGGTAAGAATAAATAAAGAAATAATGGTAAAAAAAAGTATATGTTAACGATGTAAATGGAACTAGAAAAAGAGAAAGACCGAGGAAAACGTGACACGATGAAAAAATTCAATATTGAATCTCGGCCACGTGAGGGATCGGAGAAATCAACGTACGTGCATGACAAGATGTATGAATGTTAAGGAAGTGAGAGAAGTATGTCAGGTAAGAAAAATGTGACAGTGAATTCTTTATGACTATCCCTTCGGAGGAAACGGCGTGATGGTAAGTTATGTAGTTAGTTACTAAAATGAAAACCATTCAACATATGGAAACTACAATACGTTAAGTGCTGCAAATACTCCGAAGTCTTTGAGCAGGAAAGAACTACTAAGAAGCTATTTTCAATATATCAAAAGAGAAATCGAAATATTTTATATATTTGAATGATGACAAATATAGTGGGTCCAATATATATTAATACAACGGAAATTGAAACAGAAACTGTGATTGATTTGTATCATTTTTCTGATGATAGGGAAGCTTTCTCCCAATTCATAGTGAACTTCTGACGGCATAGACATGATTCGAAAATAAGAAGAACGACTCGATTTGCTTATCATTATTCAGATGCATATATCCAGCTTTAGTAACATAGTTTATCAAAATTAAGTTATTTTTATTATTGTATTTACTATTTATTACGTTAGGCTATTCTAGATATTATATTTTGTTATTAGGACAACTTTCAGAACTTTGATTTCGAGAGTACTATCTCGAAAACTATTTCTACTCTTCTCGTTGTAATTTTTGTTACAAAAGAGGAAAGTTTCTTAGATCAGCCACCAATAATATAGAAATGTACGGACACCATTATTTTTGGACATAAACATAAAAAAGAAATTATTTTGTTCAACAGAATTTTTTGTAATTGAATGATTTTATATTGAGGAATAATTAATGATTTTATATTGATATAATTGTCAGTTTTATAAGATGTTTCATAATGCTCAAGCAATGCATAATATGTCACTCTCGTGCTATACAATAAAACTTTTATTGAACAGATTTTCTCATCAACATTGAATAGAAAACATCGTTCTCCAAGAAACAATAATTTAACAATCGTATATTGGAAGAGATGTGTCCTTTGAATCAATAAATAACCATATGTGACATATTGATATATTTTATTGTGGTTTTTGCTTGAAAACTTCTTCTTCTTATTCTTCAAATGCCCTGTCGGGTCCCCCCAACGTTGGCGATCACCTCGGCGAACCTGTCCCTGTCCTGCGCCGCTCGGAACAGCTCCTCCACACTTTGGATGCCGTTCCACTCCCTCACTTTTCGCGGCCAGGACATTTGTCTCCTACCGCCTCGAAAGCTTAGTTAATTTATTGAAAATTATTTGTTGAAACCTAATTTAATTGCCGTTATAAATGATACGATTATACATAAATGAAAAACTAATTAAAATATTTTATTGTACGGGAATAATTTAATTGCCTTGATTTAATACATTATCAATTGTTGAAACATGGCATAAAATACCATTTTTTAATAATTGCTGTTACAAAGAAAAACCTATTATTCCAAGGAAATCTAATAAACTTCTTTAAAACAGCCAATTTCATTTGTTGTATTTCATATATAAAAAAATACATAATTCTACAATAAACATTTCGAATATTTTTCTTATTTATTTTTCTGAAGTTTTTATTTCATAATTAAGACGAATGAAAAAGTTTATTTTCTAGAAATTTACAACTTACAGGATTGACATATTTCGCCTTTCCAAGGCCTTATCAATTATCTATGTTATGTTTGTTTTCCAATATTATATGCATGTATTTAAAAAAATGAAATTCTGATTTAAAAAATTACGTTTCAATTTGGTGCCTATTATATAAGGTTATGTGTATTTTAAATCAATGAGTTAGTTTAAGCGGAACTCACTTAGGTATTTGTGGAATATGATATTATTATAATAATATCAGAAATTTCACAAGAGCTAGTGATACCTTCAGTATACACTATTCAAATATGTTTTTAGGCTCGATTTAATAATAGAACAAAGAAAAATATTCCTCAGTCAAATGATGAGATTAAATCACTGTATTTGAATTGTGTAAAGTTCTCATTAACAATTATGATATTATATATTATACAACAACTAGAATACATATTAACGTTTACATATAGTTTTTTTTGTGAATGTATACTTATACTTGTACACGAATCCTGGATTTCACCCATGGTGGGTGATTAAAAAAAAATATATACATATATATATATTTGTAATCATTCAATGTTAATAAAGTAGTTTGCTAAATGCTAAAAATTAATCTCCATAGATGGCGTTAGTGTGTGGATTATATAGATTAATCTTAAAAATATTAACATACTCGTATGTAATCAAATCTACATAGATGGGGTATTGAAACTGACATGTGAATTAAAGTATGGATTTGTAGCATATATACAACCTCCAAAACTTTGTCTCACATGGTGGTAAAGAAAATAGGTGGAATGGGGAATGTTGTAATTACATAAAGCGTGCGCTTAAATCAACCAATAGGTCATAAGTCCTGTAAACACCTTGATCAACCATATTCAGTTTCCAGTTTGCATCTTCGTCTCTATTGAAATACAATTAAATTTACATTTGGTGTTTCTTGAACAATGATGGAAAACGCAGTACTAAATTGTTAATAATGATAACATTTGTTTTCTAGTTATTTTATACGATATACATATTTTGCCTTGGTAGTATATTATATTATTAAATGCCATTTGAAAATGCTTATTTTTAATAGATACATCTTACTCAGATAAAATACAAACGTTTACATTGATAAATAAATATTTAAAATTGATGAAAACGCCATAGTCACAGTCAGTAAGATTAATCTGTATTTTTCTTCATTATATATACAGACTTAAAAAAACGTTATGTTGCAAATCCTAAAAGCTTTTGGTTTAATATGCATCATATTGCGCCGAACATTTTCCGACAGCTTCGAAGTTGAAACATTAACAAATTTTGTTCATACATGTTATGCACATTAAGCTTATTTTTTTTCACTATACTTATAAATTAATAGTCGTACGGAAAAAACCTTTGAAGGATATTACGAAAATTTTATTATCAATGAATCTAGTAAAGCCTAGTAGAATCTGCAACTTCTCTATTTCCTGGCGACTAAACTGATTCCTAAATTGAATTATTTAATACATTCATAATTCTAAATAAACTTATCGTTAAAATGTTAAACATCGATAACTAAATAGAATAAATATTTTTTTTGTAAATACAACTTTTATTATTTTATTTATTTAAATCAGGCATCAAAAATACTTTTTATTCATTTATAACAAGGAACCTGACAACACTTTGCTACTGATATAGAAAGAATATATATACAGATTATAAGAAATAAACCATGCTATTCAACGGAATACATTTATCGTGTTTTTTCTCGAAACACATGATGTTTAACAATTAAATCCATTAATGATGTGAAGACGATCTAGTGACGATTGACAGCTATCATTTAAACCGATTTGAGCACCATCTCTTGGTGACTTACATAACACATAATTCAACACTCATATCGAAAACAAAATTATTTAACGCCAAAATAGACTATGTTGTCTAATCGCCTGTCACGCTAAAAATTCATTTGTACGCATTTTTAAAGTGCATTATTACTGGTTTAGTATCAATTAAATTTTCTCAACCTTTGCCAAAGTTATATTAATAAACAGTGAAATTTTTATCGCAATCGCCACAAACGTTGTTTTTTTCTATAATATTTTTATAGATTCATTAAAGAACCGTAAAGAATAACAAACGCATAATCGTATTTTTTCGAGACAATATCTTTTGGTTGTGTTTGCATGAACGGTGAGTAGCCTTTTTCATAATAATTATGACAAAATAATTTTATTGAAATGAATACCTCAAGTGTCAAAGGTTGAGAGCCGCTGGGTCTGCAACTATGTGAAACAAAGTCCTTCCAAAGTTACACGGCAGTTTTGTCTGAGAATAATGCCTTGAGATTTATGTGTTACGAATGGAAGTTTTTGCATTTTAGCGGCATTCCACGGAACTAGACCAAACAGTGGTTGAAGCTACAGAATCTCAAATAGATTTTGCTACATAAATAAATTATTCAGGAGGCGTAATAATATGTAAAACTAAAAACGTGTTTGATTTGAATGTACATATTTTGAAAATATATGTGAAACTGTTTAAACGAAATCCCTTTATAGCACAACCCAGCATTTTGTGCTATAAAACATATATTGATCAGTGTTTTTTTTAACTAGACATGGAAGACTGTTTAAGACATAGATATCTCTCACCGTATACAGGTATATTAGTTTATGACTAACCAAATTATTATTATTATCATTTATGATTTCTTACATTTTTAGTGCGCCGTTTTGTAAAATCCTAAATTTTGTACTCCAAGGGCGCACTAGGAAAAGACTGACTGAAAAGTGCAGTCTATAGAAGTTTCATAAAGTTAACGTCACTATCCTCATACTTAACTTGGACACTCATACTCATACAAGGAGGCTATTTCACGCCAACGGACCCGCAACGATAAAAGCCATAAATATCATGCTGTTTCACCGTAGGGGTAGGCAGAGGGATTGACCACCATACTGCTCTGTCCTGACATATCTCTCGAGCTTCCTCTACATTTTATCTCATTGCTTCTTCCGAGTTCGAATGTATCTGTATTTTATTATTTTTTTTTTACTATGCTTTCATTTATCTTCCAATGCTTTTCTTTTCACTCACACTGCTTTATACAACATTTTAACCATTCTTCTTTCATTCATTCGTTCCACGTGTCTTAACCATCTCAGGGATCTTTTTTTAATTTTACTTAAGATGCAATCATCTGCCCTACATTTCTTCTTTATTTTTCGTTCGGTATTATCATATATAGTCTTTCCGCATATTCTTCTTAATGATCTCGTTTCTACGGCATTTATCCTACTTTAATCCTTCTTTTGTCAGCTTTAAGCTTCGTGTTGGTACTAGAACTCCATTATATATTACCATTATTATATGAGTAATAATGAATTTATATATAAATAATGAAAGTTAAGTTACAATTTAATATGTATTTAGTTTTATTTTTGATTTTTTGATGAATTAAAATACTGTTTTATTCCAATTTTTAATTTTTTCTTGGCATGTTTCGAAGGCCCAATACCTTCTACATCGGGAGAATGACATAAACTCGTTATTACGGAATTCCACAACAAGCCTTCAGTTAATTTTTAAAAAAATTTAGTGTTTCCTAGATTTGACTAGTTTCAGAATCTTACTGCAATATTCTGTAAAGAAAGATCGAGAGATCTCTCCTGTACCTTCCCCTCCGGGGAAACAGCGTGATAATTATTTAGTTTGTTGGTTAATAAGTAAACTGTTTTGAGATACGGGAGAACAAAGATTTGGTTCAGAGCGTTGTTACAATCTCATAATTAATGCAGATGTTTCGCACTCCTATCACAAAAATTAAAATTGAAAACACACGAGCTATGTAAATGGAATCTACCGTAAGTAAAACACGTAATCTTGTACATTGCCAGAGAAAATTTATGGTCTTATCTCTGTGAGAATTACGCACATATTTTCGAGTAATTTCAACAGCTTTCGGTATTGCATTCATCGTTCAACTGAGCGTGTTGTTAATTAATATACAACAAACAAGGCTTAGCTGCCTTTAAACCGGAACATTTTACGACACGGCGAAGTAAATTAGGCAAGCGTGTAGAAATTGACTCGGCAATTTGCTGCTATACGTAATAACGCTAGTACCAACGATTTTACAGCTTTGCTAAGTGCCGAAAATATTTTATAGGATCGGGACTTCATTGTAAGCTTGGCACCTGCGGCTTAGAGTTGCTGACAGCGAGGAAACGTGTTCCCACTTACTCACCCAAATGTGAAACGGCGTACATCAGCCGGATACGACATCCGAAAGTGAACCTTTTAAACTCGCACGATAAAGTGGAAAATTGAATGCGTACGGTGCGACTCGTGGGTCGTTTCGGTTCTAGGTGATGAGGCGGTGACGAAATCTGGAAGTGAACCACAATTCTGTTTCGCTAAATCCGAGGTGGTTTTGGTTAGTCGGATACTGTTCCAATGTGGCATTTACAAAACAGTTTAAAGGACGTAAATCACTTACGATATGAATAACCTCTGTGACAAATGTATTCCAGTTGAACAATGTACCAGCAAATGACCTACCAACAAGCGTCTATCCAAAAATATAATGTTTAAGTGTTGAGTAGTGAATGTTCTTATTTTTAAAAAGATAATTTCTAATATTAATTAAATCTAGGTTGTCCAAAACATGTCTGATATGTGATTTAAATTTTTTTTTAATGTTAGTCTTGTATATAAAAAAGAAAAAGACAGATAGTTTATAATTTATTGGAAACATTCTATTCATCATAAATCCTTTTCTGAGTGCCGAACAAACATGGAATACAATGAATATAGAAATATGGTTCCAGGTTTAATTCTCGGCGACGGCAGCGTGATTGTCACACATACTTTGGGCTGGTGTAGAATTCACGTGACATTAAAATGGCGATAGATCAGCTACATATTACATGTCATGAAAATCAAGAACCAAAAAAGTTGTATGGAGTAATTGAGTTAAAATAAACTGCTGTATACAAATGTGGAAATTAACGGATACTACGACATTAAAGACCCAAATGGAAGGTGAAGAACCCGTAAAAAAATTTACACTTCGTTGCAAACCAAACCCTTAGATTTAAACTAGGGAAGAAAAAATTATACTTTAAAACTAAAATTTAATTAATTTGTTGCTATCCCCTAAAAATGGTGGAAATTAAAAAATTAGTCAATCGCGCCAAGTTTTCTTCAGTCTTTCTGTATTTCAATTTGCATCATCATCGTTAATATATAATTTTCTTTTACTAATATTTCTTCATTCATTCTTTCAATGTGTCCAAACGTATGACCAACATAATTGTCGAAAGCCGCTGTCTTGATTATTTCTAGATACAACTCATAAAAGACCCCGATGAAAGGAGTTCTCGTCACCGGAAGACTAAAAGTCCATGACTTACGTAACATAAACGATCCGTAGAAATTCTCATACATAACCATCAATACAATGACCGAAGTTTCAATAATCAGGCGCACCAAAATGATACTCGTACTTTTACAAGAAAAGAGGATTTTCATTTACTGTCATTTTCATTACATAGGCTTACTAAATTTTTATTTCTATATATACATTTTGTAATTTGAAATTCTATGATAGAAATTGATTGTAAATACTGAAATAAAAAAAAATAAAAAAATTAAGTTGTCTTTTATTTTTCACATTATACCTGTATATTTACAATAATTTATGGCTTCGACCGGTTTTGGGAGCTCGCAGCCATCTTCTACTCTGAGTTTCCGGAACCGGTCGAAACAATAATCATAAGTGGAATCAAACTACATATATAAGATGAAGAATTTTTTAATAAAAAATATGTATTCTCTCTTCTATTTTTCTATTTTTTTGAATATTTCTCGAGCGTATCAATTCTAAAGTTACAATAAATAAATAAAATAACATAAGACTTTCATTCAAAAGTTAAAAGTTCCACTTTATATACTAGAATTAAAGATTTACCGGGTAATTCGTGTAATAAAGCAACAAGAACAATGTAGTAATCTAAAAATCTGTAAACAATTTAAACTTGCGGTACAAAATACAAGCCTGCATTATGACACTTGTAAAAGAACAATCATATTTTAGTTTGAATGGCGCTCTGGGAGGACACTTTGTTTCCTTGCTTTAGATACAGCCGGTCAGAGGACGAGGACTAATGGTCGCCATTCGTTTCCTTGTCCCTCGGGCGGGAGAAGAAACTTTCCAGATCTCTGACAAGATGCGGTCCAGCGCCGTAGTATTGCGGTGGCCGAGGAGATACAACTTAAATAGTTTGAATGCAGAAACTCTGACGCACAACTGATGCGACGTCAACTGTATGAAATATTTTAGTTTTATCTAACATTTGCTTTGCAGTTTTACTTCTCTTTTATATGTGTAAAATGTTACCACGTGACTTCGTATATGTTGTTCACAAGGATAAATTTTATTAAACCAATTTAATCTTAATACGAATGAAAACGTCTATTTTCTAGGCGTTTTATTATTATTTATGGGAATGACATGTATCGCCTTTCTAAGACATTCTCGTATTTGGCCTTAGAAAGGCGAAACATTTCATTCCCATAAATTATAATAAAACTTCTAGAAAACATATGTTAGCATTATTATTAATTAATGAATTTTACACAATTTTTCAAGAAACAAAAAAAAAATTATTTTATTAAACAGATTTTTTTTATAAAATCTTGATAAACCCAATATATGAATTAAAAGTTGAAAACAAAATATAAATGTAGGAAATCGTTTTAAAATGTCTATCAAGCTAAAAATCCACTTGTGTTTGTGTTTTCGACCGGTTTCGGCAGCTCATAAACATAAGTGGGTTTTAACTAAATAAACATTACAAAAAGATTCTAATTTTCAATATTCATGATGAACTTCTACTATGAAATTTCAAATAACAACATTAATTATTTAAAATAGTTTTTAAACCAATTTAGAGGTATTTTATTCTTCGACGTATTTCAATGGTTTTTGTTTAGATATTCATTTTTTACGAATATGTATCGTGTATATGTAAGCCGTGAAATAAGCGGGCGGTAAATAATGGCAAACTTGGTTTACACAAGTGATTTAGATTATGTAAACGAAAGAACCGTAAAAAGCCAGACAAGAGAAGGGTGTATGTATTGTGTATACATTATCACAATGCTGACGATGCCGAAGAACATAACAGCACAACAGTAAGTTTGCACTTTAGAAAGAAAACATGTTTCAATGTATTGAATTCTTGACACATGGTATGAACGTTCGCTCCCTCTTTTCAAAGTTTCTCATTTTTCTTTACCATTTTCTGCAATCGCGGGATGGCGGAGCTAATGAAAAAAGATGTCAAATAAATGATGTCGAAAATTCTAGAAGGAATATTAAATAATGAAATTGAATTCGATGGAAACGTAAATATAACATTCAGTTGTTAACTTAATAAATGAAAATCGGTTTATTTGTGTTAATTTTAATTAATAATCATTTTGTGCAAGTTTATTGTAATAATAAATCTTTCATTTCCCAAGTAATATTATAATAACTTACTTACCATCACGCCGTCTTACCGAATGGGTAGGCAGAAATAATGAACCATCAAACTGTTCTTCCCAGACATAATACTGTCGAATTTTCAATGAACGCGATTTATCCAACTCATCGATTCTTATTAATATTTGATTTAATTGATCGTGCTACGTTTTCTTTGGTCTTCCTTTATTTCTTGTTCCAATAACATCGTTAATGTTTATTTTCTTTAGCATTATGTCTTCACGAAATATTTCAATAAGTCCAAACCATCCAATGAACCTTTTTATGTTCATAAAGTTATAATTCGTAATATGATACTTTTACCGATTATATCTGTATTTGGCACTCTATGATTCATTAATTTTTCTTAAAGATCTAATATCCAGCGCATTTTTTTCTTTTATTGCCCGTTTCACATAGATAAATGAGTTTTATAGCTTTACTTGCCTATAATATATTTACGTTATTTAAAATATATGCACAAAATAATAGTTATTGTTAAATTATCATAAATAAATATCCTTAAAAATTCACATTTTATGATATAAGGATTCAAACACAGCAATAAATTTTCCCAATCAAGTAACACAGAAAATAATCATGATAATATAATAATGTTTTACTTTGGTCATGTTACTTAAAAGTTTTGTCTTTAAAATAATTATTTTATTACAATTATTTAGTAATAATTTATTGATATTAAAATAATAATTGCTAAATTTATATAAAAATCATTTATGAATTTATTATGAATTAAAAAACTGTTTTTGAACTTTGTAGTTTATTTTTCTTGACATGTTTTAGATCGATTTTTCATCCTTACATAACTCTTGAGATTTCTTTTTTTTCATGCACAATTTTTCCGATATAGAAAATTGCCTCATTTCATTCATCAAATAATTCGAATACATAATGTTGTTTATGTAACAATTTAGCTCTCTTGCATTCGTTTCATAGTTGGTGTAACCTTAAACTTATGTAATGAAACTTATTTCCATTTTTTATGTTTGTTCCATATTTTTACATACTTCATATTTTGGATATTATTCTTAGTGATTATGTTTCTACGCAATTTCTGGCATTTCAACATTCATTTGTAAGATGAAGCATTAAACAATATTTAAAGATGTCGATGTCGTACTGATGGCAATTTTTTTTTTACTTGGCAATATATTGAACCCTCATTTATTTATTTATCATTAATTTTTATAAAAAACGTTCACTTTTTACCTATAGAGCTTCATTAAAAATCTATTGAATCGGAATTGGGCCGGCCATACAGAATGCACAACGGATGATCGGTGGACCAACTGCACCCTGAAGTGGCGTCCGAGAACCAGCCACAAATACCCACCGCAAGCATCTGATGACATTAAACAAGTGGCAGGAGGTCAATAGCACAGAGAGGTAATGGATAGAGAGTTGTGGAAGTCGGGAAGGGAGGCTTGTATCCAATACTGGACGAAATAACATTTCAGTATTTAAGTAATGCATTTCTAAATGATTCATAATGAATTAATAAACTGTTCTTAATATTTAAGACATGCACAGTACACTGAAAATATTGAAATAATGTTAAATAAGGTGAATATTTTTAAAAGTTTTTCCATATTAAGCGGGGAAAGCTCTCTCCGGCAATTTCCTCCCCCGGCATGTCACGTAGGGTATTTTTTCCGTATCAAGAATGTTTATTTTGGAATCATGCCAAAGATGAGAATTGTAAATAAATACGACAGAATGTCCAGCGGTGAGAGTTCAAGAACTTCTATATTACGTAAGTCGCGTACACTTCCGGAATATAGAGTTACTGACAGCAATTCGTGGGTAGGTACTATTTATTAAGTTATTTAAACATGATTACTCTTGGTCAAAAACTATTCCCGTCATTCCCGAAGTGGTTTCTTTCAACCTCCGGGGGTCGATTTTGACTTGAAAGGGGTCCACGTGAACACAATATTTACAAAGGTCAAATAATAAAGTGTGTCTTTAATTCTACGCTTACATAGTCTTTCACTTACCGGTTAAAAGCCTATCACAGATTTTCGTGTTTTCGATTTGATAATAAAACCAATTCACGTCATGTTCATCTGCAGCTTCTTCCATTTTACCAGCCTGTAACATAGTTCGTATGTTCCAGGTTCTACAGTTTAATAATAATCGTTGGTTCTTATGTTAATGCCTAGAGCGTTGTTCAGTAAAGGCCATTGTATTAGTGTTCGTTATCATGTTCTTTTTTTCAATTTCGACGTCGCGACGTGTCGTCAAGTTAAATAATTCAATTGACTTTTAATATATAAGACTCTTATAAGACCGGTATTCACCTACGGCTGTGAGACATGGTCTTTAACGCAAAGAGAGGCAGGCTATCATTTTTTGAGAGGAAAATTCTGAGAAAAGTTTTTAGACCCACGCTGGAGGATGGAACTTACAGAATCAAAAGAAATCTTGAACTTGAAGTACTGAATAACCAGGAAACAGTGGTGGGATTCTATGAAGTCTCAACGCCTAGGATAGGCTGTTTCAGCTTTTAGCACATAAGCCTTTTTTTTTCTCTCTTTATTTTGTATAGGAGTCTCGTGAGTGTTGTGAACACTCATTTTTGAGATCCCAAAAATTGTTACATTGGATTTATAAAAATAATACAAACATATTATAGCTTAAGGGAAAGAGCACGATTCGATCTGAGAAGGATGGAGTGCCGCATTGATTAAAGTGCGGCAGTCCATACTTTCTGCCTACCCTTTCGGGGAGATGGCATGATGGTTAATTAGTTAATTAGTTAAATTTTTTAAGTTAGTTAGCCTTCAACCTTGTGGTATCCGCTCTGGTCGCAATGGCATACGTCAGTATAGGCCTTACGCAAGTTTTATATATTCTGACCTTAATGTCAATTTGACGTTTGGTTCGCCATGGTTTGGTTTAGTTTGCCAAACTTATCGTGTACTACGTCCATTTTACGGTCGACATAATCGGCCATCCGAGCAAGTTATTCGGAAGACCGTAGATCGTTTTCGTACCACGTACACTCTAGTGGATAATAAGCATCCACAAAGATGACGATTGTCGAAAATTGGACTTCACGATTGCGCTTCATTCGAGCTAGCCCAAAATCACATTTAAATAATAAAAGCATAAAATTATCTAATTAATAAAGTCAATATCATAGACATTAACATTATTTTAATTTTTTTTTTTTCATTTTGAATATTATATGTATTGTATACCTCTAAAAGACACCCTATACATATGTAATTGTTACAGAAATAATAAATATGATTAATAATCAATTTCAGATTTTTATACAATCAGTTGGATATGAATCATACACCGCCCCTCAAATCGTGTATTTGATATAGAAGTATGGAAGATTTGAGAGTTCAAACACGTGTCGCTACTCGCCCCCTTCCTGCAAACATTTAGCCGACCCAGAGTATTTAAATATCTTATTTACGCTCAGGAGATTGTCAAAGGATAAATTGGGTGAACCGGCTCTTGGGATTCTGGGTGGATGCTTTGATGCGGTGCTATCTTCAGCAAAATCCGTGATTTTTTATGACACCTAAATGTAAAAATATTTGCTTCGTGTGTTTTCAAAATAATATTTGTTAACTGCGTAATTTTAAATACTTTAATTATACATATTTATTATTTGCGTTTCTGAATTTTTATTCAAACTCGAGAAACAAATGAAAACGTTACTTTAAAAAAAAATTTAATTAAAACACCGTTTTTCACTTTTAAGTTTATTTATCTCAACATATTAATAGGTTTAACACCTTCATCATCGGGAGAACAATATAAACTGTGTTCATGAACGATATAAACTAGGAGAACGATATAAACTGGGAGAACGAAACAAACTTGGTTTATATCGTTCTCCCGATAAAGGCGTAAAACCTTCAATACATGTGAAAAATAAAATCTAAAGTGGAGAAAATATTATTTTAATTTATAAAAACACCAACATAGAATTTCAGTGTTAATGCCTTAAGTTTATTAAAAATTATAATTTTATTAATTGAATAACACATAAATTAACATGGCTGAATTTATACGTAAGAGTATTATTCTTAATGAATAGAATACATTACTAACTAACTAACCATCACGCCATTTTTCCGGAGAGGTAGGCATGGCTCTTCTACATTCACACATCCTGACATGCACCCTCGTCGATTATTCTTACATCGAACATAGCCGCCTTTCATTCTTTGATTAATTTGGTAATGCCATGTTATCTTTGTCCTTCCTCGACTTATTTTTCCATTCATACTACTTGTATTTATCTTTTTAACCATTCACCCTCCATATATTCGTTTCATATGTCCAAAGCATCTAAGCAACTCTTTCTTAATATTATTTAGGGCGCATTCATCCGACTTATATTACATTCCTTTATTACTTCATCATTAGGAATTCTATGGTACAATGTTTTCCGTACATAATTTTTAGTGACCTTATTTATATGCATTTATCCTACTTAAAATACATAATCGTATTATATCAACATACATTAATATTCGGATTCATACGCCTTACATTCCTTTTTTACTTCATTCATTATTAAATCATACATTGTTTTTCATACTTAGTGACCTCATTTATATCGAATTATCCTACTTAAAATACACAGTTGTATTATATATCAGATAATTTTTCTAAAGTTTACATTACAAATCGGTTAGCAGGGAAACTTGCAGACTCCGTCGGATAATCAATTTTCAGAAAACTCGGTGGAAGAAGTTACAAATAAATCCTTTGCAGTAATTAAGTATTCCGAAACGTCGGCTGCTGCACTCTTCCTCATGAATATGCAAGGCTCTGTTATTGAATAATTTCCATTCCACTTCGATTTGTTGCTCCTTTTATATCTGCGCCGATGGCGCGAAAGGCGTTCTGATTTATTTATTCAAATTGTAGCTCCGTTCCCGCCATGTTTGGAGTAAACTCAATATGCGAGCTGATCGGCAAACCAGGAGAGAACCT
Source organism: Lepidostoma basale (assembly GCA_022606425.2). NCBI lineage: Eukaryota > Metazoa > Arthropoda > Insecta > Trichoptera > Lepidostomatidae > Lepidostoma > Lepidostoma basale. The sequence continues at coordinate 987,926 of JAHDVF020000032.1, read as the reverse complement.
AGCGTATTAGAGGAATGCAAATTCGCAAGTAAGTCTCCAGAATTACAGTCAAGTTTTAGTTTCAAAAGACTTAAAGCCACGTTCATCAGCCCTTCCCTTCCCCCCTGTCGATCGATGGCCGGTAAAAATAAAATACTTTTAAAAACTTACTAAGTAATCATCAAGCCGTCTCCCCGAAAGGGTAGACATAAAGAATGGACCGCCACACAAAATCGGACATAAAACGCTTCATGAATAATAAAAATATCCATAAATCAATTATTTATATAGTAGTGTTACAATCAACACCAAGTTAGTTGGAACACCATTTTAACTGTAATTGTGATAATGCCAATATCGGTTGGCGAAATAGCTGTCGTGTTATTCTAAAGAAAAAAAGACTGATACATTGTTCTTTCCTGACACACTTCTCTCGATTCCTCAACATTCATTCATGACACGTCGAATTCTCCGTCTGGTCACGTGGTCGACTTTTAATATTTGATTGTACTATATTTCTTATTCCGTTTACGTTTTTAACATAAACTTTCTTAATCATTCTTTCCATATGTCCAAACCATCTAAATGATACTTTCATTATTTTGTTCATTTGCTGCACACTTTCATTTGCACTACATTCACTTTGTTTATATTTGCATTCGACACTCTTTCCACATATTAATACTATATATGAGATGTCATTTCTACTGCAATAATTCTACTTTCATCATACTTTGACCAGGTTCCATGCTTCACTTCCATACAAAGGTAGGTGGTACAAGAATACCATTATGCACTGTCATCTTTGCTTTTGTGGATTGACTTTTGTTTGCGATGAAAAATGTAAGCACAACATACACTTTATTGCCTGCCGCAGCACTTTTTTCAATATCTCTCATCATTCGCCCAACCTTTGTTAACATACAAACTTATTTATAAATATAACTAACTAACTCACTAACTAACCATCACGCCGTCTCCCCGAAGGGGTAGGCAGGAAGAATGGACTGCCACACCTTTCTTTCCTGACATATTTCTCTCGCTTCCTCAACATTCATACATCGTGTCATGCACGCGCGTCGATTTCTCTGACTTCACACATGGCCGACATTCAATATGTGATTTATTTGATCGTGCCACGTTTTCCTAGGTCTTCCTCTATTTCTGGTACCATTTACATCATTAACATATAATTTTTTTACCATTCTTTCTTCATTCAATCCTTCCATATGTCCAAACCATCTTTATGATCCTTTCATTATTTTGTTCATGACACCATCATTCGCACCGCATTCACTTCTTATATTTTCATTCGACACTCTATCATACACAGAATATCTACACATTCGTCTAAGAGATCTCATTTCAACTGCATTTATTCTACTTTCATCCTTCCTTTGTCCAACCATCTTAATGATCCTTTCATTATTTTGTTCATGACACCATCATTCAAGCCGCATTCACTTCTTATATTTTCATTCGACACTCTATCATACACAGAATATCTACACATTCGTCTAAGAGATCTCATTTCAACTGCATTTATTCTACTTTCATCCTTCCTTTGCCAGTTCCGTGCTTCGCTTCCATACATAAGGGTCGGTAGAAGAACACCATTGTGCACTGCCATTCTAGCTTTTTTGGATAGGTTTTTGTTTGCGATGACAACTTTAAGTGCACCATTCACTTTGTTGCCTGCCCCAACCCTTCTTTCAATATCCCTCTCCACTCTCCCATCTCTTGTAAACATACTACCTAAATACACAAACTCAACCACTTGCTCCAAATTTTCACCATTCACGCTAATGTTGCAGACTGTCATGGTTTATAAATATACAAACCCATATATACTAAAACTTGGATAAGAAGCCATTACTTGGTGGTTTGACATATTTAAAAGTAAAATCAAACACTTTCTCACTTAATATAAACCACTTTGAGTTAGTAGCCCCAACCGGTTTCACTCAGGGAACTTTCTCCGGGCTATACACAAACTGTTAATCCGCTTGTGTATAGCCCTGAGGAAGCTCGCTACAGAATAAAACCGGTTAACGCTACTTGCTCAGATAATGTGGTTTATAATAAGTGAAAAAGTGTTTAATTTAATTTTTATACATACTATCTCGACGTTTTGTAAAAATGTAGCTAGTATTAGTTTATCTCATTTAATCAGATATTCGGTAAACCTCTGCTTGCTACTTGGAACGAGTCAGACTTTGTATGGTTAAAAGGATTCTATAACAGGATTATTCGAACCTTTTAGCAAAGTGAGACAGCATCGAATTCAGTGAAATGGAATTATACCCAACACTTCTGATACCTCTCCTAAGATCTACAGACAAAATTCAAATTGGATTTGATCAAACAAAATGTTAACCGAAATGCATTTGCTTGATTCACAAACAAACACTTAATAATAGGACATGACCCAAACTTGGGTATAAAAATAACTCTCGTATAACATAAACCTAACCATATTGAAACTTCATATTAATGATTTAAAATAAATTGTTTTCGAGTTTTACTATATTTTATCCGAATAATATGTTTACCAATACTAAGAACGGCTTTTGTGGCCAAGTAGCAAATGCTACGACTTCCACACCGAAGATTCCGGGTTCGATTTCCGGCAATGGTAGTATAAGTATCACACTGTCTTTAGTCTTTCAAGAATTCCAGTGACAATAAAATGACGATAGATTAGCTACGTATCACATGTCATTAGAATCAATATAAGAATATTGCACCTGCCCTATATTGTCATGCCCTTTACATCTATTTGACTCGCACTTTAATGATGTAAAAAGTTATTCAACAAAATAATAATGAAAGTAATAAGGCATTATCAAATGATATTAGACCTTTAATTTTTGTAAGCAAGGTCTAGGTAATTTGTCTAAGCATGGCGATATATGTTATTTCTATGATATATACATAAACTTTGAGATGAATCGTCCTGGTCCGTGAGCAACCGAGGCAGAATCCCTCCTATCCTTCCTCCGCATCATCGACTACTATGGTAGTACCTCCTGGGCACCACGGCACCGATTGTGATGGATTTAGCTAATCCCAAAGACCTGAAGTGGAGGATTCGTCCTCTCCTGCGTCACGTCACTAATGTGATGAATTGTCCTTGCCACCAAGGCACTTAACCATCCACGAATGGTGGAGCTTCCTCCAGTCATTCCTTCTTCATCCATCTGTACGGAGCTTACAGGTGTTTTACCTTACGCGAGTTGGCCTTCGTGATCGTCTAGAAATAATACTATATGACCCTTCGTTATGACCGATATAATCCAAGTCCTTTTATTTGGCGAATACTGATAATCTCATTCTAAAGCTAATCATTTCTAACCCTTCCGAATATTCTAAACTATCCTGACAATCCCACGTGTAATAAAACTATATGTCACTCAATATTTCCTAGGAACAGCTAAACCAAAGAACCTAAAATATCTCAAAGTTTACAAAATATAAATTCAAAATACTATTTCTCGAAAATGTGGCACCACTGAAAGAAACATTCACAAACAATATGGAACAAACACGATCGTGAAATAAAATGTACAGTCATTTAAATCAGAGCGTAATGAAATAATAATGCAATAAAGAACAGCTTCCTGAAAGGTACAAATTATAAAACAATTCAGTGTCAAAATATAATATATTATGATGACGGTTATATTATGACGATGGTTCAATACCATCACAACTTCTACAAAACATAAGTTTTTATTCGTATTAATTATTTAATATAGCCTTTAACATCATTGTCCCAGAAACAATAAATATTATTCAGATCTTGTTCTTCTCAGTCGCATTCCTCATGATTGATGATCGTATTAATCCCATAAATTATCCACCCTGGCTCGTCATTCGCTCTTGTCACAGGTCATCCTCCAGGCTATAGGTATTAAAAGGTCAGTGAGCGTACTGATTTGATAGGACCAGGTGCTCGGTGGTCATCCGAGCATTCCCTCCACTTTGCTTATTATTATGAGTTTTTTAATGTTGTTCTCTTCTCACTGAGATATGATATAGAGTTATTTTTAAAACTTACCAACCAAGTGAAAAATTTAAAACGACCTTCGTGGCAGAGTGGTAAGAGCTCTGACCCGGGTTTGATTCCCGGCGACGGTAGTGTGATGTTCATTGTCATTGATCTGGTTTAGAATTCAGGTGTTAATAAAATATCGATAGATTAGCTACCTATCACATGTCACGAGAAACAATATAATAGCTAAAAATAAAGTGTGTACAGTAATTGAGTTCAAACGACCTTTTTGTATTCCGCTTTCCTCATGTAAAAAAACTAAAAGTTTATCTACATTGTGATACCTAGGTTGTTCACTAAATGTTAGCTGTAAGAATATACTATAAGTTTACATGTGTAAGTAGGTGAGCGAGACATAGAAGGGAAAAAAATAATACATTAGATTAAATGCTGTCTGGTATTCCCATGCGATTGGTATATATTAAATGTAAGTCCCGGATGGATGAGGCCTAGAAAGTGTATGAACGAGGATGACGAAAGGGCGCCGCTGCACCCTATAACAGCCTCGTGTATGTGATGGGAACCCCCTTCTCTCTTGTATACAATAGAAATAAAAAAAGGTTTGACAACATGAAATGATTTAATAAATTTTTGAGCACAAGATTTTAACACATTTTGTCACGAGAAAAACATTTATTCTTTGTTATATAAAAAATTATATGTTCAAATATTTTAATTGTATCTCAATAGAGACGAAGACGTAAACTGGAAACTGAACATGGATGATCAAGGTGTTTACAGGACTTATGACCTGTCATTGGTTGGGTTAAGCGCACGCTTTATGTAATTACAACATTCCCCATTCCACCTTTGTTATTTGTGATCATGCATGACAAATTTTTGGAAGATGTATATATACTTCAAAATCCATATTTATCTTCACGTGGCAGTTTCAGTCAGCCATCTATGTAGATTTGGTTGCACTAGTGAATTTTTTCAAGAATTAACCTATACAACCGACCCACTAACGCCATCTATGGAGAATGATTTTCGGCATTTAGCAAACTACCTTATTAACACAATGTGAAGGCTGTTGACCAACATATTGTTAGAAGCCGCTAGGAGTATTATTCCATTCTATATGCCAAAGAATTTTGACCAGAATATTTGAAGACCAAATATTTGTGAATGTATACTTATACCTGTATACAAATTTGTATACAGGTATAAGTATACATTCACAAATATTTGGTGTTCAAATATTGTTTACCAATTCATTGCAATACATCAGTTGATATTCAGTGAAGTTAAATTGAAACAAAGTAGTTGAACGTTTTGTCGTCATATGCTTTGATTGCTCTTTAAGATACTTTTTACATTTCGTGGGATAATATTTTCGATTCCAATTAAAACTTTCCATTGAATAAGAGCAAATAAATTTTGAATTTAATCATTAACGAATTCAGCAACTTGTATCATTACCGGCAAACTTTCCCCGAATTGGTTACTTACTCGAATTTAATGGTACGTGTTTCGCAAATAGCTTTCATGAATTATTAGGCGATTATTATTTTATCGGAGAAATTGTTCTTTCTTCTCATCACATGTTTACATACTTGAATGATATTATTTGTTAACGTAATGAAAATTCGATTTTGTTTACTAGTATTTTTTATTAATATATGATTTATAAAATTAATTCGACCCAAAGTAAAAATCGTGTTATCATCTACACATCATATGTTTTACTTTTTAATTGCTTTTATATATAAAACTCCCAAAACCGTTAAACCATAGAAAATCTGCAAGTTTTAGTATCAAGAATGTATGAAGCATACAAAAAGAGTGACCTTGTAATGAATGTGTCCAAGTGCAAAGTGATGGTATTTGAAAAAGAAGAATGTATAACAATTTGTGACATAAGCGCAAACAGCAAGAAACTGGAGCAAGCTATGGAATTTATTTATCTAGGAAGCATGTGAACAAGAGATGAAAAAATTAAAAAATATATCGAAAGAAGGGTCAATGCTGGAAACAAAATAAATGGCGCTCTCAAATTCATCACTGCAAATAGATTTTTTCAACTAAAGCAAAGTTGGCAGTACATAATGGATTTCTAGTGCCAACCCTTATGAGAAAAGAATGGTTATAATATTGTATACAAGCGGTGTGAATGTTAAGGAAGCTAGAGAGATATGTCAGGACAGATCCGTATAGCGATCCATCCTCTATGCGTATATCCATAATAAAAAAAACGTGTTTTGATTATAATAATGAAAACAAATCAAAATGGTTAATTTAAAAAAAATTGGGTTCGAACTGTCAGAAGGGTCACAGTGAGTCATATCTTGCTGGAGGTTACAATTCTATAAAATGATGCAAAACGCCCAGTTGCATTCCACCGGCAACACTACCGACTAGACTACACAACACTAGCGTCCCTATCGCGAACCCCGGGCAATGGGATCACACCCATAACCGTGTGATCACAGCAGATAACGAGGGAATGATAGGTGAGTTTCTGGCGCCTCCAAACCAGATCCAACTAGCTAAGGGAAGGTTACCCCGATAGAAAAATCCATCAAAGAAGGCAACGGGAAACCACTCTGGTCATCTTTTCCCAGGAATCGCCATGGCGAATACAACCATGTTTTTGCTGCAGTGATCACCAACGTTGGGGGGCCTGATACGGCACCGGAAGAAGAAGAAGATTTTTTAAAGTGTTTAGTTTTATTCTACTTAGGGTTATGGCTTCGACCGGTTTCGGCGTCAGAAGATGGCAGCGAACTGCAGAAATTTTTCGAAGCCCTCTGTGGACCTCTGTGGACAGATATTTTTCGAAGCCCTCTGTGGACTCTAACTAAATATGTATTTTTTTCAATTAACAATTTTTTTTTACTTTCATATTTTTAATTAAATAAATATATTGATCCAGAATCATTTGTAAACAAAAAAGTGTTGATATACATAATGGTATATCAAATATACTTAATAATTGTATTAAATATTAATAAAAAAAAAACGATTTGTTATGAATTAAAACAATGTTTTTTCCACTTTTGAGTTTATTTTTCGCGACATGTTTCAAAGGCTTACACCTTCATCATCAGGAGAACGATAAGCCTTCGAAACATGTCGAGAAAAACAAACTCAAAAGTGGAATAAACGGTGTTTTAATTCATTAAAATTCGTCATTATGGAATTCCACAGTGTTAAGTTTATCTAAAATTAAAAAAAATACCTGAATTTTTTTTTAAATATTTGATAATACCCCAGAAAGACAAAATATTTCACTCCAACAAAATGTAGTAAAACTTACTTTAGAAAATAAACGTATTCATCAATTTTTAATAATAAGTTTTACATCACGGTTCAAGAAATAATAAACATGCTAACTTTTGATGTTTATTTTCCTATCACGTGAAAACGTTAAATCTGCCTTTGGTAAACGTACACAAGCATTACAGTCACCTAATCTGCCGCACTTTTCACGGATATATCCAAGTTTTTTACCGTCGTTTTCCTAACCAACAACTCCATTATATTTAAAAGATAATAACGAGAACACATAGCGGGCTTACTTCAGTTCTATACCGATCGTTTAGCTCATAAATTCCCTTTGTACAGTTCTCGTGAGAGTTAAGCGCGGTTCACACGAGCTAAATTATTTTCGCAGCGACGAAGTTTTTAGGGCTCCCGAATCGCTGAGCTGTCGTCCGACTTAAAGCACCGAAAACTCTTACCCAATACACGGGGAAACTTTTTGTGTTAAATGGACCGTGAACGCGCTAAACCGAGATGCACCGTGGCATAGTGATTCGACTGCTCTGAACACTACTTTATGTCATAAGGCAGATCTCCCTGACTTTTAAGCACCAGATTGCAAAAATTGCAAAACTACCTTCTCCGACGAGCTCTTAAGTTATACTTGTCCTCATTAATTTTAAAAATTTGATTCTCGAATTTCAAAAAGATTCTTCTAAATAAAATAATTTCAAAAAGTTTAAAAAAAAAAAAACATAATATTTTTTGTGATTTTGTTTACAAAAGATATAATATTTTTTGTGTCTCGATCGATACACAAAAATACAATTTTTTAAGAGTATTTTAGATTTTTATTGTAGGCTATTTTTAACAAACCATGTATGTATATATTGTTTTAAACCAATTACATTTTTCAAATACCGAATTTTTTCAAAATTGTACAATTAAAAGAAAATTTTGAGAAGAACTTTTGGACCCACGCTGGAGGATGGAATTCGCAAAAGAAAAATAAATTATAAACAAAGAACTGATTGACCAGCAACCACCGGTGAAATTCTGTCAGTCTCAACGACCACGATGTGATGGAAATGTAAAAATAATGCTACGTGACGTAACATCAAAGAGAAGGCCACAAATCAAAGGCGACTATAGAAGAAATATGATTAAACTGAATAATGTAGTTCTTCAGTGTGCAATTTGGCTAATAATTGTTGTTTTGTATGTCATTACATATTATATACGTGTGAACAATAAATCGTATTATTTTACATCGTTTTTGTATTACGTCATGATTGTATTATTGCCTTACATAATTTGGATTCTTATATAGAAATAAATATAACCTTAAAATGAAGTCTCAACCCCAATTATGCGGCTGACTTCAATTGCGGGAAAAAAATGGTTTCTAACTGCGTTCGGGAACATTTACAGTCCAGGCAGATAGTCCCAATTTAATTTAATATTACGTACAATTTAGTTGTAAATAACTAAAGTAAAGAGGTATTTATGTGACATATTATAAATTTTGAAATGGAGGCAATCTATGTGAATCCTTGAAGTGAAACAAAAAAGGAACCTATAGGAAGACCACAAAGGATGTGGATAGTTAATATTATCCAACTTGCGGATTGTATGTGGGAGCATAATATACAGCCCAAGACAGAAAATATTGGAAGAGTTTAGAAGAGGCCCTTTATCCAGCAATGGAATAAATTGGCCTAAAAAATTTAAACCGGGTACAAAAGGATAGAAGGGCTACGATGGGGTATGTTTTGCTGAAAAATATGCCTCTACAAAATGTCGTAAGGCGCCATGTTGCATTTACAACAGCAACACTACTATTAAGTCCAACTCTCTAGCGTCCACGAGTCTTTTTAAAGACCCCGCGAGCCCCGGGCAATTTGGCATATATTACTTAGTGCCATAAAAGATGGAGAGAGGACGAATGGCGAGCTTCCAGCGCCATAAAACTAGATACACCGAACTAAGGGAAGGTAACCCCGACATAAAATCCTCCAGAGAAGGCAAGGGGATACCACTCTGGATATTTTACCCCAGCTCATCTCCATGAGGCCTACTCATGGGTGATAATCAACGTTAGGGAGACCTGACAATACACAGAAAGAAGAAGAAAAAAATTAAAAATGAACTGCAAATGTAGTCTTCCGTAGTACGTAACAATTTCTTTTGGACTGCGAATGTAGTCGTCCGCACTATAAGATCTCATAAATAAATTATATAGTGAGGTATTTATTAAAAAAAAAAAATATTTGTCTGTTTTAAAATAAATATTTTGTGCTAAACAATAGGATATTTCCAAGATCCCGCATCCCTCTAGGTTACGAGAGTTCATTGAACATTTAGGTAAAATCTATAAATAAACTTTGAATAAATCTCTACAAGTCTTATCCTTAAGCGGTCGTCTCAAGTTAAGTGAGAAGCCAAACTGTTTACAAACTGAGTTTGATATCCCCATTTTAATTAGGTCTTCCATGGCTCTGCCGGGAGTGCGATTGGCACAAGTTTTGTACCACATTATTATTAATGAGACGTCGGGTTCACAATGGAAATTTTCCTGTCTCAGCTAACATTTATCATGTACCTCCTACGCTCATCCGCGCCTAATATTCCGAGGAGATAATTCAGAAAGCGGAAAGAATTCTATATGCCTTCTCGGGGAATAATACGTAAAAACACAGCATTATTCTCCGCGCTTCTGACGTTTTATAAGAGCCCGTTTGGCGACTTTTAATATTATAATGGCTCTTCAACTTTCATGGCTTCTTATCGCATATAATAACATTAAACTATATTTGTCATCTTTATAACGTTATGAAAAGGTTATTTTGTTTAACTGACCCTTTCTCGGAACATTTCTATAATAAAAACCTAATATACAGATTATATGCAAGATTGAAGATTTCAGACTTTTTCGGAATGTAGAAAAACAAATAACATTATGTGACGGTGAACTGATAGAGTTAAATATATATAAAAAAACATATTTTTAACTGTTTAAATAAAACTAAATTATTGATATCACAATGAAATTTCCGCGACAGCTGTTTCGCCAACCAATATTAGCATCATTAGGTGTTGCAATCAACTGAGAGAGTTGATTATAATACCTGATGATGCAAACATTGGTTAACGAAACAGCTGTCGCGACTATTTCGTAAGATAAAAAAACCATTTGTGATATTATAATATAAAACAGAGTTTTAATTAAACAGTTTATAATGTCCAAATATCAATGTGTTTCCGCCTAAACAATGAGTTATCTAAAATTTATAATGATATACATACCTACTAAAGCAAGGAAAGCAGTTAATAATGAAGTTCGAGTGCCAAGCCTTACGTATGGAAGTTAAGCTTGAAGCTGGCAAAATAAGGATGAAACTAGGATAAATGCCCTAGAAATTAGACAACTGAGAAGAATGTGCTGGAAAACGATGTACGATAGAATACTGACCAGGAAATAAGAAAGAAATGTAAGGTACCTGCCTTAAATTTCTTCGTGCATTCTGATTTCATAAAAAAAATTATACAAGATGGTTCGGAAATATGGAACGAATGGTTAAAAAAAATTTATATTAGTAGTGTGAAGAGAAAAAGAATCTAAGGACGGCCGAGAAAAAACATGGCATGTCCAAATTAATCAATGACTAAAAGATGGCCAGATTCTAAGTCGGAAAAATCGACGATCGTCCGTGTAACGATGTATGAATATAAATGAAACTCGAGACGTGTACCATGATAGAGAAGTGTAGCGGTACAACCTCTCTGCCTATCCATACGGAGAAACAGCGTGATGATTCGTTATTTATTCAGTTAAAAATCAATATAATTATATAGTTTTAAAAATAGGCATCACACCATCTCCCCGAAGTTGTTTGTTGAAAGAATGGACGGCTACACTGTTTTTCCTGACATATTCATTCGCTACCTCAACATTTGTAAACCGTGTCATGCACGCACTGTAACGTAACAATTACTATTTCTTGTTTATTTTCGGTTATCTCAATATTCAGCGTTTAGCTCTCGACTCCATTCAAACCCCTAGTTCCCGTTTTTACCACCAGAGTGCTACTTTAGACTCTTGTTCCCGCGCGCTTCGCGGATTTGGCGCTAAATTCACCCCGATGTGTGCGCCCTCTGCAGTTGACTCTCAGCCCCTTCTGCGCAACCCCTTCTGCGCAGCCCATACGGGCCCACTTTACTTCGCTTTGAGCTGTCAACTTCGCCGCATCGATTGGAGGATCGCCGATTCGACCCGCGATTTTTCCTGATGGGATAATCCGCTTTCATCTAGCCTCATCCGCCATGGAATAACTTCGAGCAAGGTATTTGAGATACTTGCCATCGTGCCCATAAAATCTGTGGCATTATTTCAGGTTTTCCACCAACTTGTCCTGCACTATGGCGATGCCAAAAGTGCAAATCCGCTCCCAGGCCGTTTGTCAAGCCCAACCTTGCTGCGATTGATTCCCTCCGCCACGGTCCGAGCCATCCTCCGCTCCCGAAATTGCCGCCCACGTGTTGTCGCACATCATGTCCCGACAACGTGGTTGACCTCACCACCATGCGGAACTGCGAGGACCACTTCTTCACGCCGCTCCGTACAGCACCACCAGCCTATGGAACCTCGTGTCTGTCAGGTGACTCTGAACTTGTATTTTGTGAACCGCCATCAACTGGTCGTCGACACAGCGTCGCTGACAACGTCGACGGACGACGTCGCTAGTCGATGTCCCGATGAGCACGCCATCGAGGAATCGCCACAAACAGCTTCTTCATTCTTCCATTTAAGTTTCGATTAATAAGACATCCCTAGCCTCTGGATTATTGTTATAATTTTAACTAGCTAATAAACCTTAATGTATCCCATGTAACTGTCTTTATATTTACATCCGTCCCTGAATCGAATAATATACCTAAAAGAATCTCACGATTACCACCCTGAGGCCAAAAACCATGCTCTCTGTGCTAACCGAGGAGGAACATTTCAGCACATGCATTTCTCTGACCTGGACGACATTTAATATTTGAGTTATTTTATCGTGCTATGTTTTCCTCTGTCATCCTCTATAAATAAATTTATATTATATTTTACTTAGCTTTTGAAAAGACACCAACTTCACAATTTTTTAAACAGACTTATATCGAAAATATAGAATTTTATTTAAATAATTGTAATAAACTAAACTTGTGCTAGGTATAAATATTAACCTTTTCCGTGTGGATATACCTGTATATGTATAACGTTTTGGTAATTTGGTATAAAAAGTTTTTGGTGTAGTTATAAGACAGAGAACGAAATAAAATAACATCAAATATTCAATTCTTACCTAATTTTTAGTCGACCATTGGTTGATAAACTTCGAGTTATCCTGAAACAAGAAAAATATAGTAAATGAAACACGGCAAATAACTTTTAACAGTTTTTTTAATATACGAGTACCATGGTACAATTCAAGAGAAATCCAAAAAGCGTTTATTTGGGCACAACAATTTAGTTTAAGATTTTAAGCAAAAAATAATAAAAGAATACCCACGCCAGTATTCGTCAGATCACAATATCGTTCGAAAAAACTGTAATAAAGAAAAAAAAGTTGTATTTTATAAAATCATTTGTTTTTTTTCCACTTGTTATTTTTTCAGCCGTATTCAGCCAATTTTATAATATCATTAAAATGTATCTTTATATATATCACTGAAAAAGAACTGGTTGTCCAAAACATATCTATGTAATATATATTTGTTTAATATAAGTGTTGTATATACAAAATATATAAAAAAGAAAAGGAGAAATAAAGCATCATAACAACACAAAGTATGGTGTATATAAAAGAAATTAGATAAAATAAATTAGAACTCCGTAATGACGATATTTCTATGAAATAAGACAATTGCTTTAAGTGCTTATTGCAGCTTATTAAAAACAACGGTTAATGCGTGTAACATAAATTAAATAAACAGAAATGTCTGGATCGTCTATTTCAACAAGTGCAACATCTAAAATGAACATTATGTGCTAAAATATATTTATTTTGTTATTTTATTTTATTTTATTTCATATCATGGTATTTTATATGATTTGTTATAGATTTATTTTGAGGATGTTGGTCGATAGAAGTGTGCGTGGGAGATGCGTATTGGTGGCGATGAGGTTTGCAACCCATCACACCGCGTCTCCCGCGGGGTGAAAAGAGAAGGATGGAGTGCCGCATCGATTAAAGTGTGACAGTCCATCCTTTCTGCCTACCCTTTCGGGGAGACGGCGTGATGGTTAGTTAGTTAAAACACTGTTTTTTTCACTTTTGAGTTAATTTTTCTCGACATTAACTAACCAAAATTATTACACCTATAAACCTAGAAACATATATAGAGTTAGCTTTCAAAACATGTCGAGAAAAAAAAAAAAAAAGCTTTAAAATAACAATTTTCTTCTACGCCCACTGAATTTAAGGAAACAAATAAGAAACGAACAAACTCGAATCTAAAATAACGAACTTCTCGAGAGGTAATTATTCCGAATGAAAATATTATTTCGTCTCGCCAGACTGGCGCGACACTCTCGTTACAAAATCAAATAAGTATCATAATAAAATTAGTGTAGTTCTTGAATACCAATTGTAATTCACGCAACTCCGTCTGAATAAATAATTCTGGAGAGAAACTCCGTTCGCAGTATCAATTTATGAATTTCATCTTCGTGGTATTACATTATTGAAGTTTGGTCTTATTGCGAGTCGATTCTGCTTTCCTGGGAAGGATTCGGTTAAGTCGTCTAATCGTTTTGTAATTTGAGGATTAGGATTGTAATCCGACCTGTGTTGATCTCGAGTAATGTCTCCAAACATTTGCGCGTCGCATTAAGGATGCCGAATGTCTGGAGGAGCCGATAGGGCGATGTGGTTAAGGCTTCTAGGAGCAGAAGTCCCTGGAGTAATAATTGTTTTCTACCCTAACCCAGTTAACCCTTTAGACTGTCAGTTCGTTATTTTCCCTCTCCGGCATTTGTTTGGGGAATCGTACCTTTTAAATTCTCTCCAAAACGGTTATTTAACATGTTACATTGAATAAATCTGTAAATGGCAGCAAAATTAAAACGTTTTGTTCGGATCGCTGATTGGTCGTTATCGTAAAATACTGAAATTTTGAATATTTAATTGTGGCAATAAAATGAGTATTGTTTATTACACCCGATGATGCCAACGTAGGTCGGCAAAACAGCTATCTTGTCATATAATGGTAATGACAGTTTTTGAAATTAAAGCATTTTATTATTAAATATATATATTGAAAAGCGCATTAATTATTTAATACGCAGATATTGGTGTATAATAATAACGAATTTAAGTTATTTTTAAATAAATGAATAGGATGTTTTTAAAGTCAATGCATAATGCATAAATTTCTTACCCCTAACGGCCCAAAGTTAATTATATATAAAAAAAAATTAATCAGATATCTTTGAATATTGAGTAATACAAAATTACATGTCAATAATTAATCAAAAATACAGAGCCATGACAGAAACAAAATTTCAAACATAATTTACATTAATTTCAATAGATTTGTAAGGAGGTCAATATTAAGTAAAAAATAACAGCTGCCTTTTTTCCATGAATACAAATCAAATCTCAAAGCATGATGTCTTCAAAATAATTCGATTATTCAAGGACTCTTTTGATTGCGAGGAGAAAACCAATCGTCCTCTATTGTCTTTTCATTCTGAGAAATTGTCATTTTTTTTCAATTTAGAGCGAGTTCATTTTTACGGCTGAAGAAATAATTTCCCGGTATAAGACTTGTAAGATATTTCCTATTAAATTATCCTTAGTCCTTGAACCATAACGTAGAAATCCAATTGGAGGTCAAGTTACTTAAATTGATTACTATTTCGATTAAAGGAGACGGAAATTTTCACGGAAATTTGATAATTCGTTACTAAGTTAGAACGGATAACATACAGCACGAGTATTACAGTGTTTAAGGAATCTGTCAAATCCAGAAGCTTGACCTTAATAGCAAATTTGAATCATGTTATTAAAAAGTTTTACAATAAAACAAGTTTATACAAAACGTTATTAATTCAAGTGTACGTACATATTATTTCTAGTTAACGCCAAAAAAGTTATAGCTTACCAACCAGGGCTCGTTCTTAGTATTATTGAAACCGATAGTTATAATTAAATCGGTCTTTTTTATAATTATTCAAGATTTGTTTTAGAACAGTGGTACCCAAACTTGTTTGTCACATGGATCCCCAGCGGATTTCTTTAATTTTGCGCGGGCCCAGTTGCAAAATTAGGCCAATAGAAAAAAAATCCTGACGTTGTTCAGGGACCCCCAAATCAATTTTAAATTTCTACGGACCCCCTGAATGAACCCAAGGACCCCTAGGGGTGTACGGACCACTTTGTGAACCACTGGTCTAGAATATAGAACACTTACTTTTGAACTGAAACCAGTACTTCATACCTGGAAACCATCCAAATCATTAAATAAAATAGAAATAAATTCAGCTATGAAAATAAGAATTTTATAAAAATATTATTTTTTCTGCTCTTATTGACTGTAAAACATCGAATAAATTGATAAACATAAAGATGTACCACCTACTATAAACCTTTCTCTTATAAACTTCTTTCTCTTAAACAATTGAAAAATATAAAAATAGTCTTAGTTGGAGTAACATTTATGAATATTCCAGATTTATGTTTATTTATTTTCAATAAGCGTATTCAAGAATACTGAAATTGATATTAATAAAGATTTGAAACAATATTTCCATTGTTAGGGTGCTTTATACCCTAACTAACTAACTAACTAACCATCACGCCGTCTCCCCGGAGGGGTAGGCAGAAATAATGGAACGCCACACTTTTCTGTCCTGACATACGTCTCTCGCTTCCTCTACATTCATACATCTTGTCATGCACGCACGTCGATTTTTCCGACTCCTCACGTGACCGACATTCAATATTTGATTGATTTGATCGTGCCACGTTTTCCTCGGTCTTCCTCTATTTCTAGCTCCGTTCACGCCGTTTATATATACCTTCTTTACCATTCTGTCTTCACTCATTCTTTCCATGTGTCCAAACCATCTTAATGACCCTTTCCTTATTTTGTTCATAACACTTTCATTCGCACCACATTCACTTCTTATACTTGCATTTGTCATTCTATCATATACAGATTTGCCACACATTCGTTTTAGAGATCTCATTTCTACTGCATTTATTCTACTTTCATCTTTCTTTTGCTAGTTCCATGCTTCACTTCCATACATAAGGGTCGGCACAAGAACACCATTATGCACTGCCATCTTAGCTTTTTTGGATAGGCTTTTGTTTGCGATGACAACTTTAAGTGCACCATTTATTATGTTGCCTGCCCCAACCCTTCTTTCAATATCCTTCTCCACCCTCCCATCCTTTGTAAACATACTTCCTTAATAAACAAATGGAAAATACCCTAACAATGGAAATTCGTTTTAAACGTAAAATCTAATATAAAATAATTCATACGAATGAAAATGTCGGTTTTCTTTAAGTTTTACTATGAATGATATAAGTTTTATTATGTTTTCTATAAGTTTTATTATTTCGCCTTTCAAAAGTATTCTTAAATGATAATTATTTGACAAGGCCAAGCATCTTATAATTCTTGCTTTTCATAATGCTAAGAATTTTATAATACCATGCGTTTGATAATGGTAAGCATTTGAAAATGCCAAGCTTTTCAAAACGACAAAAATTTGATAATGCCAAGCCTTTGATAATGCCAAGCATTTGATAATGCCTAGCATTTGATATTGCCAAGCATTTGTAAATGCCAAGCATTTGATCATGCCTAGCATTTGATATTGCCAAGCACATAATAATATATTTATTGTTTCTTGAACAATGATGTAAAACTCCATATTAAATCATTTAAAAAAATGAAAACATCTTTATTTTTCAGAAAATATATTTTATCTTATGTAAACGACGTGTTTTCCCTCTGTAAAGGGTTATCATAATGCCAAAGATAGGCGAAACTTCTAGTAAACAGACGTTTTTAATCGTATTAATCATTTGATAATTCTTTAAAACGATGAAGCATGTCATTTCCATAAAATGTAATTAAACTTCCAGAAAACAGACGTTTTCATTAGCATTTATTAATTATTATAGAACATTGAAACGTATTTATATATTCAAAATCTAAAAAGAATAATAGCAATTTAACAACAACTGGCTTAAAAATGAAGGAGTCATTTAAATTGCAGGAAGACGAGTCTTATTAATATTTGTTCAGAATTCATGTACATAATCAAACAAAATAAACTGAATTAATAAGGGCTCCGGCTCAGTCGCGGATCCTGTAACTTGATAAATGCGGAGTTGATTAATTACGACGCTATAAGGTCGTAGGAATATTTACGCAATTTCTACGAAGATTTCGGGAACGTTGATTATTTAACTCCACTCGATTTCTGTAAATTAGGATGTCAAACATCTCCGGAGTAAAAACTATAATTAAAACACTACGAGTAAGATTGTCCTTATAATTTTGTATGCTTCTTCAGCCTATTCCCGTCCACTTCTGGACAAAGGCCTATTCTAGTCGCTACCGTGCCACTCTGGCTTGTGCAGACTGCGTCCAGGTTAAGTTAACGTGTCGGATCAGGTCACCCTTCCACCGAAGTTACACTCGCCCTATATTTTCTTTGCGATCATGGTCTCTAAGTCTGCAGCCTTCTATTTTTCATCAGAACTACTGGCTACGTAACCTGCTCATTGCTAATTTAGAGTCGCATACACAGTGAATGATGTCAGCAACATTTGTTTTTTTCACTCACCATATAGTTTCTGAATATGTCTCTAGGGTATATTCCAATGGCAATAACATGGCTTTTTGGATCACTCTTATTTTTGTCATCACTATGTTTGAACAATGTTACAGATTAGATTATAGAAGTCATAAACACAAAACTGAAGATATATTTACTAATGGATTTGAAACGATAACATTGTCACATAAATATAAAAATATATTAAGAATTGTGGGGGATGTGGTGAGGGTTGAAAGACGGTGGACATTTCAGCGTTTATTGCAGGTCACAAGTAATCATACGTTACAGTATTATGTACTCGTAATAGAGCGTGGTTGGATGTCGATAGTAGCGGGACTGACGGCTCACTGGGCAGTAGCGTCGGTTGGCTGGAGCGAAGACTCGTCGGAAGTTACGTCGTAGCAGTGTAGACAGTTGCGTAGCTCGGTAGGAGGATCGGAGGTTTCTCGTACGTAGGGCTTGACGGTGTAGACTCGTGTCGGTTAGAAGTCGCAAGAAGGAATACTGTAGTAGCGTGGCTTCGTAGGTCGGCGGCCGCTTTTATATGCTTTGCTTGCCTTTGTACATGATGCCCTGCTCTAGTGACCTAGTGACCAAACTGAATAAATCTGGGCCCCGACTTAGCAGTTTTGATAAGTAGGTCCTGAGTCAGGCGTTTTATGTACTATATTTCATCATGAAATATGCTGGTTCAGCGTCGAAGTCCACATATGTGGATCACCTACAGAATTATCAAAGAAATATGGAAGGAGAAATACTTGGGATCAGTAAAGTAAACAGGATGAAAAATACCACTATTACAGAGAGAACAGGAGTTTCGGGTATCATTGGAAGAGCGGTAGTGCTAAAATGGCGCTGGTCAAGCCATGTCGCTCACAGCTCTGATGATAACGCCTCATTTGCTAGTGCCTTAGAACTGTGATCCGAAACCACGGACATCCTCAACGATGGAGGGATGAAATTAAATAGACTCCCGGTACAACGTATATGTGCGTTGCCCAAGATCGATAGACATGGAAGCACATGGAAGAGGCCTACGTCCACGACGCGCTTGATTATCACTATTTTTGATAATGCCTTAGCAAGGCGATACAAGTCATTCCCATATAATATAATAAAACTTCAAGAAAACAGTTTTCATTCGAATGAATTATGAATGTTATGGGTTAAATATTCTTCAAAATATTTAACTTTATTAATACACTTTCTCAAAAGTTAATTACGTTTGTAACTTTTTGAATGGTATTCGATCAAATAATTTCCGATAAATTATAAATAGGATTCAATTAGTTTTTTAGAGTCTGAAGATTTAATCTTAAAAAAGGACTTTTATGTTGGTTAAGAGTTCATGCCTTATAGACCAAAAAAATTATTATTTAATTGATTTGTAATAGAAAATACAGATACATTGCAAACACACAATCGGAAATTTAGAAATATGTATTGAATTTATATGTATTTATTTAATTTGTTACATGCGTTATCTAAAAAATTCTACCTAAAAACTAACAGCCATTATCTACAGATTCTAGACCAGAGGTTCCCAAACGTTTTTGACCCGTAGACCCCTTTGCCGATTTCTTCTATTTTGTGTAGACCCTCTGCCTTCCTAAAAAAAATTAAAGGGGAAAATAATTTCGAAACAAAAAAGCCGGAATTCGTTGTCGACCTTTATTTTTTTTAGCTCATTTGGGGAAATCGGACGACCAAAATCGTTGGCGAAATCGAATGTCCCATTTCCCCAAATGAGCTAAAAAAATAGGTCGATGAAGAATTCGATATTCGTTTTGCGTTTCACTATTCGGTTTCAGTTTAGTTGAACCATTTTGCGGACCCTCAATTTTTTTTACAATTTTCGTAGACCCCTTGAAAGTTGTCTTAGACCTCTAGGGGTCTTTATAGACCACTTTGGGTATCACTGTTCTTGACGATAAAACATTCGACTGTTGATCGGGGATTGAACTTGTGCTCAATACTCGATATGACCCAATACATTATTCATAATAATGAGCTATATAATATATTCTCATTGAATATTGAATAATCAGTTCTAATCCCACTATTAATTTATTTTCAACAATGTGTTCAGTATACAAGAAAAAATCTGGAATGTATGTATGAAAATAATCATTTAAAAATAGATAGACATTGAAACACGTGGAATAAAATTAAAAGTGTATCATAAAATGATTGTAAAATACATATTTCCAACACGTATGTATTTTATTGCAACTGATTATTTTCAAAAGGTCATTGAGAAATCAAAAAGTCAAAACATCAAAAGCCATTTGAACTGAACGTTCGACAAAAGATTAGCGACGATAAAACTGGGATACATTATTTATCCATGGTCCTACCTGTTCAAAGTGTTCAGTAGCTGAGATGAGGAATGCTTTATAGAGCCAGCAATGCGAATCGCTCACAAAGCCCGTATGGCGTATGTACCCGTGTATACCTTCACAAACAGGCCTTTGTGCGAAGCATTCTGAATCCAAGGGAATACATAAATCCCCACGATATGTATTTTTTCCGATCATTTTTTTCCACTTCAACGGGGAGATTACGAATTCATATCGCGGTATTACTTGTGTCGGCTCGCGTTTACTCTCCACGCCGCTAGATGGCGCCAGCTTGGCATGGCGGAATTCTCCTTCGATAGCTTAATTTCCATGTGTTTTGATTACCCACCACTCAGACATTAATCATTCATATAAAATAATGTATATACCCTCGAGTGTTGTATTGTACGAGTAGTATGGTTTATAAGCAAATCAAGTACGTATTGTTACTTAAAATTTATAAACGTGTCTCTATACACAAAAAGCAATTTAAAATCAATTGAAAACATCCGATGATTACTATAAAATCTTTTTATAGAAATTTATCATAATACATGAGAGAATAAATACGAACGAAAATGTCGGTTTTCTAATAGTTTTATCATCATACGTTTCATGGAAATGACATGTTTCGCCATACTTAACCCTTGGTTTTCATTTCAATCACTTAAATGGAAAATCGATTTAATTAGTATATATGTATTGACAATATTTAAAACATACTGAGATTTCGTTTCTTAGAAAAGTGTTAATTTATCTATCATTGCAAAAACCTTTTTTTAAATAATTGAAATTAATGATTTCACAATAAGCTCACATGGTTTATGAATGGAAAAAAATCTGCATTTTAACGTGATTTATGCTTTATCTTATGAATAATATTTCCATACATTAATCATCCTTCTGAAAATTTGTGTATTTGAGTTAATTGGAATCAATAAATTGATAGAATTTTCCGTATTTATTACAATTTCGAGTATTGGAAATGGCACCCTTTCCGGTAATGATGTATTGCTGTGGGTACGGTGTACGATATGAAGGTTTATGATACGTTTGAATTATTGAACGGGCCATTCGAATAATGTGACAACCAATGAATTATTTCATTTATCTAATATGGTGAAAAAAAATGGATTACTATGAGAGCATTTATTGTATGACCAATGTCAACGCAAAATTAAAAAAGTCGTTCAAAATGTTGCAAGTTTCAAAGACCCCACATTTATTTCCACGTGACGCGTGCTGGTGAAAACATAAAATCTAAATAATAGAGTTGTTTTTTTCATTAAAGCATATAACAGTGTGGCTGTCTCTCGTTTCTGCAAATAATTCAGAAATTCATTAAGTTAATGAATTATACTTTATATACAAAATGTATGTCGTGTATGCTTAAATTCAGAAAATTACATTTTATACTTAACAAATCAAAACGTGTTTTTAAATGGTTACCGCGTTATACTGAAGAGACGCCCAATAGCGAAATGTACACTCACTTAATTAGATCCACATACCAAATTTCTAATTGAAACCGCCCTGAATATGTGAAACATTCGATACGAGAACTATTCAAATTTGACTCGAGTCTCAAAATTCAATCAGAATCGATCGCATATATTTCATATTCTCATAAGCTCAGAGGTATACAATAAATAGTTAACTATTCACCCGTAAATGTGTAGGAGCTATCGGCATATTTCAGATGGAATCGTTTCAAATAATTCAAATGTTCATGGAGGTTACGGGTAAAATGACGAATCAAAATAATAATTATATAAAGATCTTTATAACATATAAAGAAGATTTATATAAAGATCTTTATAACATATGTCAAATCTTACCATATTTGTGAACAATTTTAAAATATTTTAAATGTCTATAAGATATCACTGAGGAACGACTGGGTAGTCCGAAAATGTTTGATATTTAATTATAATTTGTTTAAAAAGTAAGTGTGTTGTATACAAAGTACTAGTAAGTAAGTAAGTTTCATTTCATTTATTTCATTTATTTATTTTAAACATATCTAAAGCATTACAGATTTTTTTTCCCAATACACTTAAGATACAAGTTAGAGATACACAATAATAAGTTATACATAATAGATTAATAAAAAGAGCGAGAAACATAAGATGCATGACAAATTAATAAAATAAATATACCATACAATTATAATAAAGATAGTACTTCCCTCAGATGAGCCAAACTATCACAAAATATGTCAAACTCCGAGGTGATACGATTAAGCAAAGATATTGCTCTACCTACCGGCATAACCATTGGCAGGTTGGTTCTGCATCGTGGGAGATAAAACAATCTATGGCCCCTTTGTCGAAGATAATTATCAGGGACGAACAGACCTACATCACTCAGGATTTCTGAGTTGTGTATACAACCGCCTATCAGTCGAAAGAAATGGACACCCAAGTGAATGTCTCGTCTCCTCTCAAGTGACTGGTAGCCTAGAATCCCTAGCAAAAAATCAGTTGGAAAGAGCTACGGGTAATATCCATACTCCCTAAGATAGAGGTATCGCAAAAAAAAATTCTGCACCCTCTCCATCATCAGGGAATATCGAACCTCATGCGGCGCCCAGATAATGGAACTAAATTTCAACCGACTTCTCACCAAAGAGTTATACAGCAGCTTCAGCACCTGAATATTACGAAAGATCTTGGCGTTTCTAATGACAAAACCAAGCATTCTGAGGGAGCTATTACATAGTGAAGTTAAGACTAAACGCCAAGCGAGCATCGAACAACACCCCTAGATCCATGGACGTCGACGCTCTTTCGAGCTGGGCTTCATCCATTAGATATCTGAAGTAAATTGTTTTAGTTGCTCGTGTAAACGACATTACAAAACACTTGGAGATGTTGAATAACAATTTATTATGTTTACTCCATTGCATGATGCTTTTTATATCGCGCTGGAGATTCAAGCAGTCTGAAGGAGACTCAATTTCACTGAAATTTTTTAAGTCATCAGCAAATAAGAGAAATTTTGAAGACTCAATTACATTTGATATATCATTGATGAAGATTGTGAAAAGAAGCGGCCCTAAAATGAAACCCTGTGGTACTCCAGATGAAGTGTGGAATACTGATGACTGATACAGTCCATAAGATACGTACTGCACTCGAGAAGACAAATAACTAGAGAAGAACTTCAGCAAAAGATTGCTAAAGCACATTCTCTTAAGTTTTAGAATTAACAGTTGGTGGTCCACCTTATCAAATGCCTTCGAAAAATCACTGTATGAACAGTCTACTTGTGCACCTTTATCGAGAGCCTTGGTGACAAAGTTTGTGAATACCATTAAATTTGTGATTGTCGAGCGGCCTGATCTAAATCCATATTGTTCATTTATGATGAATGGTTCAATTTGAGGATTAATAAAATTATGGATTACTGATTCAAATACCTTAGCGGGGGAAGATAAGATCGCCACTGGTCTATAATTCTTAACACACGATTTGGTACCCTTCTTAAACACCGGAGAGATTTTGGAAATCTTCCAGAGCTCCGGAAAGACTCCCGTAGGTAGTGAATAATTGATAAATATCGATAAGTATCGATAATTATCGCGATAAGTTGTATATAAAGTCGTCGTATACTAACTAACCGTCATGCCGTCTCCCAGAAGCGGTAGAAAGAATGGACTGTCACACTTTTCTTTCCTGACATATACATTTTTGTTTTTCATTTCCGTACATAAAAAAAAGAAAAATTAAAAAAAACATCTACAACACAATGTATGGCAAACATAGAAGAAACGGAAGAAGATTTTTTACACAACTGCATTTTTTTACACATTTATTAAATATGTATTCAAACAAAAAAAACAGCATGTTTCGGAGGTGACCTCTACGCCCGGGTGTTAATAAATAATTAAACTAAAATTTTAGAAGGATTAAAAACAAAAACACAGGTATTTCATGACTAATCCTTAAAAATACAGAATGACAATGATGGTTTTAGAAAAATACACATTAAAGTACAATATATTAAAAATATTTCACATCGGTTTTAGTATGTGAAAAGTTTTCGTTTGTTAAAATAAAAAGATTTAATATATTAAGTGGATTACAGAACCAATTTTTCTTATAATTTAACAATGGAATTCTACATTGTTAAAGTGTAAACCTTCAATAAGAGTTTTTGGTATAATATTTAAATGGTGTAAAAATGTATAAATAAAATTATGTTCCTTGAGTCCCTAGGCACCACGGAGGTGTGACAGGACAAAAAGAAGAGAGAAGAAGAAGATGTTTCCTTAATCTTGAAATGTGCCCAAAGATTTTATTTAAATTTAGCAATTGCATTAATAAATTTTAAATTAATAAATTTAATTTTAATCTTTTAAGCTTTACATCGACTCTAATTAGTTCAAGAGATGTCGCTGTAGAAAGCCGATTTTTAATTACAAATATTCCCTAGTTAATTCATCTAAAAACTCAGAAAGGAACTATTTAACACAGCAAAGACAGTGTAGTTTTCAACCAATTGTTATGTAATGTTTAAGCGACCCGTCACGTACAAAGAGAGATGAAAAAAAATGCGAATGTAAATGATCATTAACTGAAACAATGAAGAGTGTTTTTACAATGACATTAGAATATATTTTTTAGACAATGGTTTTACACATTCAATTAAAAAAAACGTTATATCAAAACACTTTTAATAAATGTTACGTGTTCACTTAATTTCTGATTTTATAATGAATTATTATACCTTAAGCTAAACGAAAACAATTACATATATTTTTCGCCGCTAATTAGTACTTTAATATATTTTTTTAAATCCACGAATCTACAATGTGCTTTAACATAATTCCAAATGTTAAGCCTTACTTTGTACACATTTTCTGCATAAGTGGAAAATTAAAATGTTTTAATTCATAAGAAATTTAAAAAGGTGAAGTGAAATAAAATAGGCACTGAGTACAAAAATGTCGGTCTGTATGACACAGAACGATACATAGAACAATTTTTTTTATGTCAAGCGCATATTATACTTAAACCATTCACATATAAAATTATTTTAAATTAAAATTATATATTATTCATTTGACATTCCGAAAATGTTCTTAAATTACCTTGTTCAATACGATATTTTAAAAAAACAACAGTATGTAAAAAATCCATTTATATTCTACGAGTATAATATTACCATCACAAAGCAACAATTAAAATAACCATTTATTCAACGAATTAATATTCATTAATCAATTCATAGATTTATAAATAATTTATAAAGTTTGCATAGGTTTGCATGAATATAAATAAACATATTTGTTTTAGCAATGTTGAATATATTCGACAATCCGTTGATTATTATTTTTTTTATATAGTTATAGTAAAATGAATAACAACAAAATGAATCCAATATCAATCAAGCTTCAAGCAAACAATTTTACAACATAAATGAAGTTAATCAGCGGGATTTATGCTCAGTAATAAAATATCGAAACATCAGCTATGCAATTACGTTAAAGCTCCAAACATTCTATAAAATTAAAACCGTAATTGGTTTAACAAATTCAGTCAACTCCGCAGACCGTAAAGCGGTGAAAAGAATTGAAAATGGAACAATAAAATTCAGTTTCATGCCACAATATATTGCTGAGGCAGTGTGATCGTGTAACTACAGTAATATTCGCCTTCCAGATAAGGTTAAAGGGGCTGGGAACAATGGAGTAAGTGGCTAGTGAGAAACGGTTTTCACTACGAAAGTTTTTCAGGCGGCTGCCAAAATCATATTTCCAAGATAATGGAGAATTTAAGGGTATCATTATTAGTTATCCTTACGCAAGCATATGGTTGATACATTAATGGAGATATCCCTAACGCTTCCAAATACAATACATATCCATTACAATAAAGATTGGATATTTTTTTAAATCATTATTTGATGAACTTAACCGTCGCGTTGCCATGTGGTCAATTGAGTTTCCACTGCCAATTTAAAGTTGATTTTCTTAAAACCTATGGACCCTAATATTATAAAAAAAATTGTAATCCTCCATTGAAGTGTTCTCAATATTTCGTAATAAAAAAAAAGCAAAAAATTACTTCCTTCATCCCAAAAAAAAATATTTTCTAAGACTGCCCTCACCTTCATTCGTGTTAAGGTAGAATTTGTTTTGCTAATATTTACAACTTTATCAAAAGTGACAAATACTTACTCGCTGTTTTGAACATATTATAAATTATATCTTTGACCTTTTCAATAGGTACGTAATAATACCGACTGGATGAAAACGCACCACGTAACTTAATAATATCAGAACTGTGAAAATATTAACACTTTACCAAAAGGGACAAATATTAATACGTACTCGTTGTCTTGAACGTACTATACATTTTGCCTAGGTGCCTTTATCCTCGCCCCGCCACAGACAAGTTTCGACCCGACCCGACCCGATGTTCAGTCAGCCGTATGCTGTGACGCATTACATATCAGAAATCGCATGGTTCCAGAAAAAATTAATAATGATATGTTTTTCAAATAATCCATGTATGTTATAGATATCGATCTATTCCTAATGAAATTCCCTACAAGATGACATAAATTAAATTTTGATTCATCTAGTCATATGCTTGATATTTAGATAAAGTTAGCGGTAAACTGAACTTACCACGTGGGAGCAAGCGTTTTGTTTTGAACACGGTACGTTAAGGGTTAAGAATGCTTTAAAACTGTGGAATTTCTTAATGTGATTAAGATATGAATAGAAACAGTGTTTTTTTACATTATCGAGAATATTTTTTCATTGTATCGAAACATTTCACCATCATCTATATACTCGTAGAACAATATCTTCTTCTTTTTCTTCGAGTGCCAATATCAGGTCCCCCCGACCTCGGCTATCACCCTGACGTAGGTCTCTCTGTCCTATGCCAACGGAACAAATCCCCCACCCCCATCCCCTGAACTCCAATCCTTTTCTTGAAATTCACGAATCAGGACATCTGGGGTCTTCCAACACTGCGCCTACCCTCGACCTTCCCTTTTATGATGAGGTGCGGCAGATCGTATTTCTCGTTGCGGAGAATGTGTTCCAAATGTTCCATCTTTCCAGACTTCCCATCAGACAACAATTCTATTCCTACTCTGGCTCTATGTAGCACCTCATTATTTGTGACCATATCAGACCATGAGATTCGCAATATTCTGTGATGGAGACACATTTCAAGTGCTTCTATACGGTTTATTGTATTCACTCAATAACATCAGATACGCCGATGACACTATTATTTTTGCAGATAATATTAATGACCTACTATACCTACTAGAGCTACGACCAATAGAATCAATGATGGAGATGTAAAGTTGGGACTCGACTTGAACATCAGTAAAACAAAGTTCATGGAATTTTGACCGACAGAACTACGCAGAAGCATGTCTTACTCTAAATGGCGCCCGTATAAAAAGAGAACACATAATTAAATATCTTGGCAGTGTTATAACGGACAACATTGATCCCGAAAAAGAAGTGAGGTGCAGAATAGAGATCACGAGGGCCGCATTCAATAATATGAGACCATTATTCTGCAATGACAACATCAACTTAATATTGAGACAGAGGATTGTCAAGTGCTATATTTGGTTTATATTACTATTCGGAGTGGAGACCTGGACCCTCAAAATGAACACAATATGAGAATATATGAGAAATTAATTACGGATTACGCTTTGTTCAAGAAACAATAAATATGAAATAGCATCTGTTTATGGAACAATCGAATTCAGAATTCAATTATTTTGAATTCCGAACAAATTTTTACAAAAAAACAACAAAGTTTATGTCACTAACAAAATGTGTGAATGGCATATTAAATTTTGAATTTGGCTTATTCAGTTGAAATATAATGAATTAAAATTAGTTATATTCTACGTTAAAAACGTTGTATTCTGCGTGTTACACAACGATCTTTCTAAAGGGGTTTCCCTTGAACTTGACTATAATGCCAAAGGTCATGTACTACATAGAATAAGGGAGAATCGTGACTTAGTAAAATATAATGGCATGTTTCCAAAAGGAGGAAGGGCAACCAATAAAAACTTCCACAATAGTTTGACGCGTTTAGCGTTCTAAAATTCGTTGGATTATTTTAATCTAAATTGTCTCATCGCGAACAATGGAGTTCCATCGTTCTAGGAACATTAGTATTCAATTCATCGCTGGCCGCTGCAATTTCCATTAAAATTTCTATCGTAAATGGTGGAGTAGATAGGACTTCTGGGAGGTAAAGTGAATTCACTCCATATCTCATATTCAAAGTTTACCTAAAGTGTGAAAATAATAATTATTATTTTTTGGTTGAATGCTTGAACCATAGAATCTTATGGCGTCGATACCTTTTTGCTTTTTGATATGCTTTTGATATTTGAGAATAATTAAGAACACCTTTTTAAAACTACTTTTGTAAATGTAAAATATGACGTTAATATTTTTTTTTAGAAAAAAATACCAGTCATTATTTTGACAATAAGAAAAATGTATGTATTATAATATACTTGATGATAACTACTAAAAACTACCTGAAATTACAATGTTCAAGAAAATAGCATTAAGAGAAATATTCGATGGATTTGACATGCTTCGCTATGCTAAGGCAAATGAACTTATTCCTAAGCAAGGCGAAACAAGTAATTGCCAAAAAATATATTAAAATATCTAGAAAACAGACTTCGTGCTTATGAAATACTTATATAGAGCTTTACATCATTGTTCAAGAAACAAATAATATGGAAAAATACATTAGCGGAAGCAACGACTTCGGTATTTTAATGGAACGGAAGATTTTTTTGTAACATATATAAATACTTGCGAAAAATTAGATACTGATGATTGGTCTAAAGTTAATCCAACAGGTCCCAATAAACATTTTTTGTAATATTTCAAATTTTGTATTTGGTTGAAATGTTGTAAGATGCAGATATATTTGATGCATTTTTAGCATATACAACATTAAACATGTTTCGTTATATATATAGTAATATAAACATGTAAAAAAAATTATCGCAAACAATTATAGCAAGCTAACTGAATTATTTATATAATATAATAAATAATCGGTCTGAATGTCTGTTTATTAGTAAGGTACTAGCTTAACCTCATTCGGAGTCAAAATGAATTAAGTACAAGCTGGGTCAGATTTCATTTGCAGCTATATTTAAACATGTCTTATTAACCTTTTAACACGTCCCCAATATTATTATGATGAACTGAGGGTATTTTTGAGAGCTGCAAATCTGGTAAAGAATCAGATTAAAATCTGTTCAGAGTCCAAAGAAATTAGGTTCGTACTATTGCAAACTTCATTTGCAGCTTATGTTTGAATGTATCTAAAAAACCATTTCACTTTAGTTCCTTAAAAAAATTACGTAATGTTATGATGAACTGGGACTATCCGTCTGAGCTGCAAATATAGTCAACCGTAATTCAAAACCAATTTTTAACTGCAAATGAAGCTAGCCGCACTACGGGGTTGACTAGACCAACATCCAAGGAACTTGTAATACATTCCAGAGTTTACGGTACCAATCGGAACTAATATTATTCAGGTGCTTTACATACCCAATGGGAATAGCGACCAATTCAAGGAACAATGACTCTCACAAACATTCTCCCTTCGTTATTAACAAAAGTTTACTAATATTATTTTATATTACTTGTAAGTTTATGCTTTTACGATTACGAACATAATAAATTCAAGTAACATTGTCTTCATAGGTACAAACACTTTTTGAAATTACACTCGCATTATTTATTCATTTAACCGCCCTACTTTTAGGTAATTTTCCGAGAAAAGTGAAAAAGAAGCAGGTTTTTTAATGAAATTTATTTATATATTAATTTTATTTTTTTAAATTACGAACCATCTAATACTCGGCCGCACACTTCGCCTACCCCTTGTAAAACTATCATATTTATGAAGACTTGAACTCATGTGTTGTTGGCACGCGCGCGTATCCCTAACAGTTTGTACATTTTTGGTACAATACTTTTTTTCAAGCGCGTACGTGATACGGGATAGCGCAGAATAGTACAGTCAAAGTGAACTTATCACGTACGTTCAAATACGTAGGGTGGTTAAGCCTTCATAACGGTATCAAACATTTTTTCAATATACCTTGAATAACTTTTTAGAAACATTTTATTACAACACTCAAGGTAAACTAATCCAATCGGGAGTTTACAAATTAAAATGCAATGATTTATATCTTTCCATATAGGAACAACGCGAGATTTTAATTTAAGAATTAAAGAACACTTAAGATGCTTATCCAATAATTACTTTTCGGAATCTGCAAATCATCACATTGAAAGAGATCATTTGCTTTACAAAGGTAACGGCGTTAAAATTTTACACATAAATAATAGAAATATAACTTTAGATAATCTAGTAATTTTGGAAATCAAAAAATAATCAATAAAAAAGAAGATATTATTAACTACCAACTAAACTAATCTTCTAGTCCCTTAATTGATTTATTTCCCCTTCCACAAAATGTTTACTTTTCTCCCTTCATTTAGTATATTATATGTAAGTAACAACTCAATATCATTTTACTGTTAAGATTTATACACTGAAGAAGGAAGGTTTATGTCTCGACATATGTTTGTGAAAAGTTCAAAAAAGACTTGTGATAATAAAAAGTTATTCAAATGTGAAACCACAACACAAAGTGATGGCGAATAAAGAGAAAAATAAGATGCTGCATGCATTATTTTTAAAAATGTATACTATTGTGTTTATTATTCTAAACATAATTCGAATATTTTATCTCTTTTCGAGTTTAAATCAACTCTCGATGATGGTTCGACCTTCGAAACGTGTCGAGAAAAAAACTCTAGATTGAGTTAATTAAAAAAAACATCATTATGGAATTCTACTCTTAACCAACAACAACGAACCATCAATCCTTTTCTCTAAAAGGGTAGGCAGACAGAATGACCATAAATATAAAAGTAAAGAATTAACCATGTGAAATGTAATGGAAGTTTAACTATAATAAAATGACAAATATATTAGTTGAAAATAATATTAATAGTAATAATAATAAAAATAATAATAATAAAATAATCAAATGATTTTACTGAAATCTCTTGATGGAAGTTTATTTTAAATAATAATTAAATAAAACGATGTTTTTTAACTACTTCCACTTTTGTCTTTATTTAGACACCGACCGGTTTTGCCAGGCTCGCTGGTATCGACAGACCAGTCTGTCGATGCCAGCGAGCGAAACCGGTCGCTGTCTAAATAAAGACAAAAGTGGAAGTAGTTAAAAAACATCGTTTTATTTAATTATTATATAATAATAAAAATAATGGATTCAAAAGTTATGTAACATTATGATCTAAGCTACGCCGAATAGTTTTCCGATAATTTGTTTTGAAATATGCTAGTTAAGGATGGCCATGGATAATATCAAAATAATTATTAGAGTTATTGAATACATGTAAAACATATTTGGTATTTTATTTGAAACTTGCTTCAAATGAAAATTTAACTAAAATAGTTGTCGCAAATCCGGTACATTGCCGCGCTCTAAGCGTAGTTAGTACGATAAGCAGGAAGGTGAAACTCTTGGCTCGCGGTGTGTCTTGTACAAGACATAGGGATGTAAAGATGTCCAAAGTTGTCTATTTATAAAATATATATTTTTGTGAATCAACATCATATCAACAACTGTTCATCTATTTGCAAGAGAATCCAACGAGTTAAATGTTGGGGCAGACTTTTAATCCAACAATAGCCTGCACATTTGTTTGCACAGTAAAATAATGTGATACCTATTGTTATGTGATACGCTTTTGTTAAGATTGTTTTGCTTAATTACTATAATAGAATTCAAATTTGAATAGAACAAAGCCTTTTGCATCCTCAAAATAAATTTGATGGATTTCTATTCATAATATTGATTTAATAAACACATCAATGTATTGTTTACTTAATCTCTAGCTGCTTCTGTCTACTTGAAATATCTGCATTGTTCGTTTTATCAATTTTTTTTATTTCATAATCAATGATGTGATTCTCCCAATTAAATATTTAATAATAACAAAAAAGTACGGGTTTCACTTTTTTTGGTAAAATTTTATGGAAGAAATATTTTTCTTGTTGCTAGGGCTTTAACAAATTAAAAAATTTTTGATAAAAGTATCACACCTTCGAAACATGTCGAAATAATAAACTAACTGAAAAAAAGGCCTAATTTAAATAATAATTAATTTTAAACAATTATTTAGATGTAACACTTTCATATTACATGAAAAAGTTAATCGAATGTTCAGAAGAAAATATTTCATTCTATATTGTGTAATACATATGTATCAATGTATTTGTTAATACTAATTTCATTCCAGGGTTCTAATATAAATTATTCACGTGAAAAACAAATAATAAATTGAACGGGTTTTTTTCGACCCAACCGCGTACACGTAGGGTTGAGAAGGGGTTGGATGAGAAAAATAAAGCTAAACAGTCTTCGAAATTACAATTATGCCATAAAAAGTACACAAAGGTGGGTGAAATGAACTGCAACCAAAATTAAAGAATTTTTGTACTCATCAAAATGAATGAATGAAAATTGAAAACCAAGACTTCGAATTTTTATGTTTTCTTATTAATTTTGACTACAGAATCGATTTCTGTCAGTTATCTTCAAAGAAAATTTAGAAAAATTATTCTCCTGGAAAAACGTCTCCTTTTTAGTGATATTGAGAGGGATTCTTAAAATGCTTTGAAGGAATCACCGGTAAAGATATGAATTTAAAGAAAGCGATCGAATGAGTTCTTTTGCTATTAATTAATTTTTTTTTCAATTATTGGCGATTTTAAGTGTATTATGTAATAAATTTTCTAAAAATATCCATTTATTTCCAATATTTCATAATTATAACAAATACGCTGTATTCAATTTTTTTTAATAAACTAAAATAACTTATTGAAAAAAAATCTTGTTTTGTGATGCAATTTTCAAAACATTATTTTTTATTAAATGTATTGTTTCTTAAACAATACTGTAAAACTCCATATTAAAGAATTTGTAAATGAATATTTTAAAGTCATTATAATGCTTTAGACAAGTGAAACATGTTATTCGTATAAATTATAATGCAACTTCTAGAAAACAGACGTTTTCATTCGTATTAATTCTTTAAACGTGTGAAAAAGCGAAAGTAAATAACATGGTCGAAATAATTCCATGTTGCACGTAACATGACGTGATGCGCAATTCACTTATTCACATTAAATAAATGTCGATATTGATATGAACTACAATCGCCAAATCGGACTATGAAAAGTTACCGGCAGTGACGGTGGGGAACTTTGTTCATCTGAAAAGTTAGTCCGCGGCGGAGGACCACCCCGTACCGGGTCCATTCCCCCTCCCGTGGCTAGTCCCGGGCTAATTAATTCCCGCCAAGTGCCTCTCGCCCACCAAACTATCTTCTGCTACTCTTGTTTCGTAACTTTATTATTGGCTGCCAAACTGGATGACCCCTCACATAAAACACACTCACATTAATCAATGCGAAACATTTAAGAACGTTTTATCTACATTTAAATTTATATAATAAATAAATGTATAAAATTTTGAAGTATTAAAATGGTATTGAAATTTAGCATATTCATAATAAAATACCTAACATTAAATAATTTATAAATTTTAAAAATTAAAAAAGGCATTAAAATAATGAAAATATAAAAATCAATTTAATTTCAATTCCGTGTTCGAAATGTTCCCGTTACATATCCCCTCTCCTAAATCCTAATTTTACCCCTTGCACCTTTAAACATAACTTCACCCTTTTAAGTTTATATAGAAAGTGATCAATATGTTTTATATTATTGTTAAAAAAAAAACTACATTGATAAAGGTTATGTTTTAATCAATACATGTCTGTTTTAAGTGAAATTAAGTATTTTAATACTAAGTGTTGTTATATTTATTCAAATATATAAATAAAATAGCTTTATATTTCACCACAGTATGGTTGAAATGTGTTAGAAGTACTGAATAACCAGGAAACTAAGCTGAGGCAGGCCAAGTGGAAAAAATGCCAGCGGACAGAGCACGGAAGATTGTGTCCAGATAGGATTCATCAGGGCAATACAAGAACTTATTTTATTGCATTGATAAAGGGTGTAAGCATAACTAGTTGACACCAAATATAACAACTATAACGTGGCTAAATACAGTTTATTACGTTGATTTATTTATTATTTAAAACGTCTAAGCATAAACGAGTACTTCATAAGAAAAAAAAACTAATTAATGTAACAAAGTAGTGGACGAATTTTTTTTTTAATTGTTTGACAATGCGGTGAAACTCTCCACGACATTCATTTGATAATTTCATATTGAAGCAAATCTAATGCCATTATGTTATCAGGAAGATTTCTCCTCCTGAAGGGTTTTTAGCTGTCCTTATACATTTTGGGAGTTCTTCTACATGAAAGAGTCCCGTGAGACTGATTATGTAGTGTAATATAAGTGAGCCTGGTGGGGTTCAATATTGTGATCTAAACTTTCGCTATACGCTCGTATACTGATTTGTTATTTTTTGTGTAAATATGCAAAGTTATGAAGAAAAAAAAACTTTATTTGGTACCTGGAAAAATTTACTTTAACTTACCTTTGTTCTCAACAAAAAATAAAAGTTGAAAATCAAGAGTAATTATTTATTTTGAGTTATGGAAATTTGACTTATCTGTCACTGCCGAAGGTAAATTCTGCTTAAAGCAAACAAAACTTGATTGTTCTGTAAGGTCTTTCCTCGAACGTTGCTTTTGTTAAGTAAATATTAAAGCACGTTTTTGTTCTTTAATTTTATACGACTTTTGAAAGTGGAGTAAAAACAGAAGAAACATTTTTGGTAACAAACCCTTCCCGCCCGAGTGGGTATTATTGCCTTAGGAACAATCATAAGCCGCTATTTGATGTTCATACTTTATATGCATTAGATGGGATAGCCGCTGAAGTAGTGAGTAAGTAGCTTTATCCTGGCATATCCTGAGGTGCTTTTGAGTATTACAGAACCGAGGAGACGAGATATACCAATGGGAGCACAAATACGAAGTTTGCGCTTTGCGCCTTAGAAATTCTCAACAAGAAAGCTTACCAATTCGTACTAAGTCCTGATATGAATATTGGAAAATATTTTTTCTTGTTGGAATTTGAAAAGAAATAAATTTACATAACATTGTTTTGTAAATTGAATTCTTCAAACATACAGAAATATCGGAACACTTCAAGAGAAAGATTATTTTAAAGGGAATCTATTTTTTCACAGGGTATGAAAACAAACAAAATTATTTAGAATATGATATCCTACAAATCAAAATTTACTTAGAATTTTACATTTTTAGATGCTACAGTATTTACATCGAATATCATAGAAGCAATAAACATTATATTGTTTTACAGATTGATCAAAATGAAAATTCTTGTTTCACATCATTATTCAAGATATATAAAAAAGTTATTTCTTAGTATAATTTTTAATAAAAGCCCCCTGGAATAACTTACCTTTGTTGGGTGACACGAACACCCCCTGGTTGGTTAATGAGCTGTAAATAGACTTACTAATTTAATTTTAGCATAAAAATGTTTCATTATTTTATTACGAAATTCGCTGAACGCTATCAATCAGAAGCTCGTTGAGTTATTGAATTGTGTACAACACAATTTTCTTAAAACATCATCTTTTGGGAGGTGTTAACATCGCAGCCTCCTTAAGGAACAGAAGGCAAAAGCCAAATTCTGAGAACCTTTTCCAGTTTGTAAATGTTTACAAAGCCTCCCCAATATTTGTCTAACCCCAATTTGACTTTTAAACAATTCTCTAAGGCTCTAGTACCAGGATAACTGCTTGCTACGAACCTTTTCTTTGAAGAAGGTTTCGAGACGTCTATTATAATAACTACAAATAATATATGTACTATGCTGGTTATTGCGATAATGAGCCTATCCCGTACACAAGCAACACGGTTGGTAATAATTTGTTTGCCTTTCAATTTTCATAAACTTTGCCCAACAGCATTAAAGGTAAGAGATAATTAAATTCCCGATGGATATAAAGCACACAAAAACGGTGAAACTCGTTTATTAAGCTACTTCAACTCAATTTTAAAAATTAAAGAAAGTAATAAAGATTTTTCTCTCGTATACTTGGCGTTAAAATAATAAAAATCATTTAAAACGATTTTCTTCATGGATCCATTATATTTCATTGCTATAATATAATATAATTATATATTTAATGGAAAAAAAACATGTTTTTTCTATTTTATGGATTGATTAAAAAATTCTATCTGATATTTTTAAAGAATAAAAACACAGCTCCTTGTATATTTTAGGCAAATTTCAAATTCTTATTCAATTTTAATTCAAATACATTATAAAATAAATATTTAAAAGATTTTAAGGCGAAAACACTACTATACATTCATGTTTAAAAAAATCAAGAATGTTATTATTGGTTTATCATTTTTGTTAACTGTTTTATGACTATTTATCTGGAGTAACGGTGTAAAAAACATTGTTTTCATTCATACAAAAAATAAAAAAACTTTATCTTTTAAAATACAATGCAAAGTATTATTATTCCGAATAATTATGGTAAATTCCATATTAAATATTCAATATTGATGAAAATTCCAGATATCTCGAAGTTTTATTATATTTTATGGGGAAAAATATATTAACTTGCCATGGTGAAGGCAAGGTAAAACATGTTACCCCTTTGAGGCAAAATATGTCATATCTATATATTAAAATTCTTAATTTTAATTATCAGATACATGATTATCATCTTAAAAACAAACGATTTCATCGAGATTATTAAAGGGGTATGCAACCTTTTAAATGCATCTACAAAAATAAATTGTTAGGTAGATAAACAATTTTTTTTAGTATTTTAAAATCAATATGTTCCTCTATTGCGTTCGCCTTATAACGGTAAGTGGAATTTTGACGAGGGCTCACACAATTAGAACAAAAAATCTCCTTAGATTTACAGAAATGAGAACTCTTCGATCTCTATACTCTATCCTGAACTATCTAAATTCCTCCACATTCATACAGCGAGCCATACACGTCCGTCGATTCTTACTACTTCTTTTAAAAATTGATTAATTTAGTTATGCCAAGTCTTCCTCGGTCTCCCACGATTCTGAACTCCTTTCACATCGTTAACTTACACTAACATTACCATTCTTTCTTCATTTGTGGGTTATATGGATTCAAACCATCGCAGTGATCCGTTTATAATACTCTCTTCCACTCTACATTCCTTCATTATATCTGCATTTGAAATTCTGCGTACATTATTTTATAACACATACTTCTGATGGAATCATCTTTACTTTATTTTTCTACTCTGATCCTTCTTTCGCCAATTCCATTCTTCACTTCCATACTGGGTTTTTACTAAAATAAAACTCCATTATCAATGGCCATTTTTTCTTTCATTCATAAATTTGTTTATTCTGACACAAAATTAAAACTTATAAAATATAACTTTCGTGTGTATATTTCAGTAATGATACTGGTATGATATTCGTGAGAGATTGCTGCTCAATTGATTGGATTTGCGCAATCGGAGGGTACTTAATATTAGACTAGGGAAAGTTTAGAATAGGAAGAGAGAGAGGGTGTGTGGATAAATCGACAATAATTTCTCCCTTAATAGCAGAATTTGCGTTCAATAGCGGAATTCTCAGACTAACCTTTCATATACGTTGTCAGCAAAATTTACTTTAGTTACATAACACGAGCAAGCAAATTTTATCTTGTAGGCATCTAGTTATACGATTATTAATGAATAAACATTCGAATATAATATTCAGTGACGCTTATTCGATTTTGTATAAGTATATAGGTATTGTATAAGTATAATATATAGATTTTAAAACTGTTACCTAAATTAAATAACTTTGTTTTTGTATCACAATTATATTTTATTTTATTATGTTTCATCGTTTTTGACTCTAAACTATGTGTAATTGTTCCTTCTTATTACCGTTTTATTATTACTTTATTATCATATTTTCCACCTTTAATATTTTCTCATATTAATAATAACAAACCATTCTTTTAATTACAATATTTAGGCACATAACTCAATTTCAGCAAGAACTTCAAAATTACATCAAAGAAATTATTCAAATTGACATATGAACAAATACACATAAAGATTCGAAAAATCCCGAAAATTCGACATTTGATATATTACTGTAACACCTGATGATGTCAACATAGGTTG
This sequence comes from Lepidostoma basale, assembly GCA_022606425.2. Taxonomy (NCBI): domain Eukaryota; kingdom Metazoa; phylum Arthropoda; class Insecta; order Trichoptera; family Lepidostomatidae; genus Lepidostoma; species Lepidostoma basale. Next base: position 949,215 of record JAHDVF020000032.1, on the reverse strand, counting down.
ATGAAACAGCTGTCGCGTAAAATAAAATACAATTGTGATACAAACCAAAGTTATTTAATTTAACAGTTTTAAAATGTTAAGGTATCATAGTGTTTCGGCCAAAACAATGGACTATTTATATAGATTTTGTTTAAGTATAATACATACTCGTAGATTTTGTATTTGATAATATCGTGTCAAATTTGATAAAGCCTTAGAAGGGCAAAAATATCATTCCATCTTAAATATAATAAAACTCCTAGAAGACGGGCGTTTTCATTCATACTGATTATTATATTTTATTATCTGAAATGTTCCCATAACCATAAAGCAATAGATATTATAACGAATAACAGTAAGCGAGTCGAAGTACTTAAATCTAACGGTAGAGAAAAGATCGTCTACTGAACCGGAGAAGTCCGTCTGGCAGACAAAATCGTGGGGCTATCAGTACATGATTCTATAAATTACTAAAATCGATCAAGAGAACATAACGAGGCCACAATGCCGGCCGACGTCTACCCGAATTGGGTGAACTCTTATTAATGTTAACTCATCTGGTGGATGGCCGATATTAGCAGGACCTATGTAGAATAGACCCCTCTAAGGCGGAAGCAACTTCAGAATAAAAAAATAAAGCTATTATTATTGGGATAATCAACCCAAGTTTAAGCTTTTGATCAAGTAATAGGGGCTTTTCTATAATTATATCAAGGAATTTTGGATTTCACCAATGAAATATGTAAAAATATATAATATGTGTAAAATAAGATTTTGTGTTCTTCCTTAAATTTTAATATTACTTGTATTGTGAATTCATAATTTAATAATCTTTTAAACTTTATATCAAAACCATTTATTTCGGATTAGTCCGTTCACAACAAACATGTTTCAGGACCCTGAAATCCTTTATCAGTGTAAAATATTTACTAAATTGTTACTTATATACGAGTATTATATAAATATATTTTTTTAAATTAATGAATATGGTCAGTTTTGACAGATAGTTTGACAGTCAAATACAACTGACCATATTCATATATTTTTTTAACATTTTTTTTATTTAGTATGTAACTGTTTATTAAATATTTTATTCTGATGAAGGACTTCCATGTCCCGAAACATGTTTGTTTTAAATGAATAAAGCCGAAAGAAAGTGTAGTGGAAAAAAATATTTTCTTTAAAAATCCTCCTAATAAATTATAATTATGTAATAAACATAATTAATTTTAAAATCCATAATTCTGAATTGTTTATAATAAAAAATTATATATCAATGATTTAAGTAAAATAGGTACTAAGTAATATATATTGAACTAAGCATGCAGTTTTGTTCTAAATGACATACGAGTATATAATGAAACTGCATACAATTTTTTTTAACTTAGTGCCTATTTTACCTTAACCATTCCATTGTCGATTCGGTAAGAATACAAAGCAAATTGTTATGCTGTGATCATTTAATTTACTTAAGTTTTTCACAAATGTATCAACTGACCAAAATGTAAATTTGTAAAAGTTTTTTCTCTTCTATATTCACCTTTACTTTGGGTTGTGGATTCATAAAATAATTTTACTTGTATTTGTTTTAAATCTGAAATCTATTTGTTTGTTCAATTTTATAAAGATGTTGTAGTTTTCATGAAAACAAACAACATCTTACTTGAGTTTATCATCTTGTTTCATATGACCTTATCCTTTGTGTACATTTCCAGTTTTCAGTTCGAAATCAATACAGTATGCGGCACTTCGGCCAGTAACTCGGATGCTTGACACTTTATGAGTATATCGGATAAAATTTATGATGTTTGTAAAGGAGATTTCTCTATTCAAGTCCCCTAAATTTCAATGAGTCGAAATATATGAATCTATTAAATACGTATAGTGTAAGTTGTGTGTCAAATCTTACATGGGGTATCTAGTACCCTTGAGGCCCGTGTCGCCGTCCTCAAAGCGCTACACATCTGTATGCAGCGGCGCGGTCGCGTCAAGCCGCAGTAGCTGCCTAGAGCCGGTATGGTCGGATACGAGACGAGCCATTTATAAATTATAAACTATCAAACAGCCGGAAAGTTCTGCCAAGTCGACAATAAATCTTAATTAAGCGGCAAACAAAAAGCTCGGCTTTCGTTAAGCACAACACGCGGGGAGGGGGTTGCGAGAAACTTTTTTCCGCCCCTTCTTCCTTCCTTCCTTCCTGGATTGTGCGTTGTGAAATTTTAATTTGCGCTAACCTTTCAGATAAATATTTTTTTGCCGAGAAAATTCATCTTGTTTCTCACAACTTTAATCTGTATTTATGAACTGAGCAGGTCTTCTTTGGGATAAAAGTATTTTTTAATATTTTTGTATTTCACAATATTTCTCTTTTTATTCTATAATTCTTTATAATGTTTTCCGAAAGCGAAATATTTCTTACATGGTTATACTTGGTCCTTAATTTTCTTTTAAATTTTCGTAAGCTAAACGTTTTTAGTAAACTTTTCCCTTATTCATTAAAAATCTCTTTTTTGCAAAAAAATAAACATAATCGTTTTGCGTTAACTTATAAAATAACATGAAAAAAACGAATTGAAATGAAAGCTTCAATTTTATTTTTAAAAGCCTTTTACAAATATAAAATTTAAAATAACATCGATATATAATAATGCTTTCCCGGAAAAGAGAAACGTAAAATAATACCATTGAAATATCAATGTTCAAATAGTAATCGCGATACTTGTCTAAACAACCAGTAAGAAGACTGTGATGCTAAAAAACTCATTCAATTTGAACTCATTTAATTTCATGAAAATTAATAAATGAAATTTGCAAAATAACAAAATAAACTAAGTTTGCAATTTTGTTCCATAGTCACATAACGACATAACGATACAGCATAGTAAGTTGTTGTTTTTTTTTTGTATTTTGTCTCTATTTTAATTCAACCATTCAAATACAGAAAGTTCAAAACGACAATTATTTTGAACGGTAGTGCCCTTATTGAAATGTTGTAGTATGGAGCATTGACGTTAGATAGTACGTAGCGTGCATCCGGTCAAACGGGCAGTCGTTACACGCGCAACGGCACCCGGCCAACGATTTATAACGCCGTAACGGTAACAACTTCACACGGGTAGGGCTATCTCTCGTTAGTTTCGCTTGTCAGCTTCCTACATTACTGGTTCTTCCGTTTGTTTTAAATTCTCGCGTAACGAAAGTAACAAAAACCCTGAATTATATTTGACAAAAAATAACGTTGGAGCAAAGCGAGAATGCAAAAGTACTCACACAAAACAATTGGAAACTTGTCTTCGATGTTGAAATCAAATATTACTTACTAGTAATAAACAAATCACTTAAATATCTTTTTTAATACAAGTCTATTATGTTTTTATTGTCTACCGACGGATTTTGCTCCACGCGGTTATTTCATTGGGGTAATTACACATAGTGATTTTGTTCAAAATGAACAAATAACATTATTTTGATTGAACAAAACGAAAGAACACAATCGTAGATGATGTATGTAATAAGACAACTTTCTACTTATGTTTTATATGTTTTTGGGTAACACCGTGTGATAACTCCTTCTCGACCGACGTTTCGGAGATCGTTGCTGTCTCTATCTTCAGGATAATTCATCATTACCCTGAAGATGGAGACTGCAACGATCTCCGAGACGTCGGTCGAGAAGGAGTTATCACACGGTGTTACCCAAACACACATCAAACATATTGCTGCCAACCGTGAAAATCTACGCAACTTTCTACTTACGTCGAGTGTAATATTGATTTCCCTGTAATCTTAAAACCGATGTTAAGTTTAAATACCTTGTTTGAAAGCTTAAATACGTAGATGTTTTTTTAAATAATCTGCACGAAAATTTTTTATTTTCCATTCTTTTAGAATTTGTTAATAAAAATAATTAAATGTTTGATATTTCCGTCTGGTATTTCCTAATTTGGACAGACAGTTCTAGTTTTTGTAACGATAATAAATGCCTATTATGTTCACTAATTGAGAAAAATAAAAGTTTGATTATTAATAACAGTTATTTTTTAATTACTCGTAATTTTTAAAACACCTGACCTCGATGAATTAAAAAAAAATCGTTTTATCTCAAAAATGGTTCACTTTTGAAAAATGCCTTACATTACATAATTCATCGATAATAACCTCCCCTACAACCTCCTAGAATAAATGTATTCAATAACCAATAACCCTGTATATATAGTCTCTTTAGCAAATTTGTTGTGCTTTTACAATGACGAAAAGTTGAAAATGGAGCATATATTTCATATTAAAAACATGTGAGAATATCTAAAAAATACACCAAGCCAAAACACGTCATTCTATTATTCAATTAAATTACCAGAAAACATGGTTTTCCATTTATTTCTTCTTTGCGTAAAATGCGTAATGTAATTCAAAAGAGCCACTCATGTCATAAATAGTGAGGTATCAATAATGAAAGTCCTCTCGCGATTCTCCCATATTAAATCAAAGTACACGTTACATGAAACAAAATAACATAAATTATAAATTCTGTATACAAATATGCAATGAAAATAAAAAATTACAAAATAATTGGTAATTTCTTAATCCTGACAAAGAGTTATTTATGTGTGTTTATATAAACATTTTCTTTATTTTTTTATTTTATTTAAAGGCTTTTTAATGTATTATAAAAATTCATGGTTTTTACATTCATTTCAGATTCTACTTATACAAATCAGAAGCAAGCATTTGCAAAATAGATGCTTTAGAATTACTTAAAGAAAATATTACCTTAACTTGTATTAAAAAATTATATTTGTATTAAAATAATGATTTTTCAGAACTATTTTCTAACTAACCATCATGCCTACCCCTTCAGGGAGACGGCGTGATGGTTAGTTAGAAAATGGTTCTGAAAAATCATTCTTATAATACAAGTATAATAGAAACTTTAAAAATAAAATCAACCGTTTTATCAAATCTGGGCTCATTTACATATATTATGTCATTAGCAGTGAATGCTTCACTCATATTTTATTTTAAAAAAACATTTATTTTCTTAAGCTGCTTTGACTATTCCAAGTAAAATATTATTGAATTACAAAATAAATTTTAGATATTCAAATATCAGTATTTTTAAAGCGTGCCAAGAACCCAAAACATTATACAAGGAATGAACAAAGGAACTGAACTATAAATTTTCAGCTGAATTTCCCAAAAACGTATAAAGAGAAAGGAAACTAGTTCTTTATGGTCCTTTTAAGGGCACATTTACAATTCAGGGAAATATTTTTTTCGACGAAATAAAACGAAGCACTTTACATGTTTCGCTTATACTCTTTCATGTTTTTAATGGCCAATCACAGTATTCGTGGATATCCTTGTTTACTATAAAAACACACATGAATCTTTTGTCTAGGATATTTAACAGAAGCCCAAATAAATAACTGATGTTAGATGTTAAAAATTCATAGCTATCAAGTATTAATATAAACGGAATCTAGTGTGTAATATTGCTTAAAAATATTTATGATGAGATTTGCTTTTTAATAATAAAACCGTATGTATGTGAAACAACAAATTAAATGGGGCCAATGAATCCTTACAAAAGTTTATTTTAGACGACTTTACTAAAAAAATTGTACTCTTCACAATATCAGAGCCTAAATGCAGATCTTGTTCATTGAAAGTTTTATTAGAAGTTCATTGTGAATAATAAAGTAGAAATAATATGATAAAAATATTTCTTAAACACGAATGTGAAAATGATCTCTTATACACGAATTCTATAATATCTATTTAAATAATGGAACGCAAAAACGTAATTCAACTGAAATTTAGTCAACAAATCAACAATATATTTTGAATGTTTTGGTTTACATATAACAAACTAACTAATAAACCATCACGGCGTCTTCCCGAAGGGGTAGCCTGAAAGAATGGACTACCACAGCTTTCTTCCCTTACATACTTCTCTCGATACCTCAACATTCATATATCATGTCATGCGCACACGTAATTGTTTTAATACACAATTGCAGAAATTCTAGTTCATGTCAAACTATTAGGTCCTTACATATGAAATTGGCGTTTTGCCGTACTGGCAACTTTGATCTCAAATATCTTCTCTTTGGTTAGAAATTCCAAATTCAAATTTATACAGCTATTTACTCAAGTATTTGTGTTTTGAAAATTATAATTCATTTGTTTTTTCCTCAATTGTTTTTTTTCTTTGCGTCACTCAGTTTACAAAATGGAAAACTTGAAATATCGCGTTATTTACGAGTACGAGTTCCACCGTGGCACCAGTGCTGCAGAAACGGCTTGAAGGATTAATGATGTGTATGGCGACGCGACGGTGCCGCAAAAGAAAACACAGTGCGTTTTTGGTTCCAACGTTTTCGTTCTGGAAATTTCGACCTGCAGAACAAGCCCCGTGGACGGCCGGAGACCAAAGTTGATAATGAAGAATTGAAGGCTATTGTGGAAGCGGATCCATCGCAAACCACGTCCGAGTTAGCTGCAGGCTGCGGTGTTAGTGATAAAACTGTTTTAATCCACTTGAAGCAAATTGGGAAAGTGAAAAAGCTTGAAAGGTGGGTACCTCACGAATTGATTGAAGCAAATCAACATGACTGCTGCGTTGCATTACTCAACCGGCACAATAATGAAGGAATTTTAAATCGAATCATTACCTGTGAGAAAAAATGGATCCTGTATGATAATCGGAAGTGCTCATCGCAATGGCTGAACCCTGCCGAACCAGCCAAACCATGCCCCAAGCGAAAATTGACTCCAAAAAAGTTACTTGAGAGCGTTTGGTGGACTAGTGCTGGTGTCGTTCACTACAGCTTTCTTAAATCTAGACAGACTATTGTCAGCAACTGCAAACCATGATGGTAAAGCTAGCTGCTAAACCACCGAGGCTGGTTAATCGTTCTAGGCCACTGCTGCTTCATGATAACGCTAGACCACACACTGCACAACAGACGGCTACCAAATTAGAAGAGCTTCAATTGGAATGTCTAAGACATCCACCGTACTCTCCGGACCTTGCCCCAACAGATTACTATTTTTTTCCAAATTTGGATAACTTCTTGCAAGGGAAAAAATTCAACCTCGATGGGGCAGTCCAAACCGACTTCAAAGATTTTATTGATTCCCGTCCGAATGTTTTTTTTAGTAAAGGGATCTATGAACTACCTATAAGATGGCAAAAGTGCATAGATAGCAATGGTACATACTTTGATTAAATAAATACTCGTATATTATATTTAAAAAAAATCAACTTTATGTTCCTCCCATACAAAACGCCAATTTCATATGTAAGGACCTAATATTACATTAAAACGGAAAAACAGTCATTAAAAATGTCCAAAATTGGTTTTTAATTTCATTAAATTTATAAATAAAATTATTTCAGGAGTATATTTAAAATTAAATATATATCTTATTTAAACTTTTAGAATAACGAAAGACCTTCTGAGGCTCGAAATATATTTTTTGTAATGTTCAAAAAAGAATTGCGAAATGACGATGTTTTTAAAAAATATTGTATTTTAATTTTTTTTAAATTACTTTCAAAAATGTGTATGTACAAGGAACGAAACACACATTTTAAAAGCCAAAATATTTCAAATTTAACGTATGGTTAATTCCAAATTCCGAATATTAATAACAAAAACTTAAAGCATTATTGAAGAGGAACTTCTAGGAATTAATTTTAAAAACCATGTTCCAGTTACCAATTTAATGTTATTGAGTATAAATAAATACAATTTTCCTAGAATCTTACATCCCTTTGTAAATAAAGTATTATATTGAAGTAAAAACAAAATTTTGTTTATCCCCTAATAAGTAAAAACAATTAATAAAATGATCTCTCAAACATGAATCTGGTTAAACAATGGAACGCAAAATTTTGATTTTCAGAATATTAATGCTTTTGATGTAGAAGTTTTTTAGTAATTATGAAAAAATAAAACTATAATTAAAATATTCTGGTTCGCTTTTACACTCTGAATATTTTTTACAAATTTACACTTTCGGTAATTACTTTTAAGGCTACTTTTTCATTGTTTATTATTCTTATTTGTACATATATGTAGGTATACACGTATATTTTTTTGTTACCATGTTATCAATTATTTTAAATTATTATGGTTTACATTAATACATTTTATAGATACATCTTTAGTCATACTATATTCTAAATAAATCTTTATTTTATTATATTTCTAGTGAACACTTGTACATTCTAACATAATTTGTTAAAAAAAATTTCAGCACATGCTTCACCTGGTGTCACAATTATAGACGGCAAAAAATTATAAAGCTCACATGTAAAAAATAGATAAATAAATCAATTCAACTAGCTTTTCTAATATTTGCAACTGATTTCAATATTTCAATGTTATTAACTGTTAAATTTACAATCATTTTTTAAAGATATTTGTTACACCTGATGATGCAAACATCGTTTGGCAAAACATCGCGACATTTTCAAAAAGTGTATAATAATAAAATTAATAATTAAGAAAATAAATAAATAAATAAATTCGATAATATTACAGTGTTGTAAATTTAACAGTTAAAACAAACTATTATATTAAAAGCTAACACATTTTACAGGCTTAACAAGTCAAGTCAAGGCAGTTGAATTCCAGAGTTATTAAAACAGTAAACTCGAATGTAAAATTAAATCAAATTCTATATGACTGTATATGACTGTCATTGTTGAGTTTTTGGGTGCGAACACAACTGAAAATAATATTCAACCCATTTCGATGTGTTTTACGACTGCGCAGTTCGTTATTCCGGACCCGGAAGAGAGCCTGCGGAAGCCGAGCTTGCAGCGTGGCGCGAAAATGACGGGAACTTTCAGAACTAACAAATCCTACCCCCATTAAACATTATTATCTGCGCTCCTCGCAGCTGATGGCTGGAGAAACTTTATTTGCGGAGGACCGGCTAAATATATTATCATGTTTGTGATGTCAGATTATGGTGTTCAATCATAATTTGTGCTTAAATTTCGTAAAGAAATTAACACGTAAATAACTTTTTTTTCGTATTATCTTTTATTCGTCGTTTGTGAAAAGAATTCACATAGAAAAATACTGAAAGTAAAATAAATAATTTTAAATCAGATCATAACAAAGAATGGTCAAGTGCATAATTAATGTGACACAATTAAATGGCGATAGATTAACTACCTACCACATATAAATGAATGTTAATCTTTGTTAACGTGGAGAAAATTTAATTACGTTTTCAGAAATCATTAAATTAACAACACATATTACGTCGCGGATACACAGGATTTAGTCTTGTGAGAGGTGTGATTAAATTAAAATATAAATAATTATGTCTTAACGATTACATTTTCACTAGAAGCTTCCCAATTCCAGGTTTAATATATGGCGGTGTCAGAATAGCGAATATTTGCAAAACCGCTAAGACCAGCTTTGTGCGGAGAGAACACTCACACTCGTTCGCGCGATTCTACTGAAGAGCGTTGACAAAGGAGCCCGCTACACCAGGGATCCCCAAATAGACCTATTCAAAAACGTGTTCTATTCTATTTTTAAACATATTATATTTGTAAACGTGAAAATAAACATTATTTATTATAAAAATGTCCTTAGGAGCGAATACTGACTTGAGCAGAATTCTGTCAACAACACCTTAAAATTTTTGAGCCACAATCTTATTTTATTCAGGTGTGTACGAATATTCTGAATATTTGTGAAAGTGATCAATTCGAGAGAGAATTTCGATACAAAATTTAAAAATAATGCTTCAAAATAGTTATATATTTTGTTTGTTTTTCTTCTATATTCCCTATCACTTTTTGATCAAAATATTTTCCTCTTTTTCATGTTTTAATGGATTTGACGATCACACAGAAATCATGCGTACTGAGATAATGAGGTCCAGCTGTCCTCTTAGGTGCTCTTCCAGTTGGACTGTGTCCGAACTGAATTGATAGTTTTATATACTCGTGGGATGATAAGGTCCAGCTGTCCCTCCAACTCTTAGGCGGTCTTCCAGGTGGGGGGTGTCCGGAGGGAATTTCATTAATGTCTGTATATACGAGTCTGTTACTATCCATTCCGGCTACATAGTCCCTCCAGTATGTTCTTCTAGATCTACTCCACCGAACGATATTGCCATTTCGCCATGCGATTGATCTTAGGATCAGTACTTTTACGATATTACACATTTCATAAACATTTTTTGGGCTGCAGATGCTGTTCATCAGTGTTAAAATGTCTATACGTGAGAAGTGCTCTGTCAAAAGCTCAATAAAATGTAGAAAAAAACGCAATGTTAACAAATTCGACAAAATCTTTTTTTTTTTAATTTTAGTTAATGTTTTATACTTGAATTATTAGAAGAACGATACAAACTAAAATAAATTTTTAATTATGAAATTATGCGTCAATTAAACAACTATTTTAATTGAGGGTTTTTCAGTAGGAGCGCTGGAACTTTGAAATGAAATAAAACATCTTTTCTAAGGAAAATTGACACAATTTTATTTAAAAGAACATTCAATGATATTGCATGGAATATAATTTCGGCCAAATGGCTGCCGTAGCTTTGCTGCAGGTGGTGTATCCTGGTGGTCAAAGGGTTTTTCAATAGGGACATTCAAACTTTGACAGAATATAATGGCCGTTTTGGTTAAGCGATAGCTGTCAAATTTGACAAGAATACTTATTTAGTCTTGATATTTTATCATTAAACGCCACACGCTTCAACAACGTGTTAAAATGATTAAAATATATTATCAAAATCAGTGCATTTGTGGCCGTCCTGCAGAGTCCAAAATACGTCGTTGATAAGAATACCGAAAACATATGGTTCCAACAAGACGGCGCAACATATCAAACAGCGCACGCCACGATGGATATTCTGCACGAGCGATTATAAATGTAGCGTCCCTATTGAAAGACTTACTAACTAACCATCACGCCGTTTCTCCGAAGGGGTTGGCAGAGTTGTTTTATCCTGGCAAAACTCTCGCGTCTCTTCTACATTCACACATCGTGATATGCACGCTCGTCGATTGTTCCTACTTCGAACATGGGCGCCTTTCGGTAATTCTTTTTCCATTTACACTACTTGCATATATCTTTTTAACTATTCTTCCATCATCCATTCGTTCGTTGATTTGTGATTTAGGGGTACAACATTATGTTGTTGTTGTTTGTTGGAACCATATATTGTCGGTATTCATATCATTGAGTTTAAGTCACAAGAGTCTCAAATTTATACTCAATATTCGTATATTTGTGATTTAGGGGTACAGCAAATTCATTTTCAGATTTTATGCATTTAATGAAGTAGCAACCCTAAAATTTGAAATAACCAACTGATAATGATTAAATTATTTTCATTTAAGGAACACATAAATTTGTTAACTTGAATTACAATGATAATGTGAGACTTTGTTTTGTAAATTGTAATTAAGATGAGCGAAAGTGTAATTAGATTTTTTACATAGTTTCGTAGCAAGGCCGTGCTGTACTGTCTGCGCTCACCTCAATCAAAATGCTAATCGTTTCCATACATACAAAAAACGTAAATACGTAGGTGTGTAGACAAGTACGGGTATGTGTCCCAAATTTCCTCGTTTGACGTAAAATATATAATTTGAACCAGCTTTAGACTCTCATTAAAATTACACGCTTTAAAAACGGGGTAAAAGAGAATTCGTTAATTTCCTGGGAAAATTACTCACACTTCACACTACGATGTTTAATGTCGGGTTTAATGTAAATGGACATAAAAAAACGTTTTTTGCTTTCAAAGAAGTGAAAAATGTATTACCTAGACAGATTTATTAATTACCTTTTCCTATTAAGCCTTGAAGCTTTGATGTTAACCAATTGATATTTTATTTTGATAAAAATATTTTAAAACTAAACAAAGGTGGAAGTAGTTATTAAAAAAAACTATTTTTTTTTAGTTATTATTTAAGATTTTTTTAATATTGCCATTTTTAATGCCGCATGAATTGTATCAGACCAAAGACAGTCAAAATTCTGTTTACAAACCTTCATCGCCGGGACCTCCGGTGTGGCAGTCATAGCTGTTCATATATTTAATATGAATAATAAACTAAATTTCAAATTTTTTTGAATACTTATATTTTGATTGGCATTTTTCGTCTTACTAAAGCATTATCAAATACTTTATATACGGCGAAACATGTCATTCCCGTAAAATGTAATTAACATCTAGAAAACAGTCCGGTTTATTCATATTCATTTTTGAGTAAGATTTTACAGCTTTATTCGTGAAACAATGAACTAAGCACACATGTATTTAAACTTTTTTTATATATTATATGAGTGTGACGTTTTTCTCCTTACTTAGAAATGATCAAACGCTTTAGTAAGTCGAACTATGTTACTCCTATTAAATTTATATTAAAACCTATTAAATATAGATTAAAACCTATTAAATATTTCGTGTTTAATATGGCGATTTCCTACATTATCAAATAAACAATACATGAGTTATTCAACTTTTGGTATAAAACAAATAGTTCTTTAAAAAATTCTAACAAAGTCACAATTAAAAATACGTTTTTCTTTTATTCTAATGACATTTAAAAAAACTTTAATGATATTTTTTTTAAATGTGTATATTTCTAGATAATCTGCATTATTAAATATTAAACAATCATATTTTTGAAATCAAAACATAATTTACTACTAAGTATTTGTATAAATTATTACCAAAATTTTTTTTTTTTTATTTCAACATTTTGAATGTATACAAAATACTTGTAGACAAATACTGGATTTTACCCATTGCGGGTTAATCATTTTTAAGGATTAATTGTATCTCAATAGAGACGAGGAAGTAAATTGTTTTCTGGGAACAGAATATGGTGGTCGAGGCGCTTACGGGACTTATGACCTGTCATTGGTTAGGTTAAGCGATCGCTTTATGTTAACAACATTCCCCATTCCTCCCTTCTTACGACCACCACGTCTGACAAATTTTTGGAAGACTTGAATGACTGACTTCAACATTTTGAATGTATACAAAATACTTGTAGACAAATACTGGATTTTACCCATTGCGGGTTAATCATTTTTAAGGATTAATTGTATCTCAATAGAGACGAGGAAGTAAATTGTTTTCTGGGAACAGAATATGGTGGTCGAGGCGCTTACGGGACTTATGACCTGTCATTGGTTAGGTTAAGCGATCGCTTTATGTTAACAACATTCCCCATTCCTCCCTTCTTACGACCACCACGTCTGACAAATTTTTGGAAGATGTATAATATACATCTTCCAATTGTATATATGCTACAATGTTGAGAAACACTTCACATTTTTTAGTTCAATCTATCAGGTGTAAGCATTTAGCAGAAAACCTTTATTAATGCAATGTGCAAGGCTATGCAATTATCATACAGTGATAGGATATTCATTTTGATTTTATTAACAAATTATATTTACAGCATTTATTGTTCCTTCAGCAATGAAGATAAACTCCATATCTAATAATTCATACGAATGAGAACGTTTGTTTACTAGAAGTTTTATTAAAATTTATGGGACTGATCTTTTAAAAGCATTATCAAATATCTTTATTTTTTGGTAATGCCCTGATTTTGATGATTCGATAATGTCATACTTTATAATGCCAAATTGTCTTAGTAAGCCGAAAATTTCGTACCCATTAATTATAATTAAACTTCTAGAGAACAGACATTATTATTCGTATTAATTATTTAATATGGATTATTACACCATTGCAAGAATTAATTCATAAGTTTATTATATTTTATGCGAAAGACTTGTTTTGATATTTTTAATACCTTAATTAAAAGAAACATACAATTGCAATTAAATATAATGAGAGTTCTTGAAAACAGACGTCTCCATTCCTTTTAATAATATTTATGCTCATATTTTAAAAGTAACAAAAGATCAATCGAAAAATTATAAATGTACGGCCTAGGTAACAAGGCGTGATGGTTGCGTATTGAAGCAGTATTTTTGCATTTGTTTTTTTATGCCACTTAATAAAAAGGCATATAATATAATTACTCAAATATGATAAGTTTACGGTTCACTAAATATCTTCTTAAATAAACTTTTGTCCTGCGGACTGCTTATGTTTTTTTACGAGAATGCTTAAAACCGGGCCATTAACACAGTTTAATGTTTGAGAGTCGCTGCTTTTCCCTTATTCCTCATTATTCACATTTCTCCCTCAGATGTGATGCTACGTCGCTGTTTGCGCCCCTCCCCGCGGAAGATGTAAAACTCTACAATATCCAACCGCGAGAATTTCGTTGCAAAGAGGGCTGAATAATTCATTAGCACATTATGCATTGGCCACCACCGAGGCACTTTTGTGATTGACACTTTTTTACGTGTTATCTCCCCTTGAAATATCAAGATTTGGTTTAAAACTCTTTAAATGAAATTGTATAAAAACGTTACTAAAATATATACTACAGATAAAAGCCATAAAATTTGCATACATTTAATTTATTAACATATATATAACAATCCACTGTCCTGGCGTTAACTATGAGAATGTGCTATAAAAACCAATATTTCATCATAAAATATTTGTTTATTAAAAAACGTCAACTTACCAACTAACCATTAATTTTAACCACTACCAAAATGACTTTTATAGATGTTTTGACTATCACTTAGAATTGGAAGAATTATAATGTTTCTGTAACCCTGACGAAGCACCGGTGGGAGCGAAACCTATTGGTTCGTTAAAACAAAAAAATGATGCAAAACACAATATAAAAGAAAATCTAATGATTTTACTGAAATCTCTTGATTCAAGTTCATATTAATTAATAATTAAATAAGACGATGTTTTTTTTATGAACTATTTCTACCCTTTGTCTTTGTTTCGACAGCGACCTGTTTCGCCAGGCTTGCAATTGAAATAAAACCAATAAGTGGAAGAAGTTAATAAATAAAAATAACGTTTTATTTTATTATTATTTACAATATAAAAGTGTTTATTAAAATAATTTCAAAAATATTTTTCAAAAAAATCGTAAAAATAAACAGTTGTTCCCGTAAAAAATGGTTATTATTTGAAACAACCTTCTAGGTTTTGAGCCTAACACCACAATTGGTAAGATCTATAAACTTTTTTGTTATTCACGTCATTAGTCCGTGTCTTTCTACTTCGGCCTTTGAGAACACTTCCTAATGAATAATGTCTTTACTTTAGAAAGTAAGCTTGAAAATGCTTATTTAATTTGATCCGTAAAAGGGAAAACAAAGGATGATATCATCTCTAGGTTGCCATGGACCCGATGAACCATTTTTATGACTGATCCCTTTGTGTTCGATAGATAAAGCGCTATGAGTTTTATATCAGTGTCCAAATCTAGGGCGTAGCGTAAATAATACCCAATACAGATATTTGTCATGGAAGGTCTTCATAATAAAAATACGACTCATGGCTACTTTGATAGTTAAAATCTTTTATCTCAGAGGAATATTAGAATGTTTTGAAAGTGAACCAATATTCCCAGTATGTTTCTTTCATTGTTTTAGAAAACATTATTTTTTTAAAAGTAAAACATTGTTTTAAACTGTTAAATTAAACAACTTTGTTTTTTGTACACAATTGTATTTAATTTCACGCAACAGCTGTTTAATCAACCTATGTTGACATTATTAGGTGTTACAATAATATATCAAATGTCAACTTTTCGTGTTTGATTGAATTGACAAATACACATAAAGATTCGAAAAATCACAAATTTGACATTTGTTATATTATTGTAACACCTGATGATGTCACAATAGGTAAATGAAACAGCTGTTGCGTAAAATAAAATACAATTGTGATACAAAAAACAAAGTTTTTTAATTTATCAGTTTAAAATGTTAAGGTATCATTATGCTTCAGCCAAAACAACGGACTAAAACATTTTTTATCCACATTTAAGTTTATTTTTCTCGGCGTGCTTCGAAGGTTTGACATCTTTGTCATCGGAAGAGTGATAAAAAATGATAGACTTTATATCGTTCCGCGATGAATAATGTGCTAAACCTTCAAAACATATAAAGTCAAATAAAGTCAAAAGTGGATAAAAACAGTATTTAAATTCATAAAAAAATCATCATCAAAAATGTCGACAGGGTTAATACGAGTACGTTAAGCTTTTTTTTAACTATCGATCAAAATTATTAAAACTATTACGTAAATTTTGTTTTCAGTTATAGACAGATTTCTTTTTTAATAACAGATTTAGATTTTTATTTAATTTTCAATTTAAATAATTATACCCTTTTGCCGGAAAACGGAGTAAAATAAAGTAATATTTATTGGGAAGGTAATTAAGACTAGCAATTAACAAATGTATACCAAAAGTCACTCTTACTTTTATGAAAATATTCTCGATTATTAACTATTGATTATCATCTTATTAAATCCAATTATCTAAGTACATATATGTATATACTCGTAAAACAGTTTATTTAATTCATACTTTAAATAAATTGTTAATTAAAACAAAGACTTATAAATGCGAAGCTAAATTATAGAATCCCTAAAACATGAAAATATTGGGTGATGTAATTGAATAGGATCGAAAGGCGAAACATTACCTTCATATTAAATTCTCTTTCAACTCGCTGATTCCATTGAGAAATATTTTCGTGATCGAACAGTAAAATAGATAACTGAAATGAAAATTCTTTAGAAATTTATAATAAGCAAAGAGGGATGTTCCGATTGAATTTTGGAAAAAGAGTAGTTTGATGCTGGACCGATATACCCATCATTAAAAAAATGTAGATTATTAGTATGAGGTAAAAAAAAATATTTGCATTAAATAACCATGTTTGTACTTATGTACGTACCGTAAGAAGTTAAACTTGTTTTACGTAACAAAAATAAGGGTAAAATTTCAATTCCATGTGTCAATACTCTACCTTAGTAGAAAGGACGATAAAAAAATAGAAGAAAGATATTATTTTACTAATTTAGTCAAGGTTATTTTTTCTTACAAAAAATGTTTACAAATTATAAAGCGCAAAAAAATTCAATTACTCCAATAAAAAGTGATGGTTGGTACTAATTTACACTTTGTATGACTCACTTCATTTACGTTAATTTCATGTCAAGTTTTCGTAATTTTGTAAATATAATTAACAATGCAAACTAATGTAAGCCGGGTGGTGGTCTAGAGGATAGAACGCTTGGCTCCTGATCCAGGGGACATGGGTTCAAGCCTGGACACGACCAGATTCCTTCTTCATAATAATGAGCTATTTTCTGCTCACATTGAAGATTGTAAAATAAATTATAATATCATTGATGTAAATTCATAAAGTATATATTTTTTTTAATTTATCGCATAAACAAACGACTTTTAAAGTTGTTCATATTTTGAATTCAGTGCCATAGACAAACCGTTTACTTCACTTGTTAATTTCTGCGAAATGTTCTTCTGTCATGTGCCCCCAGTAAAATGTGATAGTTCGTAAATAATATAATATTTTTAACCTTTTACGACTAATTTTATTCATGTTTCGTTTTATGATACGCTTTCGCACACTTGAATTTTTTGGCAGTAATTTTTCATTGATGGCTAACGCGCCAAAATAAATATAACTTTTTCTTCTTTCTAGCCTTGTCCCATTTACTTAGGGTCGGCTCTTCTTATATGCGTCTCTGGGACTGTCCGTTCTAGGTGACATCCGATGGGGTTCGATCTCTTTTGAGAGTCCATTGAATGAGTTCCATCCATGCTAACTTGGGCCCACCACGTCCCTAAGCTGCTGGTCCGCTTCCATTACTTTAATCATGGCCAGCTGGGCGCCGCATGACGTGGCCGTACCATCTCAGACAGTTCTCAAGTTTACTCGAGATTGGCCTCACTCTAAAACTGCCGCGGATGTGTATGTTCCTGATTTGATCGAGCAACGTTACTCCGCCCACCCAACGCATTTGAGATATTCCGTTATGCTGGAGAGGGTTCAGAAAAAAATCTGAGGTATCTCTACATGAGGGAACATGGTAGCTATCCGTGGCTCTATCCCATTTTACCTATGACATTTCTTTTGGGAATGCTTGGGACCAACTCTCTGCAGCTTTAAAGAGATAGGCCCATTTCTTTAGATGATTCAGGGGATATTTTGAGACCTCGGCCGTGCGGATATTCGTATTTTATCCCTAATAGATATCTCCAACAGCAACAACAAAGATTGTTTTACCTACTGGCCCCCAGAACCAACCTGCTTCTGGTGACACCGGAGGGAAGAGCCATTAATCTGCTGAACGTGGTCTCCTCAAAAATCGACGTCTTTCATATTAGTGTAAATACGTTCAGAAGGTAAAATACTCGTGACTTTGGAGAGTATCTTGTCTTCCTACTGGCAAACCATCTCTCATGCGTTTCTAATATTATACTATATACAATATGTTATTTTACCTGTTCTCAATAATGACTAATACCTCAATTTTGTAATGTCTATTGATGAAATAAACTGTTTTGATTGAATTTGAACTTAGCATCCTCATTTTGGTGATGTTCATATTATCTTCCTGTATTTTTTGTGTCATACCGTGAACCATGAATAAACATCTAACCAACTGTCACGCCGTCTCATCGAAGGGATAGGCTGAAAGAATGGACCGCTACACCCTTCATTCCTGCTTTCCTACTTCTTTCGCTTCCTTAACGTTAATGCATCGTGTGATGCACGCACTTCGATATGTTTTTTAAATATATATATAATTGTCACTTGTCTGTCGAAGTCACGTGGAGAGGTCACATTAACAGCAAATTTGTAGAAATTAAAAATTTATTTCTGAAATTAATGTAGATTTTTTGTCACAATATATTACTAAAATTAAAAAAATCCTGAATATATTGTTTAATTAAAACTCTTAGCAATTTGAAAAACCTGGAATATCAGTGTAAACTTGGGTATTGGTAGTAATATAACAAAGTTACTTAATATCTAATTGTTGTTAATATTTATTTTCACAAAGTTAATGTAATAATTTAAATTGTTGAAGCATAATTTTCAAGCTCGATTATCTTCGATTCGAGCAAGAAAGAATGTAAAAATAAAAAAATTCAATGCATTTATTCAATAAAATTTAATATCCTGTTTTCTGTTCACGGTAGAGAGAATTTCTCGTTACATCTGAACGGTCACAACATGTCACTTCTAAATCCAAGTATTTTTTTTGCAGACAAAACAAAATAAAATTTCTTCTTTTGAAAAATCTGAATAATGTATTTTGTTACGAATTTAAATAATTATATTTTGTGCCTTAAATCCAGTGAATGATTTCAGATTTTTTTATGAATATTTGAAATAAAATATTCGTTTTTCAATTAGAATAGCCTTATTTTTTACAAGATAAATGAAAACCAAATAAAGAATATATAATGGTTTGAAAATAAATGAAAGATCTGCTTGAACAATAACCATATTTTAAAATAATGTGATTACCAAATGATTAAAAAAGACAACTTTAATACACATAGACCATTTTGTAACTAAAACACATTTATCAATTTTAAATTTATTTTGTTCGGCAAGTGTTGAAGGTCAACTTCGTACAGGAACCATCAACATCGGGTGACGACTTTTATATTGTTACCCCGATGATGATGGTATAAAATATTCGAAATTCATTAGTTTCAGTAATAAAAATTCTTTGCGGAATTCTATGGCATAAACGCCATACGTTTCTCAAAAAGTATTTATTTCTTACATTGGGCTGGTGAAGCTTGGGTACAAGCGAAACTATTTGGTTTCAAATATAATTACCAATATATTATTAAATACCAAGCGCATCTATTTTTTATTATCTTAATGAATTTTAATAATTTAAATACTTTTTTTGTAAAGGGTGAGAAAAAAATATAAACGGCAACCTTCTACGCTGTCATACTTCAATATTTATATCACGAGTTAAACTAAAAAACTTTAAATAGTCCATTGTTTTGGCCGAAACACTATGATACTTTAACATTTTATAACTGTTAATTCAAAAACTTTGTTTTATATCACAATTGTATTTGATATATTTTTGTAACACCTGATGATGTCAACATTGGTTGATGAAACAGCTGTCGTAAAATAAATACAATTGTGACATAAAACAAAGTTTTTGCATTAACAGTCATAAAAACTTTATTTACATTACTAATATTAACTTTATTTGTGTTTCAATTTATAAAAAATAGTCTTGGGTTTATCTAAAAAATTAAGTTTATTTTTTTTTGTCTTCGATATGTCCGAATTCCATCCATTTAAGTGATCATTTTGAATGTTGTATAACGTTTATTTATTAATTACTTATAAGATTGGGAATAATGATGAACATAAATACAAAAAATATATATATTTATTGCTTCTTGAACAATGGTGCAAACTCCAGATTAAATAATAAACTTCTTGGTATTGTATGTTTGGTGCAGGGTAGAAATTGCAAGGGCTACATTCAATGATATGAGACCATTCTTCTACAATGACAACATCAACATAAAATTGAGACAGAAGAGGTGAAGTGCTATATTTGGTCCACATTACTATACGAATTGGAGACCTGGATCCTCAAAGTAAACACAATAAACCGCAAAATGCTCTTGAAATGTGGCTCCATCGCATTATGTTGTAGATCTCGTGGACTAATATGGTCACCAACAATGAGGTGCTACATAGAACCAAAATAGGAAAAAATTGTGTCTAGAAAGATGGAATATTTGGGACGCATTCTCCACAACGAGAAATACGATCTGCTGTACCTCACCATGAAAGGAAAGATCGAGGGTAGGCGCGATGTGGGAAGACCCCAGATGTCCTGGCTCGATAATATCAGGAGTGGACAGGAATTAGGGGGTGGGGGAGTGGTTCCCTCTTACACAGGACAGAGAGGCCTATGCCAGGGTAATAGCCGACGTCGGGGGGACCTGACATGGCACTCCAAGGAGAAGAATTACATGTTTCGTCTTGCCAAGGTATTATCAAATCTTTGCAATGCGAAACACATCACTCTCATAAAGTTTAATAATATTTCTAGAATACAATGTAAAACACTTACATATTTAAATTTTGCGTTTAGGGTTGAATTACTTATGTTTCTATATGTTTCAAATGGATTGGTATTTTGAGAAGAATAATATCAGATTTAAGACATATTCAAAACAATTATTGTGAACTTGTGCATATATTTACATGTGCTGAGAAAGTGTGTAATAATTCCACCGACATATTACACTTGTACGTTGTTTCAACGCAGTCACGGTAAACAACTTCAGGGGAACTTTGAATACACTTATCACTAAGTTCCAAGTTGTCAAAAGCCGTGATGTATGGTTCCTTGTTTGAATAATTTAAACTTTGTTCGATACACTATTCATGGGACTTATTTTTTTCGTAACACGAATTTTATCAGCTGTTCATATTTTAAAATCTCATTATGAAATATTTGGCGCGAACGTGTAAACTGGGACCAATTAAAAACGCGTTAGCGTTATACGTAATACATTTTTTTATAAATACATATTAAACACAAAATTCACACTGGTGAAGATAATTTTATTTTATTTTTTTTTTAATTGGGAATTAAATTTTTAACCCAACTTTTTTTCTAAAATTTATTGAAAAAACTTTGTGATCTTAAATTTAAACGACACAATATTTTTTAAATAACAGTTTTTAAATTGTATTGTCTACTTTATAATCTAGATTACTATGCCATAGATTATCCTTTGTTTCTTGTTGAACAGATGAACTTTAGTTATTAAACATTAAAAAAAAATATGTAGATATACATTTTTCGTTTTCTAGAAGTTTTATAATATTTAATGGGATTTCATTTTTCATCATGCTTTAGGATCAGCATTCATGACGTTTGATAGACGAATCCGTGGATTAATAATACCTATAGCTTAGAGGTCCGACAACGTCCTCATTTTCATTTAAATGCAACTAACTAACGAACATCGCGTCATCTCCCTGAAGGGGTAGGCAAAAAGAATTGCCGCCACAGTGTTATTCTTGATATACTTATTTCACGTCTTCAACATTCTTACATCGCGGCAAGCATGCGACTCACGTGGCCGACAGTTAATATACTCTTAAACGATAACAAAACCGTTGATGGCTTGTTATTAAAATAGGCATTGTTAAATATTATATAATACTGTGAAAAGATTCATGTTGTTAATCTCACTTCACGAGACCATATATCCAACACAGGGATTAAAAAACGCACAAGAGTCACCTGTATAGGGGTACGCATTGCAAAGATGAAGTTGGAATGGTCTGAGCACGAGTGCCTGGAATTGAATGGAGATAAAGGTTGGGTCGTGAAAGATTGTGGAGACATGTCGGAGACAGTCTACTAAGTGAAGCGGCGGCGGGAAGGTCTGGAGAACACTGGCAAGAGACCGAGAGGGATGGCGTAGGAGTGGAGAGACTTGCGTCCAGCATTGGATGGATAAACACTGAATATGAAATATTTTAAATTTCATTATACGAATTTGAATGTTGTATTCCGATATTAGGTATCACTCAAAAATTTGCAAGTCACAAAGTGTTAAGTATTAAATCATCAAAACCCCAAAATGGAAGCCTACAGAGCCCCAGCATATTAAATGACTTTCACCGGCACTAAAAACCAGCGAAAACTTTCCTCGGGGAGCTCAGACCGGCCGGTAGCATCTGCCGGGCTGCTTGATTATACGGCCAACAGCGACGGCCCATAATACCAGACACATTTTATGTTTCACATTCATATTTACTTATATCCCAGGACTTTCATTTGAAATTTTAGCACGACTTCACTAAATAACAAAATTTAATTCTGTAAAAACAAAAAAACTGGTTTAAAAATTTAAGGTGAAAAATAAACACCACTTTATTAAACGAACAAAATTGTATCAAAATAAAATAAAAGCATTCTTAGTTGTTTTTAATAATGCCACACCACAAATTAAGTGCTTCATTCGAATTTTTGTTTATAAATATACTGATGTGTGTGATGTTTTTTCTCAATAAATATCTATTGTTAAACTCCTTGCTTAGGACACATTACGCGCAACCTAAAATATCATATCATGTGCTACAGCTGATAATCGAGGACAATATCTAGGGAAGCAAGACAAGGAACGCAGAAGATTGTCATGACTGGGAAAAATTAAAAAGTTGAATGGTTTCTGACCGTGGGTAGCCTCATTACAAAACTTATTAAGTGTCATAAATAAACAACCCTGCATATGAATTCAGCAACGATTTACAATACATCTTCAAGTGATTGAATCGTTTATTTTTTTATGATTTAATAACTGTTATTATATCAGATTTAAATCTTCCACTTATTATATGAAATGAATATGAGAACGCAATAACTCGTTAATATTTTATAGCTTTGATTATATGTGATATTTTCAAATGAAATACCAATAATTTTCCATTATTTTATAACTATTGATTACGTATAAAAAAAAATCATCTGCTTATAACACAATATGAAAAATCGGCTTATGAAATGTAATCAAACTATCCAAATACCATTTGTCAAATAACGTGGTTTGTTATATTAAATAAATAATGAAAATTATATATTTATATTTCGGTGGTTGTGCCGGCTAAGATAAATACAGAATAATCAAAAGCCTTTCATGTTGTTTAAGTAACATTTGAAATAATTTTCGAACCCTTATATCAATTCAAAGAGCGTGGCCAAACATACAATTAGATATGTAAAACTCTACGTGAAACTCGCGTTATATAGCAAGACCTAATAATATGCTGGGTGCCTGTATGCGGAACAGTAGCGTCATATCATAATTATAACCATCAGACAGGGAATATGTAAATTTGCGCTAACTATTTGCTAAAACGTAAACGCCAAAGAGGACGCCTCAGCTAACCTATTTACGTAACTTTTCGCTATATTTATGTTGTTAAATAAGCAATACGCTGTATAATAAAGTTGAAGTGAGTAATAAAAGTAGACTTTTATAACTTGATATGATTACAGGTCCTTACATGTTCAATTTCAAAGGGTAAATTGAAATATAAATTTACAACACAACGTGAACGCGAAAAAAAAAATATTATATTTCTTCCTTGCTATAGACCTATGTAATCTGTTCTACAGGGGGTTGTTTCTCTTGTTAGGCAAATTCCCAGTTTCTAATTATTTAAAAATGAAAATAAAAATGGTCATTTAAATAAATAAATAAATATATTTCACACTGAAGAATGACGTCTGCGGTCCGAAACGTGTTTGTAAAAGGCGTATAAAAATACGACTTTTTCAATCCACAACACAATGTTATGAATAACTTTTGAAAATCGTTATATTTTCACTACTTTTTATTTATATTTTCATAAACATATATATAATGCCAACATAGGTTGGCGAAACAGCAGTTGCAAAAAATGAAAATTAATAAAAAATTGTTAAATCATAACATCATTGAAATTTTAACATTTAATAATTTTTGAAGTATCATAGTGTTTCGGGCAAAAAATGGACTATTTAACTAATTATTTTTTTGATCTTTAAGAATGGCATCTTATCTATGGCAGAATTTTAATAGAAAGAGTAAGAAAGACGACGAGTGATAGAGTTTGGGATGTGCAAGGCGCTTTTATGAATGGCAGAGGATGCATGGATCAAATTTTTGCACTTCGTACAGTGACAGAGAAGTTTATGGCCAAAAACCGTAAACTCTTCTGTGCGTTTGTCGATTTGCAAAAACCATATGATCGCGTAGATAGAGGTAAACTGTGGGAAATATTGTCGGAATATGGAATAAACACAAAACTGATCACGGCAATTACATCGCTGTACACAGAAAGCACTGCTAGTGTCAGAGTAAATGGGGATCTTACAGCCTGGTTTGATATCAATAAAGGTGTCAAACAGGGGTGTGTAATGTCTCCATGGTTGTTTAATCTATATATGGACAAGTGTATGAAAGAGTTGAAAGGGTTGGAAGCAGGTGAAAAATGGAAGATGTGTCAGTAAGCTGTTTGTTGTATGCGGACGACACTGTGCTGCTTGCAGACAACGAGCACGAACTGCAAGCCCTGGCGTCTAGTATGTATGAGGTATGCAAGCGATACGATTTGATGATGAATGTGAATAAGTTTAAGGTAATGATTTTCGAAAAAGAAGGAAGCATGACAGTCTGCAACATTAGTGTAAACGGTGAAAATCTGGAACAAGTGGATGAATTTGTTTATTTAGGAAGTATGTTTACAAAGGATGGGAGGGTGGAGTAGGATATTGAAAGAAGGGTTGGGGCAGGCAACAGAATAAATGGTGCACTTAAAGTTGTCATCGCAAACAAAAGCCATCCAAAAAAGCTAAGACGGCAGTGCACAATGGTGTTCTTGTGCCGACCCTTATGTATGGAAGTGAAGCATGGAACTGACAAAAGAAGGATGAAAGTAGAATAAATGCAGTAGAAATGAGATCTCTAAGACGAATGAGTGGCAAATCTGTTTATGAAAGAGTGACAAATGCAAGTATAAGAAGTGAATGTGGTGCGAATGAAAGTATTATGAACAAAATAAGGAAAGGGTCATTAAGATGGTTTGGACACATGGAAAGAATGAGTGAAGACAGAATTGTAAAGAAGGTATATGTAAACGGCGTTAACGGAGCTAGAAATAGAGGAAGGCCGAGGAAAACGTGGCAAGATCAAATCAGTCAAATATTGAATGTCGGTCACGTGAGGAGTCGGAAAAATCGACGTGCGTGCATGACAAGATGTATGAATGTAGAGGAAGCGAGAGATGTGAGCGAGTATGTCAGGACAGAACAGTGTGGCGTTCCATTCTTTCTGCCTACCCCAGCGGGGAGACGGCGTGATGGTAAGTTAGTTTAGTTAGTTAGTTTTCTTAAAGAATACTCGAGCGGTCTCGACTTTAAAATAAAAGTATCCAAAAATGTATAACCATCAGGCATTTTCTTGCCAGATGTACAATGAACAAAGGGGTTGGTCCCCCTTTTGTCTTTGGGATACTATTTCAGTATTATTTTAACCAAGGGTTCTGACGTCATTCTGACTGATTTCTTACCTTAAGCGTTTCCCTCCATTAAGCGCAAAATCTCCAATCGCTTTGCCACGCTTAGTGTGTCACAAATAAAGTATCTTTCTTGTCTTTATCGTAAAAAGTAGTTTTCTTGACGTTCTTATAAGAACTTCGATATTTCGGCATCTTGAATGCGGTTATGTCGAATATCAAGCTTCCGTATTGATTCAGAACAGATATAATACAGCAGATGTTGAACCGTTTGTGCTTAAAACTCTGCTGTAGTTAATGAGCTAGCAGAAGTAATCGAAAAATAAACTTTGTTGTTTATTTAATTGTATTGGTATTCAATTAAGTCCTGTTCCTCTTCCATTGAAGGTAATACAACATTACGGCTATTTAAAATTTTGATACAGAAGCTCTAAACAGATATGTTGTTATGCAACAGAACCATTTTCTTAGCTTTCCAAGCCAGGATTTTCTTCTTCTCCCAACACTCTGTTTTCCGTTAATTTTACCTTTGATAACCAGCTGCGGCACTTTGTATTTATCGTTTCTCATAACGTGTCTAAAGTACTCCATTTTCCGGCAATGGTCTATATTTCTTTGTGTACTAACAATAAATAAAATAAGTAAATATCCATGGTCCATACACACGAAAAAGAGGTCAGATTCATAGTAGCTAAACAATATTTAAAAAGTTTTTATTATTTATTATTTATTTACTTGAAATAGTACACATGTACACAACACAATGTTCTAATAAAAACAATTAAATATTTAATTATAATAATAAGGTGACAATATAAAGTTACATTTTGTTTACATATTTATTTAATTCTATTCTAAAAAAATTATCCTCTGCACACTTTTGACATCCTCCGGTATATCTTCATAAATTTTAAATGCTTTATACATTATTATTAGATGTTTTATTTTGTAAATTTCCATTTAATTGTTGTGATGGCTGTGTAACCAATCTGTGTTAGAATTATCAGGTATTAAAAATAACTATTTATAACACCTAATGATGCCAACATATGTAAGTTATGTTAGCTGTTGCAAAAATTGTCATAGCAATTAATTTAAAAATTGTGATGCGTATTATTATAAAACATATTTTCAAAATGAAATTACGATGACTGAATTGTCCACAAGGCCCTGCAACTAGAAGATGGGAGTAGGGAACTAGGTCGGCCTCCTGGAACGTGGATGTTCACAGTTAGGAACTAGGTACATGAGGCCGTTGGGAATGGACAGCCAGATGACCCAGGATCGCGAGACTTGTGGAAGCCATATTAGGAGAGCCGACCCCAAATATCGGGAAATATCCAGGCAAAAGAATGAAGAAGAAATATTCAAAATAAAAAGTTAATAATGTTGAAGTATCCTAGTTATACAGCCAAAACAATGGATAATTTTAGTTTACTTACTTAAATCCAAGCGAAAACAGAGTTTACTTAATCCTAATTTGATTTTAGGTAAAACGGTTTACGTAAGAGAAAAATAAAATAAACACATGCAATATGTTTATACCCTGCATATATTCCACTGCGAGCGGTACTAACTCTCTTTGTTCCCATACGGCTTAAGCCAAAAATGTTATTAAATATCGCTCACGGTTGCCAACCTACTGACGTGTTTTAAAATTAAATTAAAAAGATTTACATGGATTCACAGGATAATTCTGAAATTGTTAAAAGATTATGCTTTCGGCAGAAACAAATGTAACTCGGTTATGTCATATGCATTTGCTAAATTATCATTTTCTCATTCATTTTAATGTTAACTTGGTTAAATTGTTGTTTAATTTACGAGTTTAATACGCAAGCACACGTAAAAAGGCGTTGTGTTTGGGGAACTGCGTTTATTATCGAATATGTAATACATTTTAGATAAACTTGCGCTAACACCGGAATTCCATAATGACGTTTTTTTTATGAATTAGAACACCCATTTTTCCACCGTTCTTCCGGGGATGAATGCGTAAAGCCTTCGAAGCATGTCGAGAAAATATACTCAAAAGTGGAAAAAACAGTGTTATAATTCATAAAAACTTCGTGAATATGTGATATTTACAAGCGTTTCAGTAATATTGATATTAACAACTAAGTAATATTGATATACCCTACTTTCGTATGAAGCACTGAATTTGGGGTATGTCATTATTAAAAATAACTTTAAAACACTTTTACTAGTTTTACACAACCTTAAATTCGTCAAAATCAACCGGTTTCGTTCCCACGGGAGCTTAATTAGAATCACAGAAAAATTAAACCCTGACGAAGTGCTGGCGGGAATGAAACCGGTTGATTTTGACAAAAATAAAATGGTGTAAAAACTAGTCAAAGTGTTTCTTATCATATTCAGTATTTTTCATATCAGAATCCTATTGATTTGAAGTGCCATAAATGTTTTATTTGAGTTTGTTTTCAACTATAGATATTAAAATAAAATAACACCACCAAGGATTTAATAATAATTCGTGGCCGAGTGGTAAGTGCATTGACTGCCACCCCGAAGGATCCAGGCTCGATTCTCGGCGAGGGCAGTGTGATTGTCATACTGTCATTGGTCTGGTTTAGAATTCACGTGAAAATAAAATGGCGATAGATTAGCTACCTATCACATGTCACGAGAATCACTATGATAGCTATAATACCCTTTACATCAATTTGGCTCATGATGTCATGGTGTAAAGAGCGATTCAACAAAACAATAATTATAATGAATGGGGTCATATCTAGGCTTAAAACTCAAGTCCCCAATATCTAGAGCTAACCGTTCTGACCTATGGACAACTATTTTTTTTTCGTGTCATACACATCCTGTATGGTAGCATAAAATAGGCCCTGTTTAATTATTTTTATTTTACTGATGATTTCAACATAGGTTGACGAAACAGCTATCGTAAAAAATAAAAAAATAAAAATAAAAATTGTAATACATAAACAGAGTTTTATTATATAACAGTAAATAATCAGTACAGTAAATCATAGTGTTTCAACAAAAACAATTGACTATTTAGTGGGTTTATATATGTAAATGTGTAATCGCTGTTTGTTGTTCTAATTTTATAAATAAATAAGGAATGAAATCTAACAAAATTAAAATGTCTGTTTTCTTGAAGTTTTATTTTATAACAAACTAACTAACTAACCATCACGCCGTCTCACCGAAGGGGTAGGCCGAATGAATGGACTGCCACACTTTTCTTTCCTGACATATTTCTCTCGCTTCCTCAACATTCATACATTGTGTCATGCACGCGCGTCGATTTCTATGACTCCTCACATGGCCGACATTCAAATTTTGATTTATTTGATCGTGCCACGCTTTCCTCAGTCTTCCTCTATTTCTGGTTCCATTTACATCATTAACACATAATTTTTTTACCATTCTTTCTTCGTTCATTCTTTCCATATGTCCAAACCATCCTAATGATCCTATCATTATTTTGTTCATGACACCATCATTGGCACCGCATTCACTTCTTATATTTTCATTTGACACTCTATCATACACAAAGTATCCACACATTCGTCTAAGATATCTCATTTCTACCATTCTATTTTAATGAAACAAGTTATTGTAAAAAAACACTGTTTTTCCCCACTTCTAAGTTTTTCTCTCTCGGTATATTTCGAAGGTTTTATACCTTCATCATCGGGAGAACCATATCAACTGGAATCTACTTGTTATACTTCCCTCCTCACCTTATTATAGAGATGGTTAAACTAGGTTTATTATTTTATTTATGGCTGATAATAAATTCTGGTGATGGGATTTGGGACTGGGAGCGTGTTGTCCTTTACTCATTTTACTGAGGTCACTGGATATACTTGTCACACTTAAACGCTGTCTCCTGAATTGACGAATGGATACAAGGGCGCCAGTGAGTGGCTCGGCGTATTCAGCAACTTGCGAATAATTTATGTTGTGATCCAACGAAATTACCAAATTAAGTTTAATTATTCACCAGAATAATCAATATTTGCTCTGTCATTTAGGCGCAAGGTTAAAACTATCAACCGTATTAAGTTATTTATTGGTTCTAGAACAATGATGTAAAGCTCTATATTAAATAATTAATACGAATGAAAACATGAAAATAAATTGAGAACTTAATTTTGCAAAGAAAATCATAAACTGAAACCCCGACAAATAATGGCTAAATGTTATTTATTGTCTGTTTTACTGTATTGCTGTGAAACTTGGATTCTGAAAGTGAATGGATATGAAACCGGATGGTAGAGTTTGAGATGTGGATATACCGCAGAATGCTCTGTATACCGTGGAACGATAGGGCCAGTAATGCAGAAGTACTACGGAGAGCCAGAGTCAATAGAGAATTGTTGTCGAGTGTAAAGGTTAGAAACGTTTCATATTTGGGTCATGTGCTAAGGGGAGAAAAATACAACCTCCTTCGGCTGATAATCATGGGCAAAATAGAGGGACGTCGAGAGTTTGGCAGAAGGCAGCTGTCCTGGCAGCGATAACTATTCATATAACATACATAGAACGAGTTGAGAACCTGTTCCAAGTGGCGCAGGACAAAGATGCTCTCTCTGCAGTGATCATAATCGTTGAGGGGACCTGACATGGCACCAGAAAAAGAAGAAATAGAAAACGATTATTTTCAAGAATTTGATAATGCCTCAGAAAGGCGAAGCATGTCGATACTCTGCACTACCATTAACCATATTCAGAGTAAAATTAACGATGGATATTTAACTATATAAAATTTCATATATTCAAATTTCTTCTACGAGTATATCACAATTACTTTATTTTGCGGATTCGAGTATTGTGTTACAAAGTAGAAAATATTGTTAAATTATTTTATAATTAATTCATATAAAAAAAACATGTGGTAATTCAAATTTATTGATAGAATTGTATTAAAAATAATTAATAAATTTTAAATATGTAATAAAAATTAGTAAGTATATTTTAATTCCTCTTGATTTTATAGCTTCGGCCGGTTTTGGCAGCTCACTGTCATCTTCTACCAGAAGAAGAAAAAAGTAATTGAGTTATCTAACCCCATAAAGAGTCATCTACTTTTGGGAATATAGTATGTTTAAAAAATGGAACTTTAACCCCCATTGTGCGGCTGGCTTCATTTACAGTAAATAATATAAAATAGTCTCGAACTGCGGTTCAAATAGTCAGTAGGTAATAACAGTTTATAACAATTTTTATAGAAAACTTCTGGATTCTAGAATTTTCATTATAATTTATAGGAAAGAAATGTTTCGCCATTCTTAAGGTATTTTCAAATGTTATTTGAAAGGCGGAACATGTCAATCCCATAAATTAAAATAAGAAAAATCTAAAATTTAAACGCTTTCTTTAGTATTAATTATATCATTTGGAGTATGACACCATTGTTCAAGAAACAATAAATAATGTAAATAAGTTTATAAGACACATTCAGGTATAAGCTGCAATTGTAGTTTGCAACCGTTCGAAACCATTGTTGGACTGTCAATGTAACCATATAATATATCTGGCAAGACACTACAAGATTGAATGAAGAACTCAAGGATAAGGTCAAAGATGTTGCTAGGGGGGGAAGGCAAAAGAGAAGATACTGGTATGCACACGTGAGGAGAATGGATCCATTTAGATTCCCCCTCATTGTGTTGCATGGCCAACACACCAAGGTAGAAGACCCCCGGGCAGACTACCAAAGTGGTGGATCTACAGCTGGGAGTTGACCTCGCAGGAGGCCTATTCCTCTTGAGAAACATGCCACAAGCCCTACACCAAGAAGAAGAAAAATATATATAACCAGCAGCACTATAGGGGTTAAAAAAAAGTCAATTCATTATTTGTTATACAAATGTAAATAAATTATCATTTACAATGCCGCGTGAAATAAAACCCACCACCTTGGTGAGAGGACACATTTCGAGTATTTTTTTAGAGCAATAATAAATTCCTCTCGAACAAGTTGATACGAACAATATTCGTAATAATTAGCGTCACGCGAATCGCGTCCCTCCACGCATTACCAAGTACGGGGCTTTCGTTCCTTCGGCCATAAATATGATTGTATTATAACCATAACTTCGGCGCGAATGTGAAACGGCAAACGGAGTAAACTGGGAATACATCCTCTTTATTACACCAGTGACCCAGATTGTAAAACAAAAGAGCATTTTTCAGCAATATTAAGCACAGAAGCGACGGCACTCGGCGCTGCGATGACGAGATGGTATAATATCCCCCTGTTGGCGTGTCGCTCGGTAAATACTCATACACACGGCATTGCGAAATTACTACTACTCTCACCTACAAACGCAATCCATATTAAACTCTCAAAGTGCAAATGAAAATTGCTGAGAAATAAAAATACCATTAATTTATTTGAATTAATAGAAACGCACTTTCTATTATCACAACACTTTATTATTTTTTTAATTGCAGAAATGTTTCGGGTCCTTCTTCTGTGCACAAATTTTAACAATAAATAAAAACAGAATTGTCACTCATATACTAAAAATGGTGGTGGGGTTATGCCTAAAGGTGGGGGTAAATTTAACTAATTAGGATTTAGAAGGGGGGTGATAACGGAAGTATTCAAATATGTGAATTTTAATTTAGTAGATTTCTTTCTTATAATATTGTTCATAAAAATATAAACAATTGTTTTAAACAACCAAATAAATGTAATTTCACATGCTCAAAATTGTGCTCTTATCCCCCGCCCCTTCTAAATCCTAATTAGTTAAAATTTACCCCCACCATTAGAAATAACCTCACCTCAACTTATAATACATAAGTGACGATTTTGTTTTTATTTATTATTAAAATTTGTGCTCAGAAGGAATATCGAATTAAGACCGAAACATGTCTGAAATTAATTAAAAATTAAGTGTTTCGATAAAACAAAGCGCATTTATATTTACTCAAATGTGAATCCACAGCACACAGTGAAGGCGAACCTCAAATAGTAGAAAAAACATACATTTATTTCACTAATTAATCTGATTTTTTTTCTTCGTAAATAAAATTTATAACTATAAAAATAAACAGAACACTATAAAAAACCACGCAATTTTAATTATGTTTGACCCCAACTGGTTTAGCTTGCATCCAAGCTTCATTATTAAAAAATAAATCTGTCAAAACTGACCATATTTGTAAACAATTTTATAATATTTTTAATTTAAATATATAATATCACTGATAAAGGGCTGGTTAGTCCGAAAGATGTTTGATATTTAATTTTTATTAAAAAAATTAATAAATATGAGTGTTGTATACAAAGTATATAAAAAATAAACATGAAATAGCATAAATATCTGTAAACAACCATATCTGTAAACAATTTTATAATATTTTTAATTTTTATATAATATCACTGATGAAGGGCTGGTTAGTCCAAAATATGTTTTATGTTTTATTTTTATTTTGTTTTTTTAATAAATTTGAGTGTTGAACACAAAGTATATAAAAAAAATCATTAAACATCTACAACGCGGCGGACATAGAAGAAAATTAGAAGAAAAAAATAACTAATTATTAAATTTATGGATCATTTATTTTGTTGTGAAAGTGAAAGAAATTCATAGTGTTTTGTTGTGAAAGAAATTCATAGTGTTGTGAAAGCTTAAGCGAATGACTCTGAATAGCAATATCGTGTCTGTTGTGATATTTGAAGATTTTAATATCTGTTCTGAACACATAAAGAAAATTACTCGAGATGCGAGCGTTTGTAGTAAAGTAAGCGAATACAGAAACTCGTACACCCGGATATTACTCGCGGAAGATAAGTTTCGAATACTGCAAGTCACGTTGTTTTCCTTCTTTGTTTTCACATCGTACCTTGCGAACTGAAACGGGTACTTATCCTTGTTCAGGACGAGCATACATCATTTACAATAATTACCTAATGCTCGCCCCCCGTTACATTGTTATCAACCCGTTATTATAACAGATTTGTTTTTAAACACAATTTCTAGCATAGAATAAAAAAAAACATTTTTTTATTTTATGAAATAAAACACGTTTTTTTTGTTGTTTTTTTTTTCGAGATAAATTTCAAAGGTTTTACACCTTCATCATTGATAGAACGTTTCAAACCAAATTGTATTTTTTTTATCTCGTATTACCGTATTATAATATAAGGCGCGTGGGCAGGGCAATAATCCTTCTAAACCGCATCCCTTCGGATGTGGACATTTTTCATGATAGTGAGGCTACTCTTATTAAGTATATATTGAATAATCAAATGGAATTTGTTTCGATTGTACAATGTTCTGTATTTTTTAAATATTTTTTAATTGTTATTTAATTTTAATAATTGCCTAATTTTTTACTATTTTTATGCAATTATTATAAGTAGCATCATCTTTAAAAAAATCATATTCTGTATTTATTGTAAACGTATTAGAAAATTTCTCTAATGTTTATGAATATAAATAATTTGAATTGAATTGAATCAACTAAAAAATATTAAACAACCCCCATCAAAAAGATTTTTTTATTTTTAAAAATGTTTTTTTATATAACTTAAGTTTTAAAATAAGAAAATAGCATAAAATTAATTTTATTAAATCTCCCTTTAGTTGGCGTGAAAAGCTTTTGAACTAAATCTAGCACGTGTATTAATTATGAAAATTCCGTGTAAAGAGTGTTATGCAACATTCTGTCTCAGTTCATAAAAATAAAAATAAATTGATGTAAGTTTTAACATGGTATTACATAATATTTTGAAACGCACACTTTCATTTAAGTGGAAATTTATTAATAAAAACAGACATTAAAATCATTAAGAAATGAAAAAATATTTGAATTTCTTAAACACGGGATTTTTGTTACAGGATGGCTGTTTTGAGGGAATACTTCCCAGAGCGCCTCATCTCAATTAGGGGCGATTTGGAGTGGCCGACCCGCTCTCTCGATTTGCCCCTTGTGATTTTTTCCTATGGGTTTTTTTGAAATCCCGTGTTTATGTGAACCGTCCAGGGACCCTAAAAGAGTTTAAGACCAACATCCAGGAAGAAATTGCAAAGATAACGCCTGATACGCTGGCAAGAGTCATGACTAACGCCAGAAATCGGTTTACTCAGTGTAAGGAGAATGGGGGACGTCACTTACCTGATTTGATATTCAAAAACTAAGTAAAACAAAACTTTAGGTATGTGCCTACATTACAAAAAAGAAAAAAAAAATCTGATTCATTCAATGTGTTTTATTAAATTTAAAAAAAAACAGGTGTTGCCGCACCCCTAAACATCCCTTCGAAAAGTAGGCATCAACGTCAAACGCACGTTTCTCACTATTCCAACGCATGATGCCAACTAAATTATGTGTATGTAACAAAACCTTATAGTTTCGCATCTCGAAAAAAAACACTAACGCTCCGCTACAACATCAACCGACTGAATGGCGCGCATTTTAAAAAGGAAGTTATGCTGCGGCACAATGTATTTCCATTGATAATAAATTTTGCATCCGTGTAATCGAAAAGAAACTAATCAAACCTAACTTACACTCATACATCGTGCCATGAACGCACGTCTATTTCTCCTACGCCTTACTTGGCCGATATTTTATATTTGATTGTGCCACAATTTCTTCGGTCTTTCTCTGTTTCATGTGCCATTTACATCGTTCTTTCTTCATTCTATATTTCCATGGATCCAAAACGACTTATTGATCCTTTAATTATTTTGTTCATTTTACACTGTCATACTTTCATTGCCACTGCATTCACTTCGTTCATTGTACATAATTATATAGGTACATTTGAAACTTTATATTCAGTTTTACGACAAATTATTCTAAGATTTCCTCTTTTATCAATTTCATTATTAACTTCAATGTACAGGAGTTAGATCAAGAACACCACTTGCCAGTTCCGTGCTTCACTTCCTTAAGAAACTAATTGATATGAATGAAAACGTATTGATTAGTTTCGTTTTGATTTATAAAACGTTTTCTAAAATTTTTATTATAGTTACTAAGAATGACATATTTCGCCTCTCTAAGGGATTATAAAATGTCATTTAGAAAAAGCCTCAGTAAAGTGGAATATCTTATTTCCGTAAATAATAGTAATATTTCTATAAAGCAGACGTTTTTGTTCTTATTAATTATTTAATATAGAGTTAAACATCATTGTTCAAGTAACAAAATATATGTCTAAGAAAATAAATTACATTTATATATAACAATTCAAATTAAAATTCATATAAATATTTGCCAACAAATTTTTGAAATTAGATGAATTCAATGATTTTATCCTAATTCCTGTTTAATTAAGTATTCACTAGATTTCATAAATAACTTTATAATAAGGCTGTGTGTGTATCAGATTTGGCCGGGCAGTTATCGACTTTGCAGAACAAACAATCCAAAATTCATGCTAAATGATCACACAACCGCATTCGCGTTACTAATTTAACAGTTGGTGCATATTTCAGTCTGTTTGTTAAAATACATTACCCTGCTACCCGGGGGCGCGTAAGGGAATTATTAACCTGTTAATATCAGTAAACACGGGGTAGTGTCCAACACACCCGATGTAAATATTGGGTAAATTTATGCTTAGGATTATTGTACGTATAGTAAATTGATAAATATAAAATATCGTATGATACATGATGAGACGACGTTGATGGCCGAGTGGTTAGTTCTACGACTGTCATACCGAAGGTCCCGGGTTCAATTCCTGGCGATGGCAGTGTGATTGTCTAACTGTTTTTGGTCTGGTGTAAAATTCACGTGACAGTAACACGCAGTAACATACAACACGTGACAGTAACACACAACACGTGACAAAAAGATGTCATATGGAGAAACAAGGACATGAGGACTGACAGCAAGGTACGCATTTATAAGACCTGTGTGCGACCAATCCTCACATATGGCATCAGGACAATCGAGATGAAAACACTCCGCGCTATAGCTGGCAAAACCCTACGCGATCGAATTAGGAATACAGCAATCCGAGAAATCTGCGAGGTCGAAGATGTGATCAGATGGGGACGTCAAAGACGGTGATACTGGCATCAACATCTAGAAAGAATGAGCTCAAATAGAATACCATACTTAGCTCTCAATGGAACTCCAAACGGACAACGCCGACCAGGAAGACCCCCGAAACGGTGGAGAGAAAGCTGGAGTTCAGCGTCTCAAGAGGGCCCGCCTAAAATAACAGACTCCTGAGTCTACCAAAAGTGAAGAAGAAGAAGAAGAAGAAGTAGTAAAATGGCTATAGATTAGCTATAGATAATAAAAATAAGATGATGTTCTATTGGTGATGAAGGTACTCAACCTATAAAACACGTCATGATAAATAAACTTAAAAGTAGTTTGAAAGTTCACAAATTATTAATTTCCACTTAGTCTGTACATTAAGTATTATTTATTAAACCAGTAAAAACATTTTTAGTGTTTAAACAATACTTAATAAATTAAATATTCATCTTGTTTTTCGTGACTTAAGATACCTGGAAATGCTTCTCTGGTCAAATAAATTTATAAATAATAAAAATTCATTATAAGAAGATTTCAAATAGAGAAATAGCGTCAGATCAAGGATGTCATGATTTAGTATCTCGAATACTATAAACTAAGGATGCTAGAGGACTCTAGTAAAAAGGGTGAGCATGTTGACGTCTAAAATATCGTGGATTTCAAAACATTTACAAAAATTTAATGGGCACAATAGAAAACGACTGCATTAACGAATCAAACAATATA
This sequence comes from Lepidostoma basale, assembly GCA_022606425.2. Taxonomy (NCBI): domain Eukaryota; kingdom Metazoa; phylum Arthropoda; class Insecta; order Trichoptera; family Lepidostomatidae; genus Lepidostoma; species Lepidostoma basale. The sequence continues at coordinate 911,491 of JAHDVF020000032.1, read as the reverse complement.
TATTTTTAAAATAAGCAATTATAGCACATTTGTACATAAATTCATATGTCATTTATTGATATTGATATTTGAAACATGTTGAAAATAAATTCGTTTTATATGAATTCATTTGATCACATAATTACTGGAAGTCAGAAGGTAATAATTAAAACATCATTTCTATTTTCACCAAAATGCATTATGACGTTTCATTCATATAAATTAACTTAATATAAAACTGTCATTTTCGTTCTTATTAAATATTTTATTTGGAGTATGATATCATAGTTGTGGACGTAGAGTGCAAAATAGTCTCGTTAAAGTGGAATTGGGCCGGCCATGTAGCGAGAACAACGGATGATCGGTAGACAAGACGCACCCTGGAGTGGCGACCAAGATCCGGCCATAGAAATCCTGGCAGACCGGATGGTCTGATGACATCAGGAGAGTGGCAGAAGGTCATTGGAACAGAGTGGCGAGAGATAGAGAGTTGGGGAGGTCGAGAAGGGAGGCCTATATTTAGCACTGGACGACTAAAGGCCGATGATGATGATATCATAGCTCAAGAATTAATTCATCACAAAGATAACTTCTTAATAATTTCTTATCAAATTGTGACGTTTATAAATAAACAAAAAGGTTGATTATAAGTTTCCAAGATAAACGTTAACATTCTGATAACATCAAAAAAATTAATATTTTTTTTTTGTTTTTAATTTTAACATATTAATAAGCGGTATATAAAATAAATATGTTTGTAGGCAACTTGGTCTGTGAAGAAGCAAGATTCTAACAGTTCACCAACAATTTTAAAGGTCAAATAGCATGAAAATACTTAGGCAGCCGGGTGTATAACGTAACACACAATCTAACTTTCCCAATTACTTATCATTACAGCTCTCAGTTTCGTTGTGTTTTCTAAATTGTTGGTTTTATGATACTTTTCGCCGAACTTAAGAAGTTGGCTCGTTATTAATTTATTTCATAACATTGGTACACAAGTATTTATCTCTGGGTTTTATTCTTGCTCTTCATACATATCCTAATAAAATAAAGTTTTTTTATTTAATAGGGTTGTTAGGTTTTCTTTTAAATAAACTACATGGAACTCAAATGAGTCCTTTCTGGAACAGAACAATTTTTGTAATTTTAATAGAATAAACAATAAGAGAAATTTCTTATAGCCGTAAAAAAAATACATTATATATTTTTTATTTTAACAACATATTCTCATGAACTTTGTTTTATGCTAAACACAAAATGTACAAAGGCTTGTAAAAAGACATATTGAAGAGCTTTGTTATTTATTAAATTTAATATTAAATACTCTGTAAATGCCAAATAATTGGCTTTATTTAAAAATATTTTCAAAACTTACAAAAAAATACCAACAAAACATTTTCCTTTTAAATATTTTATTATTTCGGGAATAATAATTTAACAATACATGACACATCACTTCCAAAATACAATTATAATACATTTGAGTTTTGATTAAAATTTTAATACTCATTATTGCCAAATCCAAGAGATATTATCGATTTAGTCAAATATAGTACAATACATCTCGCACACCTGTGTTTGAGCAAGTACCGGTATTTTTTTTCTTTCCTCCGAAAAATGTTTCAACCCACTTAAATGGGTGTATTTCTTTTCTACCGTGGGTAAGAACCGTAGTATTAAATGCTCTGGAGTGTCTAAACTTCAAGAGCGTAATATCATGGTCCATTTTAATTCCGCATTTTACAAGAGAGTGCCGCACTCTATTCGCATGTAAAACACCGCTATAGGAATGCACGAACCACTGGCATACTTCCGCGCAAGTGGCGTTATTAAGAAAGGAATGTAATTGCACATTTCAGCGGTATTAAGGTTTTGTTCTCGGGACTGTTACCCAAAACGTATAACGTTGAAGCATAGAAATTGTACAAGTGTTATAAAGCTCCAAATCCGAGATATGCATGATATTTTATATAGAGATTTTGATAAATTAAAGTTTTTAAAGTATTCCTACATAATAAAATAATCTAAAAAAAATTTAGTTTTTTCGCTTGTATGAGTTTAATAATCACTAAATACACCTGAACTGTGTCTTTCATATTTTTTATAAACGGTATAAAAATGATTTGTTTTATTAATACAGGATGAAACGTTTGTTTTCTTGAGTTATTTTTATATTTTATCATAATTACGTGCATCGCCTTACATATGATATTAATTTGATAATGCCTTAAGAAGGAAAAACATGTATTTGAAAAAAAAAATATTTACTGTTTAATTAAAACACTGTCATAGAATATTTCAATTTACTATATTTCTTATGAAATTGTCACGACAGCTGTTTTGCTAACCGATGTAAGCATCATCAGCTATTACAATTAACTGTTGAAATACAATCAATTGTGATATTCAATAAGAGTGTTTTAATTAAACAAAATTTCGAAGTGTTTCCGCCAAAAAAATGGATTATCCATAAAATATAATAAAAATTGTAGGAAATAAACGTTTTTATTTTTGTTATTATTTAATATGTATTTAATTGTATTTAAAATCAACGTTAAAGAAACAATAAATATGATTTATATGATTTTCTATGAGTTTTTAATTAACTATTGGGGCAATAAAAATCTTTTCGGTTCTTAAGAACTGGTTTAATAATTTTAGTCAATCGTCATTCTGTATAAAGACGCATTTGAATCCTGACATCAAAAACTTATCTTAATACTGTAAAAAAGGAAAAGCTGGCGTCCTAAAATTGTATTATAAAAATGGTGAAATTATCTTTCTTTCCCTTTGATGTTTTTATACCCAATTCAATTTTCCGATGGAACCCAAGGTTGATTAAATAAATATTCAATTGATTTATGTCCCTCGCCCTCGGAGCACGAACACAGGCATAACCTCTCCATATTCTTCATTTTAAAACACGCTCCGTCCCCGAAATTCGGAATTGAGGGCAGATTTTACTCGCGTAGCTAATTAGATTGAATATTAAAGACCCGATTTGAATATATTACCTCGTCAAGCATACGATCGAAAGGTGAGCACTGCTCTTCTTTTCTTAGAACCGTATTTGGATTACTTGTTAATCAAATTTGTTTCGTAATTCATAAATGGAGACTTAATTTGGTCGGATGGCGATTATTTCTGGACGCCATAACGCTTTAACCTTTTGTATGCCTTAATATTCTACGCATATCACCATTTTAAACATAAACTAAACTAACTGAATACAGCTTATTTTATAAGGTTTTGAATACGTGCCATAAAGACCTGCCAGAGAAACGAACATTTTAAGAATAAATCTTGGAGTAAGGAAGGTGCTATGATAACGATTACACCCGGCGCCCCTCGAAACAACAAAGTCGGTAACACCTTCCACTACAATAGCAAGAGAAAAATGAGAAATAGGGCCTTTTCAGCGCCATCCCTGTGATGTATAAAGCTTTCTTGCAATTGACTTAAATAAGAATAATAAAATAACACGTATTGGATTTTTGATAAACTTAAAGCGTCAACACTGTAGAATTCTATAATAACGTTTTTTTATAAATGAAAACATGTTAATTTTTTCTTTAATATCGATGTAAAACTCAATAATTAACCATCAATATGAATGAGACACGACTTTTTTCTTGAAGATTTTTTTTTTTTATATTTTATAGGAAAGACGTATTTCGTATTGTTAAGGTTTTATTTATTAAAAAAAAACAAGCAATTAATAATATTAATGACATTGAAAAGATATGAAGTAAAATATTGAATACAATAACATTCTATTCATAAAATTAAACCCAACTTGTCCAAATGCAAACGTTAAAGAAAGCTTATTCATATATTATATTATGTGCAAAGTATTTCTTTTTCGTAATTTTAAATAAATATTGTATAATAAGATATATTATGATATTATGATGTAAAGTTTGTGGCTATTCTGTTATTCTTCTTCACATATTAAAATTTTCACAAGTTTCACATTTTCACAGTCAGAGACACTTTTTTTTTAGTTTTTAAAGCGTTTAGCGTTTTTGCGTTTTTATTAAAGAACATTAATATTTATACAAGTACACATTATAATTTAATGCGATGTCATATACTCAGCGCCCTCAAAACACATTATAGGTCGACTTTGAAAATAAACTTCAGATTATATATAGTTAAAGATGACGAACCTAGCGGTACACCTCAATGCTGCTTCAGATCCTAAGAGACTTTGGGTTTTGTGAGTACACTTAAAGTTTACAAGTGCTGTATACCTCTTTGTGTTAAATTTCAGTCCAAATTGTTAATTCAAGAGGATTCGAGTATTGATTCAAGAAGTGTTAATTCAGCTTACATTAAACGAGAGTTTAAGTGCTAAACTCAATATATTGCTAATGCATTATAACTGTAATATGATTATGAAGCGAAATATTAATCTTAAATTATGACAATAACACTAAAGAAAATAAGTGTTTGAAAATATTAAGAGATAACAAAACTGTGTGTTAATAAACTATTTAATCATGGCAAACAAAAAAAACTGATTTTAAAATAGGGAAAAAATTATCTTCACATAGTAAGTAGGTACACTACACAACCAACCATCGCGCCGTCTCACCGAAGGGGTAGGCAGAAAGAATAGACTGCAAAACTTTAACCGATGCGGCACTCCATTCTTCTCGTTTCGCCTCCGCGGGAGACGCGGTGTGATGCATTGCGAACCTCATCGCCATTTATTTGTGAAACTTTTATAAAATCAGTTAAAGTCAACATTATATGATTAGATATTTGATTTTTAAAGCAAAAAAATGGTTATTAAACTAAAAAAGAGATTATTGATTTAAAATAAATGTTCTTTGTTCAAAAAAAGTTGATAATTTTAAACTTAATATATAAAATACGTTAAATGAAAAAAAAATGAATTCAAAAAGCTATAGCGAGATAACAGCATTATTTAAAAAAAATCTATTGCAAAAAATAGGTACGACATATCATATATAAAATTTTCATTAATAATCTGAAGCAAATATATATTTTCTTTAGATTTAATAATAAAAGTTAAAAATAAACAATTTTTTCAATCGACATTGTCGCGTCACTTTTTCCAAACATTAATTATTTAATTTCGTACTAATTGAAATTCAAAAGTCACGGTTTAATTATCCGTTAAAGTTTTTAACAATGGCCAAAATTATATTTCCCATTTAGGTTAACGCGTTCGCCGTCAATCTTTAGACATTATACCACCTCGCTTGAAGAGCTTAGCGTTTTGCAGAGGTTAGCAACATTAAAAAACACTTACACTCTATAAAAATATAATTTAACTTGAATTTAATTTGCATGTATTTGAAATCAATTCGTAATTTTATTAACTTGGTGTGGAAAATTACGTCATTAGGAAAGTCACCGTATAAGATTGTAACATCGTCACCTGAGAGTAAGAGGGTTCCAACTAACAAAATTTCACATTTGGCTTTTTTTCGTGAAAAGGGTTCTTACTAACCTTATCTATACGTACAATTAAAAAAAACATGTAATAGTATCGTCATTTTGAGTTACGAAAAGAATCAAGTTCCATCTGATCATTCAAAACACACGATTCACTGAAGAAGGATTCATTTAAACTTAGAACTTTATTATTTCAACTGTTGCCAGACAAAATTTATACGTTTCTCAGTAAAAGAATCTCTGGAAATTGGAATAAAACCCTTTTATTCCAAGATACACACCCGAAACCAACAAAACTTTGACTTCATTTTTCTCAGCTTTTTACTTTTGTCAGTTGGAACCTTCTTACTCTCAGGTGACGACATGGTAAAAACGATTTCAAAGATCATTGGAATTTTTTTTCTTTCATTTTTTTTTTTATATGGATGTATATTTAGAAATTTCTCATTATTAATATCAATAGATTACATCAATAGAACTTACGATCATTACAAGAACCTATAACATGGTGTTAAATATATGGTTTAAAACAACTCAACAATTTGAGGTTAATCTAATCTAAGATATAAAACAAAGTCGGGTCAAGTGACGAATGCTTCTTCTTGCGGTTTTTGCTGGTGAATTTTTGTGGGCCGACATCGTTTGATTGATTTCAAACTGTCAATGGTGTAGTGTGCCCAACATTTCGTGCTGCATGTCAACAGCTCAATTTGGTTTGACAACGATACTTACTGGGACATGACAAATGATGAAGCAATTGTTTCTGCATCTCCAAGTCAGATACACACATTATTTGCTTACATTTTTTGACATGCTTCCTATCAAATCTACGTGAACTGTGGTACTGTTAAGTGTGAAATTTGTAACGCGTGTGAAAAAAAATGCATTAAAAGCTAGAACTTATTACTAATATCGATTGTTTAGTGGACCAAGTTTTTAAAGGGTAGATTACTTCCATGAATATTTCACGGGTGGCAAATAGTTACTTTAATGATTACTATAGAAGTTCAAAAGAATGCGTGATATTTTTTTTGTGTATAAGATGGGGAATATTTCATTTTCCGCAAAAACATGAACCACAAATTCCAAACAAAAATTTAAACGTGATATTTAAGAAGAATTTAAAAATTCCCAATGATTATGAGAGGGTAGAAAAGTGTAGTGGACCAGCCTTCTTGCATATCTTTCTGGAAAGCCGCGTTATATTTTGTCTATAATTGCTTATCTTGATTATTGCGTTGCAGAGTGACTAACATAAAATTTAACTGATTCAAAATCATTGGTTGGCGATCAAAGCCTTATAATATTCCAGGTATTAAATTATTTTGCGGTTATTTCTCTCCCCCGTTCTTTGGCGTAGCGGTCCTGACATACCGCACCTGGGGAAACGACACCACAGCGCAGGCAAGAGGCATAGCACAAACAAAACGGATCATCCTAGTAAAAAGATGTTCACCATGTCATTAATAATTGCTTTAATTAAATACGAACGATAATATCATTTTCTATAATTCTCGTCAATGATTAAAATTATAAAAGTTATCCCATAATTGGAATTCGTTCGTTCAATTTCTTGGAGTGTCCTAATATATTTGTTTAGTTTGATGTGTCTTCTTTAAAATCCACTAGCAGCGCCAATTGTCTACATAGGGTTTTACAAAATATACTCCCCAAATAGTTTGTAAGTGCTCCACTAAAATATACAAAAACGAGGCTTTTATTCTATAAAATGAACATAATATATTCTATAATATAAATAATTTGTGAAAATTATTACAATTTTGTCACATTTTTGATCCAATGTTAAGAAAAAATAAATCTGTCGAAATTTGAGAATAAATAATTTTTTATTAAAACTAAGGTCTCAAATTACAATAAAAAATAATTAACAATAATAATTTGCGATTTTTAATTCTAATTGCTAATTAAAAAGCTTAATTGTAACCGATTTGTTTCCAATGTTTTTTTTAAATAGGTACTTAGTACACACACTTCATTAAAAAAAATTAAATACCAATGCCAAATTAATGTTTTGGACTAATAAGCCCTTCATCAGTGATATTATACAAATATAAATGTTTCATTATAAAATTATTAACAAATGTTAATAGAGTAACTGTTGAAAATAATTTCTAGTTTATACAGATAATAAACGTACTATACAATTTAAGATTTATCTGTACATATTTAATTTTATAATATTTTAATTATTTATATTTATGTATTATAATATAATATCACTGATTATATTATTACTTTTGTTTTTGAAAATTTGGTTTGGTTCATGTGGTGCTCCTGTTAATTTGGAGATATTTCGCGTATAAGTGAATTGTTTTGGTCAATTTAACTGTTTGCCGCACTTTATAATAGTTAATTGTGACACGTAATACGTTTGTGCTGTTTTGCTGTTAGAATTATATTAGTTTTAAAGTTTTTATAAAGAATTTTGACAGGTGTAAAAATAAATTTTTCATTTGTTCCAATGACAATTTGAATAATTTCTTCAATATTATTTCAAAGTTCTTGCTGGTTAAGTGCCTACTTACAGCTAATTTAAAAAACGGTGGATACGTGAAACATAAATTAAATAAACACAAAAGTCCGGATCGTCCATGTCAACATGTGCAACATCGAAAAAAACATTATGTGTTATTACATTATGTGCTAAATTAAAAAAAAACGGTGGATTCGTGGAACATAAATTAAATAGACAATATGTGCACCTTCAAAAAAGAACATTCTGTGTTAAATTATTTTTATTTTGTTATTTTATTTTATATCATTGTATTTTATATTATTTGTTTTAGATTTATTTTGTGGGTGTTGCACGATCGAAGTGTGCGCGGGAGATGCCTATTGGTGGCGATGAGGTTCGCAACCCATCACACCGCGTCTCCCGCGGAGCGAAAAGAGAAGGATGGAGCGCCGCATCAATAATAGTGTGACAGTCCATTCTTTCTGCCTACCCTTTCAGAGAGATGGCGTGATGGTTAGTTAGTTAGTTAGTTATATCACTGATGAACTGATGAACTGATGGCTTGTTAATCCGAAACATGTTCAGCATTTTTTTTTACTAAAGTGAGTGTTGTATACTAAGTATATTTGAAAAAAAAGAAACATTTAACATCTACAATACAAAGTTATCGCGAATATAGAAGAGATTTACTTCTGAGTAATTATTTATTGTTTTTTGAACAATGATGTAAAACTCCATATTAAATAATTAATACGAATTTTATAACTTATGTTTTTCTAGAAGTTTTATTATATTGTTTTATTATATTATGACATGTTTCGCCCTTCCAAGGCATTATCAAATGACATTTGATAATGCCTAATCTAGAATAACATAAGTTTTTTCATTCGTATTAATTATTCTGAGTAATTGTTCAAAATTCAAATAAATGCCATTTAAAATAAGCACTTATGATTGTCTGTCATTATTTTCCATTAAAGTGATGCAAGGTGCTCCAGCAATTCTGTTCAATGATATCATTTGTTGTTATAGTTTATAGATGTTTCAAAATAATTATGTATTTAAATATTTTTTATTAATCTAACGGTACTTTTTTCAACTTATTAACACGAATTGTAATTATTAATTTTTTTATCTGAAATCAAGTTCAATGTGAATGAGATACGTAGATTTGTGTAGTACATTTAATTTTCTGTATAAACTTGAAATTATTTTCAACAGTTACTTTATTTGTGGGCACGAATAATATTTAAAAGGGCAACTTATCTCACAAATAGTGGGGTAGCAATAATAAGAAACCTTTCACGATACTCCCATATTAAATCTTATAAACAAACAAAAAAAAATTCAAATGTTGAAAGTGTGAAAATTAAAAATATATATTTCCGGACACCGTTTGTCTGGAAGATCACTAAAAAGATAGAGAGAATAATAAGGGGATATCATCCCAGGAAACATGATACCTGTGCCACATATCGACAGATCTATTAAAAAAAGATATTGGGTATATTCTCTTTTGGCCCGATTGCTAAAATGTGGAGAGTTTTGAATTGTGTATTACGAGATATCCAACGAATTCCTTGCGATAGGCTTATAAATATGCCACCGTAACAATATATTATAATACCATCGGATAATCGAATTCCCTTTTCCAGGTAATACATTTTAAATGGAGATTATTACGTGGGAAAAGATTGAACTTTCGGAGAATTTTTCTTCGTGTCGGATAAAGTTCTAGCAAGACAGGTTATCCGGTAACATCTCCATTTTGGTATCGAGGGAAATCTACATTTCCACAAAAAATCAATTATATTATGAAATTCCGAGAATTCGTCATTTCGAAAGCGAAAAAGTTTGCCGTTCATAAAATACATTCATGTCCTTCGGCTTGATAGAAAAAAAAACTGTGTGCTTTTTGAAAACGTGTTTTTGTTGTTTTTTTGTAATAATATTTTGCTTTAGTAGTTGTATGCTTATAAAAATACAATAGAATTTTTTTATTCAATAACAATACTATGATTCTAATAAAAAACAATCGACTATAAAAATATTTCCGTGTTACTTTGATACAAAAACAAGTGTTTACTCGTATCAACGAAAATATGGGTGAACTAAAAACGTGAGTCTTTTACAAATGTTGCGTATGTTTGTTGAAATAAAAAATGAGGAAATATTTTAACATAAAAGTGAGTTAAAAATTCCTTAAGTGTATATGTTTACAATTTATCTTAAAAATATATTTTTTTATAAAGTAAAATTTACATACGTTTATACAGAGGAAAACTGTAGAGAGATGAGATTCACTATTTGATTCATTGTTTCTTGATATAATAATGTATAAAACGGTACAATTTTTTTTATATATTTAAAAAAAATTGTTTCCTATAGTTTTTATTGAATTTAATATCACATTGAAATTATTTGTTAATTATAATCCTTTAGGAAAGCTGAACAAGTCATTCCTAATCATTTAATTAAACTTTCCGAAAAAACACGTTTTGTAATTCCTTAGAAACATGTCATTCCCATTACATACTAAATAGAATACTCACAATTCGTTAAAATGGTGAGTATTTTATTTGTTACTGAATTATTCTAGTGAATTGTTATTTTTTTGGTTATATATAATCAAGAACAAGACATTCCAAGAAACTCTCAGAAGTTATCAAATATATTCACAGTCGAAACCCGCACAACAATAAAGAAAATGCAAAACCGTGCCACTAGCAGCCGATTGAAAAAAACATTTTTCATCGGTAGAGTTTAGATTCTCTTATTCAAAGGAAAACAAGATGAATTAAATTGTATGCGATGATTTTTTTGGGAATATGTGAAAATCAATAAGACATCCTTTTAATTTTAAAGGATGGATTTATGTCAACTAAGAAAAATGTTCAAACATTGATTATTCAAATTTCATGGTAGAATTTATTTATAAATAGTGAATATGAAAAATGAAAATGTGATTTTTTTTCACTAGTTCCGACCTGTTTCCACTCGTTGTTATCTTCGGGTGAGTGTTTAAGATTATGAAAAATATTTTTTTTCTTTACATCACCTTCCAGCATAAGATAAAAACAAGCTACCGAAAACGGTAGGAACTTAAATAACAATTGTAATGAAAATAATTTTTTATTATTAAAATAATATTCTTCTTATTTGGTTTCACTTGTATTTGTCAACATTATAAAATAAGTTGTGTCTCAATTACATTATTTTAATATTATTTGTAAAGTTTTTAATATTTTCAGAGAGAAAAAAAAACTATTCTTTCATGCTTCTCTTCGAAACGTTTAATTAATTTACTCATTTGATTTAAAGGAAGTGGAAAACGTGTGCGATTAAGTTTATATCATCGTTTTGACTTCTTTGTAATTTATGGTAAAGGCAAACTGTTAGACACATCTAGCTTGACACATTTTTCTCCGACTTTCATTTTATTCGTTCAACGTACATGTGCACGCAAGAAAAAATACCACACTGTAATTTCTTTATATCAAATACTTAAGAAAGTAGCATAATTTCTTTAATACAATACATAGTTCAACCTACGCTTACGGCTTAATAAAACATTTAAAAAAGCACCATGGCCAAAAACCTAAGCTAAAGCTTACCTACATTTTGAAAAAGAGTTAAAGCTTACCTACATTTTGATTGCATATTATCATTTTTTATTAAAAACTGTTAAATCTTTCACATTGGGTTCACATAATCCTCGGCTATCTCTTGCCGTTTCTACGCAAGCCGCACATTAGGGCACTTTTATACACCCAAGTAAACTAACACTGCAGAGTAGGTACAGTAATCTATTACATTATTCTACAAAGTGTAATCCTTTCGCAACTTTGGTATGCATAGTAATTTAATCGCAAGATTAGGATTGTATTTCGCGGCGGAATTTTGAATGAAATAGGCACTAGCGTTAGGAAAGTTCTCCAACCACTTCCCGTTCTTACTTTGTTTACCGGATAAGAATCTAAGTTATCGAGTGTATAATTATTTGATATACTCGTATTTACAACCTTACTGAACAAGGTGGTGTAACCCATTTACATGTAAATATTTTTACAATAAACTGATTAATTCCTACTATATTCGCATTCACTTTGCGTTGTGGATTTACATTTTAATAAATAGAATAACCGATATGATATGATATGTGGCAGTCCATTCTTTCTGCCTACCCTTTCGGGAGACGGCGTGATGGTAAGATAGTTAGTTAGTTTTTAAATGAAATAATACGTTGTATTTTCACAACACTTAATTTTTTATTTGCAGACATGTTTCGGTTCTTCTTCGATGCACAAATTTCAATTAAAATGTCCATTTATTCAAAATGATTAATTATTTTATAAATCGGATTAGTAAATAAATACATTATTTAACAATTATTGTATTGATCTGACCTTGAGACAATTAATATATTCAATAAAAATATGCCGAGTTACCTACTCTCGGTGGCACTCACAATGTTTTTGGATATGCGGACGATTTGGTGTTGACTGGTGATAGTACAGATGATCTTATATATGTAAAAATAATAATATGTACAAAAAAATTAAAGGATACAGCAGCCCGGGTTAGTTTGCAGATCAATGCACATAAGATCAAGTGAATGATTGTTTCCAGGAGCAATAATGGCCTAGCCTCACCACTGAGAGATATTTGCATGGAGGTAGATAAAATTGAGCAAGTCAAAGAGTTCACATATCTCGGTACGGTCATGACGGAGGCCAACGATATGCACGCGGAGTTGGAACACAGAGTTCAAAAAGGCCTACAAGCTGCAGCCTCCTTGCAAACGTTCCTAAAGTCAAAGCTTCTATCCAGAAACACCAAGCTGCGTATTTATAACACCATCATCAAGCCTGTGGTGACATATGGGTCTGAGTGATGGACATTGACTCTAAAAGAACAACAAAGAATCTACTGGTTTGAGAATAGAATACTTAGAATTATCCTGGGACCCAGACCCGGTGATACAGTAGGAACTTGGAGGCATATGACCAACTGTACGCGTCTAGACCGACTGGAGTCAGACCTCTAGGTAGGCTTAGACAGTGCCTAATGGACAATGTTCTGGCTGACCTGGCTAGGTTGGGCGAATCGGACTGCTGGAAGCAAAAAGCGCAGGATCGAGGAGCTTGGCGAAAAATCATCAAGGAGGCTAAAACTCTTCAACAGTTGTATAGCCTTAGAAAGTAAGTAAGTAATAAAAAATGGTCTTCTGAGAGTTGCAGAAATTTTAATTCTAACTCCATTGCAGGCAAAACTCTCAAAGAACTGAAACTTTTAGATATGCGTTGTTGAAGACATTGTGAGGTACCGACGAAGCAGAATGCGCTTTTGGCGGGATCATGTGAACCGCATGACACATACAAGACTTGCGATAATTGTTAAAAATGAAAACCCCAATAGAACGATACTACCGGGAAGGCCACCGAAGAGATATTTTTGTTTACAACAGGTCGTTTGAATCTTATAACTGTATATTATTTGTTCTTTTAGCTATTATATTGATTCACAAGACACATGACACTAATCTATCGCCATTTTTATTGTGACGTAAATTCTACATCAGACCAAAGAAATTATGGCAAACACACTGCTATTGCCGGGAATTGAACTCGAGACTATCGGTATGGTAGTCAGAGCTCTTATCACTCTGCCACAAAGGTCATCAAGGTAGAGAGATGGCTTAAAGTTAATAATAGGGTGGCTGAAAGTCAAATCATCCCGGGACAGTTTACCCTCACAAGCAAACCATACGACCTAGATCAAGAGTAAGAAAAAGAAAAAGGAAAATTTTCTAAGCTTTTAAACTCTATTTTAATGACGAAGAATGCAATAAGATGTGTTTAATTAACACAGTGCACCATAATACATATAAAAATAATTGCGAATGCATAAACAGAATTTTTAAATGATTATATTTTACCACCTTATATTTAAGAACAATATGTCATTATTTTTTACATAATAAATATACATACGAGTATAATTAATGTTTAGTCATAAAGTTTATTAACATAACGTAAATTATGAAATAAATTAATGTTTTGTCTTTCATCTATGTTCGCCATACTTTGTGTTGTAGATGTTTTATTTCTTTTTTTATATGCTTTGTATATACAACACTATTAATAATAGTGTTGTATATACAAAGTATATAAAAAAGAAAAAAAAATAAAGAATGTTTTGTCTGCTAGATTTATTTATTATTCAAATTATAACTTTTGCATTATTGTAACAATTTTTTTTTTGACAATACATACTAACTCCATATTAAATAATTTGGACATTTGATAGTGCCTTAGCAAGGTGAAATATGTCATTACTATTCCCAACATTCATTCATGGGTACTGTTCGAATAAAAGTTGAGTATATGTTTAATTGGTTCGCCCTGTATGCAAGCCCCGTACAGCCGCGAGAGAACCGAGAATCAACTTTGATTTCGTTAGTTTTGGTTCTGGAAGAAATTTCATTACCAGAAACTCATTCTTCTGGTTTGAAATTACGCGGGAACCAAATTAAACCCCGCTTCTGAAATAGGTCAGAGAGGAGAAGATAATTTTACCGTTTCATATTACCCCTGTCAAGAATATAAATTGTTTGAATAAATTTCTTCCACTGTGAGTTAGGATGGAGTGCGTGCAAAAATTACCGATTATTATCAAAGGAATGCCGTCACAACCGCTGTTCTTCCGTGGCAAATAATTAGATCGTTAAACAATAAATTCCTTTAATTTATTTGTTCCCTTTACCTAGGACCTTTTGTCCGGGACACTTTAATTGTTCTTTAATGTATTTTTAAACGAAATAAATTAACATCCGCTGTAATGGGAAATTCTAGTTGCTATAAAGTATGAATGTTTATGCTGGAAAATGGTTAAAAGCGTTTTAACAAGAATGGTAAATGCCTTCAGTTAGTTGTCTTAACGTAATAAATGTCAAATTTATTTTAATACTAAATTTTCCAAATTATTCTGTTTTTTTTTATTTACCAAGTATAAAATAAACACTACAAGTTAAATTACCAAGGAAAATAAAATCAAAATGTCATATATTATTTAAATGTATATTTAGCTAAAATCCACGAATGATTGTGACTTCGATCGGTTTCAGCAGTTCCCCGCCATCTTCTGGTAGCCATAGACCAGAAGATGGCAGCGAACTGCTAAAACCCGTCGAAGAAACAAACATTAATGAATTTTAACTAAATATACATTTTAAAAAGATTTTTTTCAAAAAATATATATTTTCATTATTTACAATGAACTTCTAACATAAAATTTCAATAACTTTATTTTTTTTAATAAGTATTGTAGAAAAAATTCAAATTTCATAAGTTCAAATATGTTTTTCTATGTTTCAATCCCATAGATTGGTTTGCAGCAAGGTGTTACATTTTTCTGTTTCTTAGGATGCCATATGGGTCTTTAATATGGTAGTTTTCTGTTGCTTTCCCCATTTTTGTATATTATTTAATACAACAGGTTATTTGAATCCAATTACTGTATGCATTTTATAACTTATTGATTCTCACGACATGTAATAGATAGCTAGTCTATTACCATTGTTGCCACGTAAATTCTACCAAAACAACGTGTTTTTTTTTCTCATACTATCATCCCCGTTAATCAAACCCAGGACTCTCAGTTTAGCATTCAGAGCTGTTGCGGCTCTGCCACGAAGGCCGTCAGTATTTTATCATAGCTCAGAAATCATTTATGATCAATAATTTGAAATGTGGACCTACCGATAAATTGCCCGTGTTTCATGGAGGGACCATGTTACAAATGAGGAGGTTCTCAGCAGAGTTGAAGAGAACATATTGACTACCATAGCGGAGAGGCGCGTGAGATGGATTGGTCATGTGTTGCGACACGAATGTTTCCTGCATGATGTGTTGTAGGGACATTGTCGAGGGATCGATTGGCAGAGGACGATCTCACCAGGAGTACTTAGCCGAGATATGGGCTGCACCTCCTTTGCGGAGTTGAAGAGAGTTGCAGAGGACCGAGCGGAGTTAAAGAAAAGATGCATCGCCTTGCTGCAGACCAATCTATAGATTGAGATCGGAGAAGAGAAATTAATTCATTCTTTATCACAATTTTAATATAAAATTGTAATAAATAAAGATCAATAATAATTTATTTGAGAAAATATGATCACAAATTTGTATGAACCAACCCAAAAAGCAAAGATGTATTTCTTTTCGTCACATCTTCGTATTATATGGATATTTTTTTTTTTTTCAAATTCACGAATTCAATTTTCAATTCTTCTTCGTTGCTTAGCAAAAAAATACTTTGGTGTGCCTTCAAAAGTTGATATTTCATTCCTTACAATAAAATAGAAATAGGGTGTGAAATTTTTTTTCAATGTCAAAGTATGCCGGTCAATTGTAAAAACACTGTTCTTTAAATATTATTCAGCTCGTATTATTAAATATTAAGGAATATACACACCTAATAGTCATATGAAATTTATATTCTTTTCGAAAAATCTCTATGGGCCATCTCATATTGCGAAAATATGTTATGTACGTGATTCCTGTATTTAATCACGTTATATTGCAAACGTATACTGTTATAAGTAATAAACTGATCCCTACAATAGAATGTCATCAATATTGTAAGTATCTATAAAGATAACATCTTATAATGATGCTATAAAGTATTAGAAGGTTTCTTAGAACCTCTAAGTTACATAATTTTCTTTTCCTTTCAAAATAGAGCCTACTCCCTTTCATTTATAAGATAAAATTCTCTCCGGTTGCTAACAGAGGCCGAATTATAATAATCAAAGAGAAACCTTCGAAGGTCTCTTAAACGTTTCTGCGTATACTAGCTGCGAAAACGGAAACTATCATTTGGAGATTTTATTTCGTGCTCAGGAATGTAAAATATCCATCAGGCCGAGATTTTCTAATGATGATCCCAGCGATAGCAACTACCAGCACGGAAACGGTATTGAGTTATTCTCTTTGCCGATTGATATGTAGGTAACCTTCAGACATTCATTTGCATAGAAATACCAAAGGAATATCTTTTATTATTCTTCTTGTATTTCTATTGGAGAGATTTGGAATCACTTTGATCGTATGGGCTGGTTAAAACGACTTTCCTTGAAAAGAAAATAGGAAATTTGCGATTTTCTTAGAAGCTACGCGGTATTAAATACACCCGGTGGAAAATAACTTTACTGGATAATCGTATTACCTTATCCCAATATCGATTTTGTGGCTACATGGTATAGGTACATTAAGCACAGTTTGATGTGAAGTCATTTTTAAGAAGCGAAACCGTTTGGTGTGATAAAACAATAATAAAGTAGTGGAAAAACCAGTAGAAAATTGTTCTTAAATTATTTTTAATAAAGCCACACCACAAATTTAGTACTTCATACAAAAGTGTTATAATATTATATATTATTTATGCTTTAAATATATAAAAATAGATCTTTAAAAATTTTCATAATATTGGCTAAAATGTTTTTTAATTTTTATTTCATATGTATGTATTAATAATTTTTTTAATGTGAGTCTGAAACTAGCAAATTTAAACAATTAAATTATGGTGTTTTAAATCAATCGCATGAATTCAATCTGCAATGTTTTTCCCACTTTAAAAGTCTTATAAGAAAAGTTATCCAAATTTTTGGAATCATATCCAGTCTTCTGAATACGAAATATCAAACGATTGGCGTGAAACTTTACTGAAATAACTTTGTGCTAAAAAAATATTCAAAGTTTTATGAATATAATATAAATATATTGGAAACTTATCGAAACTTTCCTTTTGTGTGTTTGGTTTCATATTTGATTACAATCTCATTCTATCCCAAAAGAGTTTTTCACGTATCGTTCAATTTTACGAAAGTACAAAGGGATGGTTCTATAAATTTATAAATATTTCTACGAGAACAAAACAGATAAATATGTTGCAAAGTTGGAAATATTATTCGAATATTTCTAATGCATATTCTTCATATCGTCTATACAAATACAAACAAATCAAATCATTCAAACATTCAAATCATGTACACAAACCCCGCCCCCCTCCTCTCTCTCTAACTAACTAACTAACCATCACGCCGTTTCCCCGAAAGGGTAGACAGAAAGAATGAACTGCAACACTTTAATCGATGCTGCACTCCATTCTTCTCTTTTCGCCAACGCGAGAGACGCGGTGTGATGGGTTGCGAACCTCATCGCCACCAATAGGCATCTCCCGCACACACTTCAATCTCCTCTCTCTCTATTTTCAAATTTGTATTATAAACAAAATATAATACATTGTTTTCTATTGAGTCTTATAATGGATTATAAACCTTAAAAACAACAACCTATCAACATTTTGAACAAACAACCAAAAAAGAACATTTTGAAATTTGTACATTAGGTATGAAGAATTAAAATGACAACCAGATAAGCAACCTGGAAAAGTTGTATACTACATAACGTCATTTATAGATAAATAATACATATTGAAGATTATTTACCAAGATATCTGGAATCCCTGAAGAATCTGTAACAAACAATAAAGCAATTTTAGTAACAAGCATGTAAAAAACTCCAGATGGCATTTTATTCCAAACTTTAATTTAAAAAATCAAATTATCTAATTTAAGTGCGCGACATTACGATAAATGCGCGACAGGACCTATATCTCTATAGAAATACCGAGGAAAACGTGACGTAAAATCGTCGTGCGTGTATGACACGATAAATAAATGTTGAGGAAGTGAAAGAAATGAGTACAAGAACGATGTGGTAGTCCGTTTTTTGCCTATTTCTTCGAGTACGTTAGTTTAGTTAGAATAACATACCTGTAGAACACATATTCATGGCAAAATAAAGCTAAGGAAATAAAGGCATGTATTGTTACTACAAAATGAAAATCGAAAACGAAGTTACAGTTTTAGAGTGTTATTTAATAATAATGAAAGGGTTGTGTTCGGATACGTTTATAGGTTCGAGTTGTTACAAGAATAAACAGTAGAAGAACAGTAAGTCTGGCCGAGTTCTATTAAAGTATTCAAAAGCTTCCGGAAACTCTTCCGTTGAGAAACATTCGGTTGATATAAAATGAAGTACAAATTTTTCTTCGAAAACCCTTATTTATTTCTTCTTATCTTGATAAGAAGTTTTTGTGTTATTATCTTTAAGAGGATTTTAAAATCAAGCTTCTCTCAATCATCAATGTAAAACATTTTGCTATGTTCCCAATGGAATATATTTTTAATCCGGAATCGCGAGTGTTATTCTTGAGAAACCATACATTTTAGATTGAATAAATGATTATTTTGTTTTCGTTACAAATTGTTTTTGAAAATATATCAATTCAGTTTGTTTTCACATACATTGTATGTGCTGAATAAATGTACATAAAATGTATCACTAAAATATAAAGACGACACGGAGAGATGAAGGGAAATTGTTAAAACAATACACTAGAAGCGCTAAAACAATGTATATGATAGCTCTAAACGTTGCTCCTCTCCACGTGCTATAGCCTGAAATATGGACGTCATTGTTTCTAGTATGTCGGGTCCTGGGTAAAATTTACATATTTTACCATACCCTGTTGTTTGGCAGCTCTAGGCCGTCAGCTGCCCGCTGTCCGCATGTCGCGAAGTTTGCTTAGACCACCGCCCTCCGATGACCCTCGGGGGCGCTGATGTTCTGTTCCCAATATCATTGAACTTTTACTTATTCAATTATTAAATTTGTGGGGAGTTGCTTCGTGAGTGATCCAGTTGACAAAATGGCTGGCGACTACCCTTCTCGGGCTATGGCATTATATTGATAGCGAATCTGCATTATCAGAACAATCTTATTTTTATATTATTATTATTATTTTTTTTTTTAAAAGACTAATATCAAGGATTTACATCAATGATATTAGAATTTATTTTACAATCTTCAATGTGAGCAGAAAATAGCTCATTATTATGAAGAAGGAATCTGGTCGTGTCCAGGCTTGAACCCATGTCCCCTGGTTCAGGAGCCAAGCGTTCTATCCCCTAGACCACCACCCGGTTTGTATTATGATGCGGTATTGTTTATGATGCAAACATTGCTAATTTATATCGTCATGCCACATTAATACAGTTTACTGATAGTGTTTGGCTTATTTCAAAGACAAAATAAATGAGAACTTCCAAAAATCTCGCCTTGGAATATCTGATCGCGGTGGAATTATATACATTGAAAATAATCAATTAAAACAAATGAAAATGTCTGTTTCCTAGAATTTTTATTATGATTTATTATCAAATGTTGATATTTCATTTGGATAAATTATTTAATATGAAGTTGAACATCATTATTCAAGAAACAATGAATAATAAAAAAATACACATTAATAATATACTCGTATGATAACTCCAAATAATTATGAATTATGATACTGCCCAATATTTATTTAAAGCGATAAAATCCTTTGTTTTGGCGGAAACACTTTAATGTTTCAATATTATTTACTGGGATGATAACACTTGATATTAGCTGTCGGGAAAAGGCTGTCGCGACAGTTTCGACAGAAATATAATCAATTGTGATATGCCATAACAGTTTTTTTATTTATTTAAACAGTTAATAAAAGCGATATAAAAAAAAAACTATTTTCTAATGTATTTTTACTGCATATCTATATGAAAATTAATTATTACTGGACTAAGCTAAAGAAGAATTGGACTAAGCTGAGCAGCTTTCGGAAACAGGAGTTAAATCCTTAAAAACCGGAAAATACCGATCAACCTGAAACGAAAATTCTATGAAGCCTGCGTTCTGCTAGTCGGTACTTATGGTCTTAAAACTGTTACACTGTCCAAACAAAGTGCCGAGAAACTACGAGTGACCCAAAGAGCCATGAAAAGAGCCATGTTAGGAAAAAGCCTAAGAGACAGTCAGAAACGATACGGTGACAGAAAAAACAAAGGTCCCTGACATCATCCACCGGGTGGCGACTCTAAAATGGCAATGGGCATGTCACGAAAAGTGGATAAGAAGACTGCTGGCTTGAAGACAATAGACGGCAAAGAGAAGTGCAGGGCGATCGCAACTACGGTGGAAGAAGCCTTTGTCCAGATGTGAACGGGAATAGGCTGAGGAGGAAGAAGAGAAGAAGAATTATTATAATGGCACTTGATGACTTGGATATATGAAAGAACAAATACGAAATTGTTACATTTTAAAATAACATATAACCCATATTTGTATTTAGTATGCTCCCGATTACATAAATCAAACATTTAAAAAAAGAAAATTGACGTTCAAACTAAGAGGTTTGTTATATAACTGTAAATAAAAACCACCCATGTCCTAGTCCAGATATTATCGGGATCAAAATGTTCATAAAAATAGATCGTATATTATTTTCTTCAAACTATTTCGCTAGAGCAAACACAGACTTTGTAACCCATGTTTCATAAAAATGTGACGTGATTC
This sequence comes from Lepidostoma basale, assembly GCA_022606425.2. Lineage (NCBI taxonomy): Eukaryota > Metazoa > Arthropoda > Insecta > Trichoptera > Lepidostomatidae > Lepidostoma > Lepidostoma basale. Next base: position 890,149 of record JAHDVF020000032.1, on the reverse strand, counting down.
CGAAAAATATCTCTAAATATGTGATTAAAGTTACACTGTGACGACGACGTTCGTGGAAGAGTGGTTATAGCTATGACTGCCACACCGAAGATTTAAGGTTCGATTCCCGGCGACGGCAGTGTGATTGTCTTGGGTCTGGTCTAGAATTCATGTGACACTAAAATGGCGAAAGATTAGCTACCTATCACATGTCATGAGAATCAGTAACTAATAAGTTGTATAAATAATTGGGTTTAAAAAACCTGTTGTATTCAAATGTGGAAAGCAACGGGAAAGTACCACATTAAAAGGCCCAAATGAGATCACAAGAACCTGCAAACCAAACTGCAAACCAATTCACTGAAACTCTTGAAGAATAAGAATTACACTTGTGAAAATTACGTTGTTATTTGAACTCCATGGTAGAAGTTAATTGTAAACAATAAAAATAAAAATAAAAATTAATAATCTTTTTAAAATTTAATAATTGGCTAATAGTTTCTGACACTATTAGCCTAGACCCAAGGCAAATGAAATATTTTAATTCAGCATCATCACGATATTAGTCACACTCGTAAATGCTTTTTAATTATGGATAAACTAAAAACAATTTAATTTACAAAAAAATGTATATTAATATTAGTAGGTACTACTATTCGAAACATTAACACCATTAGATTATATAGAATCATTAAACTTCAACCCTCCACCATTTTCATTTCATATGTAAGCCTAACAAAATTATGATACCGGAGGTACCAGAAGATGCCAACGAGCTGCCGAAACCGGTCGAAGACACAAACATTAGTGAATTATAAATAAATATACATTTTGAAAAGATTTTTGACAATTATTATTTTAATTTTCATTCATTACACTTGCACTTTTATAAAACACGTGTGTGGACAAATGTTTTCTTATCGAATTATTATATATATTATAAAAATTGAGCCATTTATAAAATGAGTGATTTAATACGCAATTGTAAAGTTTTTCAAATGAAATAATTGCTATAATATAATGATAATATAAAACATTTATTAAAAACGTAAAACAAAAATTCAAAGTTATTTCATTGAATTTTCTGGCGGGTAAAGTAGGTCCCTATGACGGCGCGTTCCCGGTTAAGCGACCGGGGTTCCCCCGAACGACCGCGTAAAGCAATATAGCCTTTGTTTATATTTTCCCTGTGCCCGCCTTGGACTCCGTTTATGCAAACGAAATTCCTTTCGAAATTGATTTCAAATGGTATAAAGACACAAACCTGACCTTTTCTCAACTGTCCACATGAAGTTGTACCCTTTTGCGCAATATTAAATCAGACCCCACGTTTTACATAAACCAATTTTTGATTTAGGTACCAAGAAGTCTGTCCTTTGCCAACTCCACACTACAATAGAATTATGTCAATTTGTTTCGCTATAATTATGTAGGATATAAGGAAATTATTATGAATTTCTTACTTGTATCTCTTGTGTATTCGAAAATAAATAAAGAAACCTGGAGAAATATTATAAAATTTATTAATACCTAGTTATTAAAAAGTGAAGCAAGTAAAATCTTATTTTGAATATAATTATACTTCTAGCGTATTACTAATTTTACTCTTTATTTATTTGGAATAACAAACAGTCATTCAAATTTTTTTTATAAAAACACAAAGAAAAAAAATGAGGCCGATTACATGCTATCACAAATATAAATAATAAGGAGAGTTTACAGTTCAGACTAGTGATGTGATATTGATGTTTAACTATATAAAAACAAAAACAAAGCATTACATTGCCGCGCTTTGAGCGTAGTTGGTGTGATAAGCAAGAAAATGGAATACTTGGCTTACGATATATCTTATGCAGAACATAGGGGGTCTTCAGTGTCAATGAGCAAAGAGTTAGGAGTTGCCAATTTTGATCAATTTTGTGCCAACATATCATTAAGTGTTCGCCTATTTTCCAAAATTCTCCTTGATGGCGCAGCCAGTAAGAATGGACTGCCACACTTTTCTTTCCTGACACTTCTACTCCTCTCCCTTCCCCAACATTCATACATCGTGTCATGCGCGCACGTCGATTTCTCCGACTCTTCACGCGGCCGATATTCAATATTTGATAAATTTGATCGTGTCACGTTTTCCTCGGTCAATAACATAATAAATTATTATAATCAATACCATGAGAAGTTTGCTTTGCTCGCAATTTCGTAGAACGAAATTATTTCTATTTACCTCGACCAAACGTGTTTTTATGGATTCTCGCCATTTTGAATTTAAAAAAAAAACTTGATGGAATAATAAGAGCGAGGTCGGCAACGGTGCGGTGCGGTGCGGCGCGGCTCGATATTGAGGAAGTTTGGACTAATAAAACATAGCACGAGTTGATTGTTTTTCCTTCTTTGTCCAACTTTCCGTTCTCCCGGCTGCTCTTAATGCTTAATGCGTTTGACGGAGTAACTCTTTTATGCAGCATTACATAAAAAACGGTTAAGTTAACGCTCGTGAAGCTGTTTCCAGTCGAAAGTTTTTTCTCGGCTCCTAATTAAATTAAGGGAGTTAGTTATCCCGGGAAGTTGTACAATTACGGTCGATATTATTTCAGATTTACTTTATCCCGTTTCTGCTCCGTCATTAAATTCGGACAATACTCGGCGCATATAATATTCCATAGCGGATCGCCATTTTGAATCCGCTTCGGCAGGAATGAATATTTTAACATGAAATCGAGATTTTCTTTATGTAAATGATATGTTTACATTTAAAGCTTTGGTTCGAGTTTATTTACTACTTATTTTTATGTAAATTGAAGGTTCTTGCCTCTATATCACAGTATATTTTGTAGGCTATGAATATCATTAGAGGCGAGGACTATAAAATGCTTATTTTAAATACGTGTGAAGATCCCATACAAAGTTTGCCAGGACAAACTACAAGGAAACTTTTAAAAACGACCCATAAATCTAAAACACTTTTTAGATTAAGGTGATACTAAATAAAGCCTGGCGCTAAAAAATGAAATAAACTTGAAAATATTGTATCAGTTCCAAAGGGGGTACGGAGAGTTTACAAACTTTAATTCTAAGGCGAGTCCATTATCGCACAGATAAATCTCGAAATGAGCGCTTTATATTCTGAACTTTAGTACATAAATTTTGTGAAATTCAAAGAAGAAGGCTGCCCGTGAAAACCATTTTGCGATAATTAATGACTTATAATTTATCGTTATCAAATTGATTTAGTGATTTATTATATAATTACTGGTAATAGCTCCGCTTGCTCTCCGACTTACCTGCCGTATTACCAGCAAACTAAGTAGCCTTCATAAATTATCGCAAACTTCTTCTGTAGTTTGTACTCGGTTCTGTCAATACTCTTCCTGGTGCAGGACAGACTTATTCCTGGATAATTTGTCGTTACGAACAAACAGTAAATTTACCGTCAACTTATTCATACATATAATTTTATAGTTTGAAATACTATATTTTTGTTATTTACAATAATCAATGACAAATTATAAATAAACAAACAAACATACCATCATGTCGTTTCTCCGAAAAGGTAGACAGAAAAAATGGACCATCACACTCGTCTATCTTGAAATACCTATCTAGATTCCTCTACATCATTTCAGCGATCAATACACATAGTATAAATAATAGCATCATATTTGAAGTGAAATCATTTTAAATAATATTATGATATAATATTAATGTTGTTTATTGCATCTTAAGTTCATTGTAAATAATGAAGAAAAAAAATTGTAATAACATATATTTATACCAGAATAACAGTTTATATCGTTCTTTCGATGATAAAGGAGTACAACCTTCGAAACATGCAGAGAATAATAAATACATTAGTAAAAAAAAAACTTTTTTCACACAGCTTAATTTATATGCTTATACATATGTATTATATATGTATAAAAAAAATGTCACCTCTTATAAGAAGCTTTATAAATAACGTTACAAAATTATTTTTCCGTGGTTTAAGTTTTCGCATTCAATAACTACATAATAAATTGATTAGAAAGATAGAGAAGTCGGGAAACGGTTCAATCAATTATTATAATACAATTTCTTTAACCAATTACGGGAACATTGTAATTGCAAATAAAACCAGGAATGAACGTTATTCTGGATGATAATTTAATTTCTGTATCTAGAGCACAAATAAATTATCGGTAATACTAATAAAATATAAAAGCCCGGACCAACGGGGCAGATTATTTTTCCCTTGGCTTCCTTTTCATCGTTAAATGTAAGAAATATTATAATACGAAAAGATTCAGTGTGTGGTCTCTATGGTTGCAAATTTGCTAAGATGAAAGTAAAAATTTCAAGAGCATTATCTTTTATATGTATACAAAGGAATAATAATTAATTAACAGAAGACGTATAGATAAAGCATCATACTAAAAGCTAACAACTTCCTTTAAAGGAACAGTACAATATTATTAACCCATTAAAAATTCTAAAATATATACATCTTCTTCTTCTTCTCCCCTTATTGTATATCTTGCGATCTGTTTATACAAGATATTAAATTTCTTCCTGGAATGAAGACGCCCAGCCTTCCCTCCATCTCTTTTGTGGTCGTCCTGGTGATAGAAGGCCCTCTGAAGTTTCCTGCATCAAGATCTTAGGAATCCTCGCTAGAGTACCGTGCATCCATCCTCTCGATGTGGTCCTTCCAGAATCGTCTTCTCTGAATACTCAATTTCACTACGTCATGATTTTTGCAAGATCTGCGAATCTCTTTGTTGGGTATCCAATCTCTAAGACCCACAACAGGTCGCGATGTTTTCATTTCTGCGCCTCTTATAAGATATTTGGTTCTGACAGCGTCTGCTCTTGTTTCGATTACGTATGTCACTATGCACCATGTATACAGTGAGAAAAAGAAAACCGAAAGACCTCACTCAGGAGTTGGCCTTTTATTACTCGAGAGATACGAGGACCACATTGAAAATATCGAATATATTAATGACAGGATCTTTAAAGTGACGATTGATCTCAACTCTAAGAAGGTACATCTGATTAGTGTATACGCACCAGATATTACAAAACCAAAGGACGACACGGAATAATTCTATAATAATTTACAAAATGTTATTGACAATACCAATTAATCAGAGAAGACCATTATTCTAGGTGATCTTAATGCCAGAGTTGGTGACAACATCTTAGATGCAGTCAAGCAAAGGTTTAATGAGTCCGATATAAATGCAAACGGAGAGAGCTTGATCGATTTTTGTGCATGCAATGAACTAAGAATTGCCAACACCTATTATAATCATAAGATGCAACATAAATACACTTTCTTGAACTCAAGGGGCGATAAATCAATGATTGACTTTATTATCACCAATAGAGCAATACACCCTACACAAATATTGGATGTCCGATCTTTGAGTTCGGCAAACATTGGATCGGACCACCAATTGGTGTTATGCAAAATGATTATGAAGCGACCTCAGAAAATAAGAAAGCCCTAGATATATTGAAAAATATGATATTGAATCATTGGAAGACGAGAGTACAAAACATCTCTACAGAAATCGAATATTACAGAAAATTAAAGATAATCGCATAGGGGAACATGATACTTTGGAACAGGCATGGGAGAAAATTAAAACCAACATTAACGACGTCGCCTCGGAAGCACTGGGGAAAAGAAATATTAACATTAATTCAATTACCAAACCCAAACCATGGTTTACTGAAGAAGTTAAAACCCTTGCCAAAGAAAAAAGACAAAGCTACTTAATATATAATGCACCTTATGCATGTTATATAAATCCAAAAATGTCTAACAATAAATTGATTTTATGTAATTAGAAAATCTTATGATTTCACCAAAACCTCTTAATATGAATCAATCCTGAATAATATTTAAATAAAACAAAGATTTTTAAAGAATTTTTTGCATATTTAAACACAAAACCCTTTGGTAAACTAAGGGAAAAGTAGTTCTTATAAAAATCATTTTATTTAAATAATAAAACTATTATATTAACTATCTGAAGTACACAAAAAGCATCCTAATAAACACATAAATGATGACTCTCCGTCCGTTGAGGGAACGACACTGACACAGAGGGAGAAATTCCGAAATAAGGAAGATATACGATGTTGAAGATATTGTGTAATCGGGAAGACTGAGAAGACAGCGACAGACTTTGACGTCAGCTTCGTCAGCAGCGTCAGCACAGACTGTTTTATCTCCCGACATACAGAACCAGCCTGCCTTTGGTGATACCAGTGGGGAGAGCAATCAAACTACTGAACATGATCGGTTCAGATATCGACGTCTTTTATGTTAATGAAAGTACATTCAGAAGACACATACTCTTAGATCTTAATATGCGTTTCTGGTATTATTATAAATATTATAGTTAACCTTTCCTTTATATATTAATTAAACTACAATATAATTGTTGTTTATAATATCTTTTGAGAAAATTAACTGATTTAATTTTAAAAGACGTTACTGGAAAGATGATTTAAAAAGCGCGTTTAAAGCAAAGCGGCAAATATAGTACGAATAGGCAGCCAACCTCTAGGAAGACCACTCAAAAGAGAGACTTTATTGGAAAGACGATGTAGAAAACACTTTCTGAAAGAGTTATAAGCCAAGCGTAAAATATTGTATCAACGGGCAACCGATTTCTACGAAGACCACTCCACAGATGGCGAGACGGTTGGAAGTCTTTATCCCAAGAATAGGCTCCGAGAAATCACAATGCATGAACTTCTATGAAAAAGATCTCAGAAATGGTTCGGATGTATGGAACGAATGAATGAAATAATAATGGTTTAAATGTTGTATACAAGCAGCAAAACATATCTAAATTAATCAAACATCATACTAAAAGTAAGCCACATTTGAAGTCGAAAAAATCTACGATTGTACATGTTACGATGCATAAATATAGAGGAAGCTCGAGAGTTATGTCAAGTCAGACCAGTTCGGCCGCCAATCCTCTCTGAGCCCGTGATAGTTAGTTAGTCAGTTAGTTTAAATTGTATTATCTCTACTCGTGTTAACAAAATGTTAAAAGGTATGTACATTATTTATCCAAAACATTACGAAGTTATATTAAAGCATTAAAGCGATGTCGCGGATATCTCTACGTGCAACTACGTAAAACATACGTGAGTACGGAACAGCTAAGCGAGGGGTTGAGTTTTCTTAAAAGCTCCAAACTCTCCAACAAAACAATATTTATTAAAACTTGCTCTAGGCACATTCAGTTTCATTTAATCGTTAGGACAACAACTTCAAGACCGCAATTAAAAATATATATAATATTTTCCAACAAAATAACTAGAACTCAATAAAGAAAGGTTATTTTATTTTACTTCTATATTCACCATTACTTTGTGTTGCGGATTCATAACTGAATATTACTTTTTAAATTAAAAAACTCAAACATGTTTCGGGACACAGAAGCCCTTCATCAGTGTAAGTATTATAAATTCAAAATTAATATTATCATGGATATGGTCAGTTTTGACATACTCGTATGATAAAAAATAAAAAAAAACTGTCGTGTTACCAAGAAAAAATTATTGTTCTTTTATTTGTTTTGATTCGATGCACTTCAGGTCTCGTTCATGAATAACTGTAAAAGACTATAACTAATGTACATAAATAACTGTCACTAATTAACCAACCATCGCGCCGTCTTTCCGAAGCAGTAGGCAAAAGAATGGACCGCCACACTATTCTTTTCTGACATATATGTCTTACTTCCTCAACATTTAAACATCGTGTCATGAACGCACGTTGATATCTCCGACTGCTCACGCGGTTGACATTTAATATGATATTTGATTTATTTGATCGTTCCACGTTTTTCTCGGTTCTTCTATATTTTAAGATCCGTTTACATCGTTTACATATATTTTATTTACCGTTATTTTTACATAAATTCTTTCCATGCGTTCGTACTATCTTAATGATCCTTTCATTATTTTGTTCATAACACTTTCATTTACACTGCATTCAATTCTTATATTTGCATAAATCGCTATTTCTGGTATCACAAACTTTTTTTCTTTTTTTTTCTTTTTTCCTGGCAGCTGTTTCTTCTTATGTTGACATCATCGGGTGTTACAATATTTTTTAACTGTTAAAATTATTTTTTTGTGATTTTTCGAACCTTAATTTGCTTTTGTTTCAATGTCAATTTGAATCATTTCTTTTATAGCATTTAGAATTTCTTGCTGGAGTTGAGTTAGGTACCTAATTACAGATAATTAAAAGAACGGTTAGTTAATATAATATGAAAATCACGAAAAGTGATGTTAAGAGTTAAAAAAAATTATTGACACATCTGATGATGTCAACATTAGGTTGGCGAAACGGCTGTCGTGAAAAATAAAATGTGGTACTATAAACAATGTTTTATATTTATAGTTAAGGTTGTATATTTAGGAAAACTATTTTCAAAATTGGTATAGTAGAGCAATTAAATCAATTCACTTCAAATTAATTTATTCTTTGCATTATTTTTTTATTTTGTTAGATAAATAAATAAATAAAGTTCAAATATTAGGTCCTTACATATGAAATTGGCGTTTTGCCGTACTGGCAACTTTGATCTCAAATAGCTTCTCTTTGGTTAGGAATTCCAAATTCAAATTTATACAGCTATTTACTCAAGTATTTGTGTTTTGAAAATTATAATTCATTTGTTTTTTCCTCAATTGTTTTTTTTTCTTTGCGTCACTCAGTTTACAAAATGGAAAACTTGAAATATCGCGTTATTTACGAGTACGAGTTCCACCGTGGCACCAGTGCTGCAGAAACGGCTCGAAGGATTAATGATGTGTATGGTGACGGTGCCGCAAAAGAAAACACAGTGCGTTTTAAGTTCCAACGTTTTCGTTCTGGAAATTTCAACCTGCTGAACAAGCCCTGTTAAAACTGTTTTAATCCACCTGAAGCAAATTGGTAAGGTGAAAAAGCTTGAAAGGTGGGTACCTCACGAATTGAGCGAAGCAAATCAACAAACGCGCGTTGACTGCTGCGTTTTTGGATTTTGAATCGAATCATTACCTGTGATGAAAAATGGATCCTGTATGATAATCGGAAGCGCTCAGCGCAATGGCTGAACCCTGCCGAACCAGCCAAACCATGCCCCAAGCGAAAATTTACTCCAAAAAAGTTACTTGTGAGCGTTTGGTGGACTAGTGCTGGTGTCGTTCACTACAGCTTTCTTAAATCTGGCCAGACGATTACGGCAGATGTCTCTTGTCAGGAACTGCAAACCATGATGGAAAAGCTAGCTGCTAAACAACCGAGGCTGGTTAATCGCTCTAGGCCACTGCTGCTTCATGATATCGCTAGACCACACACTGCACAACAGACGGCTACCAAATTAGAAGAGCTTCAATTGGAATGTCTAAGACATCCACCGTACTCTCCGGACCTTGCCCCAACAAAATTACTATTTTTTTCGAAATTTGGATAACTTCTTGCAAGGGAAAAAATTCAACTCCGATGGGGCAGTCCAAACCGACTTCAAAGATTTTATCGATTCTCGTCCGAATTTTTTTTTTAGTAAAGGGATCGATGAACTACCTATGAGATGGCAAAAGTGCATAGATAGCAATGGTACATACTTTGATTAAATAAATACATTATATTAAAAAAAATCAACTTTATGTTCCTCCCATACAAAACGCCAATTTCATATGTAAGGACCTAACAATAATGACGTGTAATTAAAATAACAAAATAATTATTTTCCATTTATATTTTCTTTAACAATTATGTAAAATTCTATATTCAAAAAAAGTTGTATTATTTTTGTGTTAATGACATATTTCGCCTGGCTGAAGCAACGTTAAATAATGCTTTAAAAATTAAAACAAGTCATTTCTATAAAATAAAATAAAACTATTTAAAAACAAACATTTTCAATAAAATTATTTATCCTTATTTTTTATTATTATTGTTATAAAAAATCATTTATCAGTTTGCACATATTATACAATATATGAAAAATTATCATATTCTAGTAACAGATGAAAAAAAAAAAATTAATTATAGGATACGTTTTATACGACCTCTATATTTAAACGTTTTGCCGACACAAATGAATCTGTAATTAAATCGTCAGTCAATAGTTTATAAACATTTTTTTCTAGTTGCATGAAAAACACGTGAAAAGCGTTCGAAACTCTTCAGGTTTTGTCAATGAAATGCGATTTAGCGCAAGTTTAATTTGAATCGATTAAAGAAAAGGAACGGTTTTTACGGTCCTGTGTGTAATCCTGGCATTCTTGCGAGACAAGATTTCCACTGGGAGCGTTGCACGTAAAGCATTGACCCAGACTTGAAGGCAAATTGGTATTCCACGGGGCGGCTTTTTTCTTTGCCTCACAGGCTCCGCTTCGGACGATGATTGAATAAATAAATGAAGTTCCAATCGTGCGTAATACCCCGGACTTCTGCTCCTCTCTGCGTATCTACGTATTCTGGGATCAAAGCAAAGAAGTTGCAATCATCTAAAACTATAAAACTCTCATTCAGGAAAATGATACCCCTCTTAGCTATTTCCGATTTCGTAAATTCATCAGAAATTAATACAAGCAAGTATTTATTATCCCAGTGATGAAAATATAAATTCTTTGAAACATGTCGAGGACCTTACCCAAAATTACTTTTAAATGACTCTGTTTTATTCATTTCAAAAATACATAATTAACGAATTTTGCACTTCAAAGGCACAAGTTTATTTAAAATTATATACCTATGTTAATTTAATTCAACTGAACGACTTTTGTATTAAATGAACATTTCCACACATACTTCTTTGTGATATTATTTCTATGGCATTCATACTTATTTGATCCTTCTTATGCCAGTTTCAAGATTAACTTCCATATATATATAAAGTTTGATACTACAACTCCATTATTTATCTTTGCTTCCGTGGATATATTTCTATTTGCAGCGATGTCTTTACACCATAATTTGAATTTTAACTTTGTTACGTAAGTTCGCCTGTACTCGTACATACGAGATCAATGACCAATTCAATCACAAATTGAACCATTTATTAAATAGTAAATTTATTAGACAACTGATTGAAAGCTTAGGCATTAACACTGTGGAATTCTATAGTAATACATTTCGGAAATTTTAAATAACTTTGTTTAATCCACAAAATATTTTTTTTAAATGTTAAAAAACACGACATATTTCGGAGGATGCCTCCATCTTCAGGTGTAAAAATATAATAAAAACTTAACAAAGAAAGAAATAAATCATTCTTTGTTTAGTTTTTACTATATTTTTACACCTGAAGATGGAAGTATCCTCCGAAACATGTACTGTTTCTTAATACTTTGTGGATTAAAAACAAATCTATTATCAATTACCTAAGTGCAGGAAATTTATTTATAAAAAAAAATAATGTATCATGTGTACATAAATAATATTAACGTCTGAACATTCATAAAGGCGAAGAGATTTAGAATATTTTACCTTACGGTATCATTTATTATTGGAGAGTGTATAAAAGGTATGCATAGAAAGTGTATAAAAGGTACGCGTGTAAACATCCTTCATCACATAGAACTTATTAAAGGAACCCTATTTTAAACCGGTTATTTTGTGAATAAAATTGAAAAACATTTATTAAATAAAAATTGGTTTTCAAACGTACTTTTAAATGTAACAATAAAAACAATGCTATTTTTATACACGTTAAATCGCAAATAGTTGAAAAAAATTAATTAATATCCAAAGAACTCATTCGATCGCTTTTTTTAAATTCATTTCTTTACCGGTGATTCCTTCAAAGCATTTTAAAAATCCCTCTCAATATCACTAGAAAGGAGACGTTTTTCCAGGAGAATAATTTTTCTAAATTTTCTTTGAAGATAACTGACAGAAATCGATTCTGTAGTCAAAATTAATAAGAAAACATAAAAATGCGAAGCCTTTGTTTTCAATTTTCATTCATTCATTTTGATGAGTAAAAAAATTCCTTAATTCGGTTGCAGTTCATTTCACCCACCTTTGTGTACTTTTTATGGCATAATTGTAATTTCGAAGACTGTTTAACTTTATTTTTCTCATCCAACCCCTTCTCAACCCTACGGGTACGCGGTTGGGTCGAAAAAACCCGTTCAATTTATTATTTGTTTTTCACGTGAATAATTTATATTAGAACCCTGGAATGAAATTAGTATTAACGAATACATCGATACACATGTACGAGTATTACATAATATATAATGAAATATTTTCTTCTGAACATTCTATTTACTTTTTCATGTAATATGAAAGTGTTTTATCTAAATAATTGTTTAAAATTAATTATTATTTAATTTAGAACTTTTTTTTTCACTTAGTTTATTATTTCGACATTTTTCGAAGGTATTATATAATACTATTATCAGCGAGAAAACAATACCCACAGTGGGTTTATGTGGTTCTAAAATGTTTATTAAAGAAAAAAAATCAGCATTATGGGATTTAATATCCAAGTATTAAATTATTAATACGAACGAAAACGTCTGTTTTCTTGGAGTTTTATTATTATTTATAGAAATAATAAGTTTTACCTTACATTTTATCAAATGTTATAGTGCCTTAGAAAACATATTAATAATGCCTTGGAAATGAAAAAAATGTCATTCCCATTAAATATTAATAAAAATTCTAGAAAACAGACGTTTTCATTCGTATTAATCATTTTATATGGAGTTACATCATGTATTAAGTTTATCCAAAAATCGCTTTATTATCGGTGTTAGAACATTTTTAAACAACATAAGCGTATTTAAATATTAACAATTTTTTATGTAATGTATTTGAATTTCTTTAGATTAATTAGAGGAAATTTCGAGAACTCGGCCGTGCTGGAGGATGTTGGTATTTTTTGTCCCTAATACTTACGAGTATCTCAGATAGCTACAGAATGGATTGTTTTACCTACCGGCCGCCAGAACCAACCTGCTTCTGGTAACAATGGTGGGAAGAGCAAATTATCTGCTGAACGCGGTCTCCCTGGAGATAGACGTCTTTCTTATTGGTGAAATATGTTCAGAAGACAAATAATCTTGACTTTAGAGAGTATCTTTTCTTTCTTATGTCAAGCCATATCTCATGCGTTTCTGATATTTTATTGCATCTTTCTCTCCTTCTTTCTCTTTGCCATTTCCTACCATCTGGGGTCGGCCTTCCTGATACAAAGACGTCAAACTTTTCTATTCTGACTCATCTCCACTGTCAGGTTCTCGTGTTGCAGCTCCTTTTCCATGTTGGCCCACCATGTTGCCATTAGGCAGCCTCTTCCTCTTGATTTTGTGAGTATGCTGAGGACTTTTTAAACAATGTATTCGCCGTCCCTTCGCATCACATGAACGTGCCACCGGAGTCGAGATTCTCTTATTTTTTCCGTTATTGGGGCAACATTAAAGCTACCACTCACGTATTCGTTCCTAACGTGGTCCAGCCTTGTGACCCCTCTGGCCCACCTTAACATTTTCATCTCGACGTATGTGGACTTTTTTGTTGATCCAGCAATCTGCTCCATACAGCATGGCGGGCCTCACTGCAAACTTGTAGGTATTTTATTGCATAATATACCTGTACTCAATAGATGTCTTAAAGATTGAAATTATTTAGAATGTCTGTTGAAATAACAAACTGGTTTGATTTGAATTAATAAGTACGCGTAGTTTCAAAACTTTATCTAGAATGTTCCCATACAAAATTGTTAATACTCGAAAATATTAACGGACCTTCTAGACTACCAAGTGATAATTTAATTCCAATCTGGAAAGGAGTGTGGAAGGTTAATCAATCGGAGGGACAGATATTTCAATTGAAATTTTTTGTATCGGACGAAAGAATTTTTATTTGAATTGATCTAATTTCCTTCAGGAGTAATGAGCGCTTATCGGAGAATTTTCTTAATTCACTCCTTGCGCGCGTCCAATTTCACAGTTCCGTTTCAAACGGATTTCATTTATACAATACCATTTAATGTTCGGTTTAATTCATTATTGGAATACTTCGAGATTTGGAAAATGAACACCTTTTAGAAATCGGAAACAATTAAGTACCCTGCTTATCATATTTCTGTTGAAGTAAGTTAATGGTCCAATGTCCGTTCTAAAAAATTAACACTAAATTTGGGATTTTTAAATTACATCTATATTCGCCATCGTTTCGTTTTATGGTTTTGTATTTGAATCTGTTTTTTAAACATTGTATTTTCATTATGCTTTTTGAACTTTTAACAAATATGTTTCGGGCGACAGACGTCCCTCCTAGAGAAAAAACAGTGTTTTATTTATTTAATACAAATAATACTCTTTTATTTATCTTAAGATGTCACTACTTGTATTAAAATAATCATGTTTTTTTTACATAAAGCTTTTCACCCAATTTTTCAAGAATCATTAAATTATATAAAAGTATTTTTTCCATATTAATATTTATATTTCAAAACCGGAAGAATAATAATATGATTGTATAATAATTAATTCGAATGAAAACTTTTATTAAATTATATTTTATGAGAATGACATGTTTCGCCCTTCTAAGGCATTATCAAATGTCTTTGCGAAACATGTCATTCCCCTAAAATATAATAAAACTTCTAGAAAACTGACGTTTTTATTCGTATTAATTCTTTTATATGGAGTTTTACATAATTGTTCAAGAAACAATAAATATGATCGTATAATATTATGATAATAGGTAATAATATTGTAATGAAATGATAGCATAATATTGTAATAATCGGTAATAAATTTGTAATAACAAAAATAAACGGTAACCATCACGTCATCTCCCCGAAAAGGTAGACGGAAAGAATAGACTGCCACACTGTTATTTCCTGACATTTTTCTCGCACTTCCTCAACATTCATACATCGTGTCATGGACGCACATCGATTTCGACTCACGGGGCCAACATTTAATATTTAAAATTAAAATAAAAAATAACGATGTTTGTTTTAACTACTTCCACTTTTATCTTTATTTTGACCGCGACATTATTTACTTTATTTACTTACATACACGTCCAAAAAGCCAAAAACTAGATAAATTAGAAATTTTAGAAATCAATAGACTCAAATACAACACCCCTGACCAAGTAGTCCTTAATTATTATTTACTGTTTACTAACTCCCCTTTGTTAAAATCAATATAAACAAATAAAAAATATTCCTGGAATCGATTAATGCCGAAAATTTGTTTTGTTTGATTCTAGACCTTAGCAGTTATATGGAATAGGAAAACCGGATAAGGCGAGGCCAACCTTAGGGACCTAGAACTATAACATTTTTTTATTTAAATTGAGTAATAATAAAAATAAAAGTACAATTTTTTCAAACGTTATATATAAATGTCAGCTAAAATAAAATTTTAAATCCATTGTATTGAATATGAATCTTCTTCAGTACCTAAAATACCAATATTTAAATTCAGTAAATTTTACATAAATATTTGAAGATAATTTTTGTACAGAATTATGTTTACCACTCCTGATCTGTATGCGTAAAAAGGACTCGGTTTGCAATAGTGTCACCAGTCTGTCGATGCCAGCGAGCCTGGCGAAACCGGTCGCTGTCGAAATAAAGACAAAAGTGGTAGTAGTTAAAAAAACATCGTTTTATTTAATTATTATTTAAAATTTGCTTCCATCAAAGTAAAATCATTTGATTAATTTAATATTTAGTTTATTTTATCGTACTACGTTTTCCTCAGTCTTTCTCTATTTCTTCTACCGTGTATGTCGTTTTCATATACTTTCTTTAGTATTATTTTTTCATTCATTATTTCCATGGGTTCAAACCATCTTAACCTCTAGCGCCCGTACGCAATAAAGTTAGCCAACTGCCCAAGCAAATATTCGCGCGACTTGCGACCTACGCGTTGCTGTTATGAAAACAAGTATGTCTCTAAAATTAGCATATTATTTTTCTAACCTAAAAAGCAGTATGAAAATAAATAATAGTTTATTATTTATAAAATCTTTATTTGTTTTTTTTTTCATATTTTATATAATCACACATAAAGACATAAAAGCACATAAAGCTAAATAATAAAAACATTAAAATATATATATATATATATATAATAAATTTTAAAACATTTGTTTATGCATAGGCCTATTTTAGGCAGTGATGTATATAGTGTGTTTCATTAGGCGTGCCGTAATAAAACAACGCATATCCCAAGAGTCGACCTTGCAACGCAGGTATGTACAGTAATTTTACGCATTATGACAAAAATGTTTATCAGAACCGAAAATATAGTTATTGATGTGTATCTCAAAGAAATTATTTATGTAAGCTAATAATATTTTTTTTAATACTATGTCATAAATCAGTGTAATCCGATAGCTAAATGCACCATAATCACCATTGGGCATTAAACGACCAAAATCCGCGGTCCCGTACGGGACCACTGAGCGTCTAAAGGTAATGATCCTTTCATGATTATGTTCATGACACTTTCGTTCACACTGCATTCACTTATTGTAATATTGTTTTAATATTTCATATCAATCAATGGTATAAATTAAATTAATGATGATAACATTATATTGTTCTCCTGGTGGTGAAGGTCTCGCGAAAAATAATCTCAAAAGTGGTAAAATCATTGTTTTAATTTATTTAATAACAACGTAAACTATTTTAAGGGATCTTGGGAAAATTCTGTGTAACTCGATCATAGCAGTCTCCATCTTCCGAATTATGAACACCCTGAAGATGGAGACTCCAACAATCTTAGAAACATCGGTCCAGAAAGACGAGCTACACGAATTTTCCCAAAATCCCAAAAAACTTATATTGCCACCAACCGTGAAAATCTACGCAATTATACAACTGTATCAAGCATCATTCATTTATACATTATAAAAAGTAATTTCAGATATTCCCGGTATTCGAGTAAGAATATCCAAGTATTGTAGAACAACTTAAATATTCTATACATCACTTTACACTCCCTGTTCGTGTCCAAGCCAACTACGGGTTCCCGTTTCTACCTTATACCTACAAAACTACACACATTATAGCTTTGTAGCACGTACACACCAACGAAACCATGTTTTATCTCTCGATTCAAATTGGGGGAGCTCGGAACATTTAACACGATGTCTTCGACCTGGCTCGCGTAGTAACCGGAGCGAGAAACTTCGCCCAGCGAGGACGTCAATTGCACCGCCCCGGCCGCGTGACGAGAATACCCGACGGGCGATCCGGAATATTAATCCCAATGAACGCTCAAAGAAACCTGGAAGCCTTCGAGGTGCAGCCATTCTCCTTCGTCAAAGTCCGCAGGGATGAATATAATTGATTTGACCGCAGTGAGCAGAAAACCTTTGTGAGTTTCAATTGAGAGATGAATCGTTAATCTCGCTAAAAAAAAATTATCTCCGTTTCTAATATAAAAATTATCAACCCACGTGGCGAAGTGGTAGAGCTCTGTCTTCCATACCGAAGGTAACGGGTTCGATTTCCGGCGATGGCAGTGTTACACAGTCATTGGTCTGGTGTAAATTTCACATGACAATAAAATGGCGAAAGATTGGCGAGAGAAACCGTCCGTAGTCAGTAGCAATGGACCGACATACTTTTATTTCCAGACGTGTTATTCTTCTCAACATTCAAATATTTTTATATATCGTGTCATGCGCACACATCGATTTCTCAGACTCCTCGCGTGACTGATATTTAAAATTTGATTAAATTAATCGTGGCTAGTTTTCTTTGGATAACGTCTTTTACTTGTTCCGTTTACATCGTTTATAAATGCTTTATTGATCATACTTATATCATACGTATTATTATGATATTGATTTAAAAAATTATAAATTATAACGATTAAATAAACTTAATCTAAATAAGTTAAAATAAGTTATTAATACGAATGAAAATGTCTATTTCTAGTAGAAGTATTATACATATTATACTAAGCATGTCGAAATATGTCATTCTCATAAAATATAATAAAATGGCCATTCTTATCCGTATTAATGATTTTATATGCATAATTCTTCAAAAATAATTCAATTATAATTAGTATTTGAAATATCTGATTATATAATATGTAAATAATAAGTTCATACATTTGTATGAACTGTCGATTGCAAAAAAAGTAACTGTTCATACCAATCTAAATATTTTTGTTCAGATAGTTATTTTCAAATAAAATTTCAAATAAACATTTCATTTCCGTAGTTTATATGATTTTATATCTCAAAGCTACCGAGTTTTTAAACCCCCTCGAGAAATATGACAGCGAAAGATATATTTTCGTGAATAAAGAAATTTTTCATCAAATTTTCAGCTGACTGGTAATGTAAATTTGGAATGAATTATTGAATCAAAATGGTACATTCTTTTTAAAGAAATTCGGTACACGTAAAGCAAGATTTTCCAGAAATGAGTAGAATCACTACAGGAACATTACAGTAGGATTATTTGCAGAAGAAGCTTTTCCGAATAAAACACATCTGTATTTATTTTTCCGGTCCTCTTAGTGGTATAAAATAATTAACTTTGCCAGAAAAGAGAAAACGGTGGAATTATTTACTAAGACCCTTAATGTTATTAACGTCGATCAAGACGATTCTCGGTCGCGGGATGCTTCCTGCGGGAGACGAACCCTAAGCATTAATCAATCTGTAACCCAACAGCCATCGGCTACAATTAACACCAAACAAAGGGCGCGGAAAAGTCTCGGATTGATATATAAAAAAAACAGAAAAGATGACAAATGAACAAAGTAAAATCGCCATCTTGGATCTCCTTCACTCTACCAATAAATAATAAACTTACATATACGTTTACGAAAAAAATGGTGACACATTTGTAAATAAAATAACTTTGAAATATGGAATCCCCAATTTCATTCAAATACTCTATGTAGTACTTACGTAGCGTAAGCTTCCCTTCAAGGAAAACTCATTTAGCAAAGAAAAAAATCTTATGTATTTTTAAACCGACTACATAATACTATTCTAAGAAAAAATATATCTATCTTTTGTTGTTTACATTCATCAAATGGTGATTCAGGCTGCCTTTACGTAAACATTATTATCGCCTTAAAAAATATTTTGTATGGTAATTTTTATTCTCCACAATTAATTATTCCTAGAACCTCAGCTCTGCTAGTTTATGAAAAATTTACTGTTCAGGGTACCTTACCAAAACCAAACCTTTGAAGTTTAATTGGTGACCATTTTTTAAACTACTTTACAAACTACAAAATACGGTTAATGACTGTGTGTAAAAACAAATATTAATAAGAATTTTAGAAAAAGGTCTTACGTTATATTATCCCTTCAATATTAAATAATGAATAATTATCTTTTTGATCATAAGCTATTTATGGTCATAATTCTTTTCCCGCTACAATTGACATTAGTTGGAATCATTAGTTGTGCGCATCGGGATCTTGAGGGTGTGTTAATTAATTTGTTGATATTTGAGGAAAAAACTAATTTAATCGATTATTGCTGTAATGACATGTTTTTAAAAAAATATAGTTTTAAAAATATTTTTTTATTTATTCATGTTTATTCAAGAATGTTCCGTGTAACAACAGAAAGAATAATGTGTTCTTAGTAGTTTAAGGGTTAAAAACTAATACTTAAACTCATAAATGTATTTTGAATAATCATGAAATCTTCCTTTATACAATAATAACAGGAGTATCATGTTTTGCCTTGCGAAGGCATTTATTATGTCGTATTATATTTTATAGAAATCATATGATAAATAATATGAAAAAGATTTTTAGAAAACGCATTTAATAATATATAAAAGCATTATTTTCTTGCGTAATAATTTGTTTCCGTTATCAAAAAACGTACATGTGAAATAATATACTAAAAAAAATTCTGTTATAATGAAAACGAGAGCATTGGCTTACATTTTAATTATATCCAATAAGATTGTCACATAACACCTGTGTATATTTGTAGATATTTTATATTATTTTATATTAGTAACTGAATACAAGAAATTATTAATTTCAAGATAATAAATATTTGGTTTCCAACCTAAAATACCAACTCTTACATAAGCCAATATGGCTTTAACCTACTTTACTCAAAATAACCAAAATGCTCTATCTAAACCATTTAAATATGACATAACTATATGGATAAAACTGCTTCACTACTTTATTTCAAATACGAAAAATGAAAAAATCTGTTTTATATTGTTTCATGAACAAGTGATAAAAAAAAATGTTTTCTAAAAGCTATTTAAAATAGTGACATTTTTCGCCTTATCAGGTTTTATCAAATGATTTAATCAAAGTAAAATAAGTTCGTCCCATAAAATTATATAAATTTTTAGAAAACTTCTAAGTCTTGTTCTACAGTATAAAAACATAGACCTAAAAAAACTATCACCAAAAAGCTGGAGGCTATTGAAATGTGGATATAACGTAGAATGTTTAAAATATCATGGAAAGAAAGAGTCACGAACTAGGAAGTACTGGAGCGAATGAAGAAATAAAAAGAAATTTTCATGACCATAAAGCACAGGAAACTGTAGTACTTCGGGTGTGTTATGCGAAACGGTAATACAAAGTGCAACAACTGATTATTCATTGTAAAATTACCGTAAAAAGAAGTGTTGGAAGAAGAAAATCCGGACAAAAACCTATGAAAATGGTTCAGTTGCAGCACAACATCCCTGTTTATAACTGCTAAATCAAGAGTGTAAATAGCCATGATGTTAAGGATTAATTGTATCTCAATAGAGACGAAGATGTAGATTGGAAACAGAATATGGTGGTTGAGGCGTTTACAGGACTTATGACCTGTCATTGGTTGGGTTAAGCGCACGCTTTATGTAATACAACATTCCCCATTCTGCCCTTCTTAGGACCACGATAAATTTTTGGAAGATATATGCTACAATGTAACACCACACTTCACATTTTTTAGTTCAATCTACACTAGCGCCATCTATTAAGATTGAATCAAGCTCCTTCTCTTCGTCTCTATTGAGATACATTTAATCCTTAAAATGATAACCCGCAATGGGTAAAATCCAATATTCGTCTACAAGTATTTGTATACATTCAAAATGTTAGCCATGATGAATAAGAACAAAGATTTCGCGATTTCTTCAACATTAAATAGATATTAATCAGATTATACTGTTGCATGCATTATATTATTGAAGTATAATTCATTTGATGTTCGAATATTCGAATCTTATGTATTATGCATACAAGAATATGTACATAATGTATCGGAAATATTAATATCTTAGTTTCGTCTGGAAAGATCGTGTTGATCTGGGGAGCGTGGATACTACACGATTCGGGCGCCGCCGTATTTCCCGCATTTCACTTGCAACGTGTGGACCAATCCACATGTCAGCAGCACATATTATGGCAAAAACGAACATCTCTCAAAGGTGGTACAACCGAAGGGAGGACGGGAATAGATGTTTCAGCAGAAAATGTGCTAGATTTCTGGAATCGTGTCTAAGGCTAAAAACACACTGGCGCAACACCTTGCGTAGAACATACGACATTACAATTAAGTGTTGCTAAAACTTAGTAGAAAACTCTACTAGTATATTAACCCTTAACGTACCGTGTTCAAAACAAAACGCTCGCTCCCATGTGGTAAGTTCAGTTTACCGCTAACTTTATCTAAATATCAAGCATATGACTAGATGAATCAAAATTTAATTTATGTCATCTTGTAGGGAATTTCATTAGGAATAGATCGATATCTATAACATACATGGATTATTTGAAAAACATATCATTATTAATTTTTTTCTGGAACCATGCGATTTCTGATATGTAATGCGTCATAGCATACGGGCGACTAAACATCGGGTCGGGTCGGGTCGAAACTTGTCTGCACGCCGGGCCGGCGGGGCGATGATAAAGGCACCTAGGCAAAATGTATAGTACGTTCAAGACAACGAGTACGTATTAATATTTGTCCCTTTTGGTAAAGTGTTAATATTTTCACAGTTCTGATATTATTAACTTACGTGCTGCGTTTTCATCCAGTCGGTATTATTACGTACCTATTGAAAAGGTCAAAGATATAATTTATAATACGTTCAAAACAGCGAGTAAGTATTTGTCACTTTTGATAAAGTTGTAAATATTAGCAAAACAAATTCTACCTTAACACGAATGAAGGTGAGGGCAGTCTTAGAAAATATTTTTTTTTGGGATGAAGGAAGTAATTTTTTGCTTTTTTTTTATTACGAAATATTGAGAACACTTCAAT
The DNA here is from genome assembly GCA_022606425.2 of Lepidostoma basale. Taxonomy (NCBI): domain Eukaryota; kingdom Metazoa; phylum Arthropoda; class Insecta; order Trichoptera; family Lepidostomatidae; genus Lepidostoma; species Lepidostoma basale. The sequence continues at coordinate 867,912 of JAHDVF020000032.1, read as the reverse complement.
GGAGGATTACAATTTTTTTTATAATATTAGGGTCCATAGGTTTTAAGAAAATCAACTTTAAATTGGCAGTGGAAACTCAATTTACCACATGGCAACGCGACGGTTAAATATGTAATACTGAAGAAAACGTAAGTTTTATAGAAGCTTTTTATAACAATAAGTATAATTTCAAACTATCAAAGTGAAATATATCGCACGCTTAATAGAATACTGGCCTAACTCAAAAAAGAAAATTTTGCTCAATCTGACATGAGTCGGTGCTTTAACAAAAACAATCGAAAAACACGTACGAATGAAAAATACCGATATAGTGTAATGGAGGTCAATTGGTGGAATTTTGACTTAATTTTAACGCGATGGATAGCGTTAACACAAGCCTCTGTCTAATGTTAACTCAATTTTGACCCAAACCATAATCGGTCAGTTTACTATTAAGCGTGCGATATGTTAAACACCCACTATGTAACCATGGTATGTGGTAACCATTGGGTGGTTAAATGCTTTTTTTTTTTTAAATTTTCATATTTTTTTAAATATGTTACTTTCTAATTAAATCATAAAATAAAAATATGTGTATGTTTTCCTATTTATTGTTTCTGGATTAATGATATTAAGCTCCAATTACTTGATGAACTTCATTCAAATAGACACGTATGTTTTATAGAAGTTACATTAAATTTTATAAGAATGAGATGTTTTGCATACCTAAGGCAATGTTGAACAAGGCGAAACAAGTCATTCCGATAAATTAAAATAAAACTTCAAGGAAATAAATGTTTTCTTTCATACTACTTGGGTTTATCTTATTAATATAAATTATTTAAGGCATCATTATTTGCTACAGTAATTATAAAAAACCTCTAATAATAGATAACTCTGAAAACTAAAATCATTAAATGCAAAAAAATTATTAGAATAGTGATGACAGATGCTCAGGCTTACTAAAATAAAAATGGCTACCAAATTTAATGGCTTGAAGCAGCCAGAGCCCTCTTTTGTAAAACGGACCGAACTTTCCGAAACACCTAATATTATTATTAGTTATAAACCCAAAAAAATTCCTATACAAAAAAACTAAAATGGTAGTGCATAATGGTGTTCTTGTACCAACCCATATTCATTTTATTATTGTCTTATCTATTTTTTCGGTAAAAAAAAATGAAACTTCAAAATTACGAAATGTTTTTATTTTGAAAGACTGGTATTATCGTATCAAAATGTATTAATTGATTTGATGTGATTGTCGCGACAGCTATTTCGACAACCATGTTGCCCTATGTAGGTCATCAGGTGTTACAAACAACTCTCAAAGTTGGCATTACATCAGATGTTACAACAGGTTTTACAAACAGCACTCAACATAGATTTACGAAAAACTAAAGCATAAATAAAATGCAACGCCACTGTGCTTTGGCCTCAGGAAATTTTGACACTTTCATCTATATGACGGAGGGACATGTTCATATTTGTATGATACATACGGGAATTACTATATCCAAGTAACCTACGTCAATCACACACTGTGCATACTTAGCTTATAGCTTCTTCGTAGAGATACATGTAAAATTACTTTCGTCAATGTCACGGAACAGCTTGTATTTGCTTTTAATAATATTGAAAATACGTATATGTACTTCACAAGCCCATTCAAATCAACCTTGAGAGATTGATTTGATAACCTATGTATTACCGACTATTTCTGTAGTAGAAAACAAACTAAGAATCATTAATTTTGGTATGGATTATTTAGACGTGTTATACAGGGTGCGGCAGCATAACTTCTTTTTTTCAAAACATAAAAAAACCCATTGTTTGAATCCAAAAATAAATTTGTTTTTCATAATGTAGACACATGTCTTAAGTTTTGTTTTACTTAGGTTTTGAAGATCAAATCAGGTAGGTGACGTCCCCCATTCTCCATACACTGAGTAAACCGATTTCTGGCGTTTGTCATGACTCTTGCTAGCATATCAGGCGTTATCTTGGCAATTTCTTCATAGATGTTGGTCTTCAAATCTTTTAGGGTCCTTGGACGGTTCACATAAACACGGGATTTCAAAAAACTCCATAGAAAAAAATCACAAGGGGACAAATAGGGAGAGCGGACCGGCCACTCCAAATCGCCTAATTGAGATGAGGCGCTCTGGGAAGTGTTCCCTCAAAATAACCATCCCGTGACAGAAATGTATATTCGTTGGAATTCAAATGACGAAGTGTCGGGAGACAGCCTACAAGGCGGAGCGATGATATTGCGCTGACGGCGGGAATGGCCTTGAGAACACTTGCGAGAGACCGAGAGGGATGGAGAGGCTTGCGTCCAGCAGTGTATGGAGACAAGCTGACGAAGAAATGAAAGTGGTAAAGCCGGACATATCCTGCTGGGAGGTATATATGGTACATTACATGATAATATAAAAAATATTGTATTTACAACAAATATTGTACTACTACATAAAAAGGAAGATAATGAAAAACTAAAAAACTACAGACCAATAAGTTTACTCTCACACCTATATAAGTTGTTCATAAGAATTATATGCAACCGTCTAACCAACGAATTGGATGAATGGATACCAACCTAGAGATCAGGCAGGATAAAGATCAGGCTTTGGAACAAATGATCACCAGCAAACGCTAAAAACCGTAATACAAAAGCACAGCGAATACATTTTGTCACTGGCTCTAACTTTTATCGATTTCGAAAAGGCTTTTAATTCGTGGACGGTAAAAGAATGTCTAAATCATTGTGGAATAGACCACCGATACTCACAGCTTATTAAGAATATTTATTCTAAAGCAACCTCCACAATACAATTGCACGAACCAACTCGAAAGATAAATATTAAAAGAGAAGTCCGACAGGGAGACACCATCACCCCCAAATAATTCACTGCCGCACTTGAGGATGTCTTCAAGAAGCGTGACTGAAAAATCCAGGGCATAAAAATAGATTGCGAATTCTAAACTAACCTAAGATTTGCAGATCATATCGTCCTATTTGCAAATCTTCTTTCTTCTTTTTGTCCTGTCACACCTCCGTGGTGCATAGGGCCTCAAGGAATCTTCTTGCTTACCTTATTTGTAAATAACGAAAAAGAATTGCAATCGATGCTCAACGATGTAAATGATCTCTCGAGCTCTGTGGGTATGATAATGAACTACTCCAAAACAAAAATTACATGTATTTCAGAGCGCCCATAACCAGTGACTGTGGAGGGAAGGATCATTGAAAGAATTGATGCGTATATACTCGTATATCTGGGACATATGGTCAGACCAGGTGGGGTTTCGCGTGGTCTGCTTTCGGAAAACTGTCCTATATTGAAAAGATTCGCAAACCACCTGAAGAAAAAGATATTTGACATGTGCATACATACGGAGTGGAAACAGTAACGTTCACAAGAAGAACAATACAAAAAGTCCAAGTGACCCAGCGGGTAATGCAGAGGAGGATGTTAAACATCAGTCTGCGAGAAAGGAAGCAAAAATAATGGATCAGAGAAAGCACCAAAGTTGCGGACGTAGGGCGCAAAATAGCCTCGTTGAAGTGGAATTATATCGGCCATATACCGAGGATAGCGGATGATGGGTTGACAAGACCGAGAACCGGCCATAGAAGTCCTGACAGACCACAAACCAGATGGTCTGATGACATCAAGAGAGTGGCAGGAGGTCAGTGGCACAGAACGCCGAGAGATAGAGAGTTGTGGAAGTCGGGAAGGGAGGCATATGTTCAGCACTGGACAACTAAAGGCTGATGTTGATGATAAACAAAGCAAAACGTGCCATTCCCAAAATAATATAATAAAACATCTATAAAATAGGCATCCTCATTCGTATATCACAAATATGGCTTGTGTGGCATACACCATGTGTGTAACTTGTGATTTCGATATTTTTAACCTTCATCCTGTCATTTTTCATCATTTTCTATTATTAAATTATACTATATTGTTCTTTTCGATGCAAAGTCAGAAAAAACATGCATAAGAAAAATTTTGCATTCACGTATTGGAATTAAAGTATGAACATGTAATATTTGTCTTGCTAAAATATCACTTATCTAATAAAACCATAGCAAAGCAAAACTGTTGATCCCATTTCATACTATTAAACATCTAGAAAACATCAATTTTATATATATTTATGAGATTTTACATCATTGTTTGGGAAACAATATATTTTTTACAATATTTTTATTCTTATTTAATAGAGAATCAACTATCACACAGAATAAAAAATAATAACTTAATTTTACTAATAAATTATCTTGCCTTTAGTCATCAATTTTTTTTTACAAATAAACTATTTTTTATCTGCCTTTAAGCTAAGAAATGTGAAGTTAAATCTGCTCCGGACTAGAAACAATTAATTACTTGGATCAGTCACCGTTTTTACAGCGAAATGAAATTATTCTAGAGTCAAAAGCAGAGCTTTTCGGGAGACGATAAAAAGTTGTCGCAAATTCCTTCAATTATCACTTCGTTCCAGTTTCCTAGTATCCGTGAAATATCTCCGCCATTATAGAGCGTCTTGCGAAAGTATTTCAATCGTGAAAATCATTCTTTATTAAGTGTACTCATTTCTAATTGATGCGGATTACTCCCATGTTTTCCCGCGGCGGCTATAATCGTATTTCCCGAAAGTTCTGAGTAACTTATGACAATGGCCATCCATTATTATTCATGGCACTTTCCCTTACCTGCTGCCCTTTCTCGTATTAAGCTAAACCCACTTAGGCCCTAACGCGATAGATGATATCACGGGGAGTGTTGTACTCGTACCTTGCTCGTGAAAAGAATCGAGAAAAACACTTTTATAACAAAAGCGCCAATTAAATAAGCCATTCGTTTTCGTGTTATAAATATAGCGAATATGGCTTTTACATAATATTTTTGTCCAACAAACTAACTTACTAACCATCACGCCGTTTCCCTGGACGGGTATGCAAAGAGGATGGATCGCCACACCCTGACATAACTTTCGCGCCTCTTCTACATTCACACATCGTGACATTTCTGCCTACTACGTTCGTCGTTTGTGTCTGCTTCTAAGAGTAATTGATTAATTCGGCCTTTCAGTAATTGATTAATTTGGTCATACCATGTCTTCCATGGCCTTCCTCGATTTTTTTCCTATTCACACTACTTTTGTATATCTTTTAAACCATTCTTCCCTTATCCATTCGTTCCATATGTCCAAACCATATTTTTGACCCTTTCTTAATTTTATTTATCAAGCATTTATCCGCCTTACATTCCTTTCTTAATTCATCATTAGATATTCTATTTTACATTGTTTTTCCGCACATTCTTCTTAGTGACCTCATTTCTACGGCATTTATCCTACTTCCATCCTTATTCTGCCAACTCCAAGTTTCACTTCCATACATAAGGGTCGGCACTAGAACTCCATTGTGCACTGCCATATTTGCTTCAGTCGATATATTTCTATTTGCAGCAATGCAATCATTCAATTCGTAAACTAATTTCAATCTCAAATGATACCTTACTTATGAAACCATAGTCATTTTCAGATATATCTAGTTTAAACATATCTAGCAATATTAATTAAGATTTAAGCAACCATAAAATCGATTTTTAATATTTTCAAAAATATGTGAGAAATAATAAAATAATGATTTATAATCAATCTTTATACATCTCATGTAGAAAAACAAATCTTCGAAATAAACCATTCAATTGACGTGAATTTCAAGGTCTTGAGTTCAATTCCCGGCAATGACGGGGTGAAAAAAAAATTCTTTGGCCTGGTATAATTCACGTGACAACAAAAAAAGGGATTACAAGCTGGCTACCTATTATATGTCATAAAAAACAATAGATAAGTTTTATACAGTTATCGAGTTCAAATAACCTGCTGTATACAAAAATGTGGAAAGCATCAGAAAACAACTACATTTAAGACCCAAGTAACATCCCCAGAAAAAGCAAAGATGGTAGTATTGTTGCAAACCAATCTCTACAATTGAAACTGAAAAATAGTCGTTAAACAAAATGTATTTACAGATTCGTAATATTATATAATATTTAGGAACTTAATGAAATAATGGAGTGAGAAATTGAAAAATAGTTCCCTTTATGTTGAAATTATACAAATTTGTTTGTAGAGCTCCCAACCATAATGCCCCAAATTTGATGAACTAATAACTCCCTCGTATCGCCTTGTGGGGCTAAGACGTACAAGCACCGCTCATTACACTAAATGGCTGGGCTTGTAACGAAGCTCGCGGCTGGTGTAAACAAATATCTGCGACAATTAACAATTCGTCGTACGTAATTAACAATAGTCTTAATGAGCACGTGTCATTTGAGATAAGTTTACTAATACTGGCTGTCCCCCAGTTGTTGTTTCGCGCCGTTTCGCGACCTCGATGATACATCGTTTTTCATTTAAATACCCGTGAATTCCAGTTTTAACCAGCGGTTTTCTCCCTGTCGACTGTGACAGGTGTTGCTAGAGGGGAGTGATTTGTAATTATTCCTTAAAAGGGGGATTCAGTATTTATACGGAGATTTCCCCGAATCTATTCATTATTCCCTTCCCGATTCCCAAGTTTTCGCCGCCCTTGTCACAGGCAAGGGCAGGGCCTGTTAAACTTGATGTAAGAAAATTGAAATATATTTACATTGTGCGAATTAACATGACAACTTTTGACGATACTGTAGCAGCACTGTGTTAGAGAAAGTTTGGGTAAACTTTGTGCCACACTCTTGAGTATTGTTCTCGCGAACGGGAGTAATAAAAGTCATCCCGCTCTCTGGAACGTTATATTCTACTCAATATTTAAACGGTAGAAATAATTCTAAAATATTAATTACTTACAAAACAATAGGAACGTTTTTGTAACCTCAACAAAGCCCTAGAAAGAGTTAAGCCGATTGATTCGTTAAAATAAATAAGGTGTTGTAAAAACAAAGTATAAGAGTGTTAAAAATTATTTGTAATTTTTTTTTGTGTAACATTAACATACATATTTATATGAAAACATGGTTCTTTTGACCTACTTCGGCAAAATCTTGTCTTCCTTATGTCGAACCATCTCTCATGAGTCTCTGGTAGTATACTATTATATAATATATACAATATATTATGTTACCTGTTCTCAATAGAAGCCTTAATCCTTACTTTTGTAATGTCTATTGAAGAAATAAACAAAATTTATTTGATTTGATAATTAAATGACTTGATTGAAAAACAACCCCGTTTATTTAAATCAGTGGTATTAGAATGTATTATACAATTTGTTATATGAGCAGAAAATAGCTCATTATTTTGAAGAAATAATCTGATCGTGTCCAGATTTGAACCTTGGTCCTCTGAACATCAATAATACCTAAGTAAGGCGAAACATATCATTTCCATAAAACGTAATAAAACTTCTAGAAAATAGACGTTTTCATTCGTATTAATTATTTAATACGGAATTTCACATTGTTGTTCAAAAAACAATAAGTAATTTTTACGCAATTCAGAAATAATGGAACGAAACATGAGTGGATTTTTTTTTAAACTAACTTACTAACCATTACGCAGTCTCTCCGAATGACAGAAATAATGGACCGCCACACTGTTTTTTCCTGACATACTTCTCTCGCTTCATACATCGTGTCATGCACGCACTCCTCAAGTGGCCGACATTTATTATTTGACCGATTTGACTGCGCCACGTTTCCCTCGATCTTCCTACAATATTTTTCTAATACCGTTGACGTTATTAGTAAATTATTCAAAAAATTATTTAATACTTTCATATGAAGCACCTAATTTGTAGTATGGCATTATTAAAAATTATTTTAAAAGACTTTTAGTTGTTTTTTACACCACTTTATTTTTGTCAAACTAACCGGTTTCGCTCCCGGGGGGAAATTCGTCAGGATTACAAAACAAACTAAAATGATCATTTTAGTTTATTTTGTTACCCTAACGTAGCTCCGACGGGGGCGAAACCGGTTGGTTTGACAAAAATAAAGTGGAGTAAAACACAACTAAAAGTATTTTTTCTTTATTTTTTATTATTTAATGAATTAAAATTACCCTCGGCGCAGTGTCCAAATAAATTACAACAATTACACGAATATTTCAGATTTCGCCAGACACAAAATATTATTACGTCAATTTGCGGGATGAACCAACTTGTATTGTAACTGCCTCGAACATTCCCGCTCCAATTTGCCTAATAGCCACAAACAACTTTGCGAACTAATTGCTAATACAGGACGAATTTTACCGTGCCATAGGTCTACTCCGCAAAGTAAAATATTAAAGTTTGAAAGGCAATTTGCCTCGACATCCACCGGGCGTTCTACGAGTGATTATGTTATACAAATTACCAGCGATCAACTAAATTACTTCTGATTAGATTAACAACGATTACACGTAATTGTTCGCCACCAGTTATAGGTTCGACATACATTTGTATTATGTAAAGCAGTTAAAGGTCCATGTAATTTTGTAGTGTGCTTGAATATTGTGGTCGTGTAAGGAACACTACAATCCAAGAGGTCGGCGAGGTTCAAAATGTGGTCAGATGGAGGCGACAATATGTTTAGAGAATAAATCCTACAAGAATTCCATATATGGCTCTGCATGGAACACCAGATGGATGGCGTCCACCAGGGAGGCCTCCAATACGAAGGAGAAACAGCTGGAGTTCAGCAGCATTGGAGAAGTATCCTTTAATAACAGAAAAATACAAAAGTCTAAAATGCGTCGAAGAAGAAGATGAATGAGGTATGATTGTGCATCCGTAAGTTTTAAGTCATGGAACAGTGTTTTTATATTCCAAATATCAGAGAAGCTGCTGTGCAGAACCGAGAAAACGTTTTGCAGAAGCCTTGGCATTTTTTCAATAAAACGAAATTCAGTCAGTATAAATTGATACCGCAAACAGAAGTGCGTGCAAAAAAAGAAATAAACCTATCACTAAAAAATTTCGGTTTACGTGTACGAAATTCGAATTGGAGCACGGGGGTAAGAAATGGCGGGAACTCTGAGAAAAGGAGCAAAAACGGTCGCCCAACGCATTTTTATTTTCATTTGTTTGATTGAAATGGGATTTGATCCGAACAGCTATTGGGGATACTTCAAGATGAATGTGAAGTGATACTCGAAGAATGTCTGTAGGGACAGAACACAGACTGAATGTAATGTACTCCTGCTTGCGTAATATTTTTACGAGGGCAAAATACCTTTGCCAATTTTAATAATTTCCTAAATGTCACACGTACCTCCTTGACGGCCTTCTCGTTTCAGGGCGCTTTTACAGCTTTATTTATTCTTATCAGCCCACATAAAAACTTAACTCCTTGTTAAATTCGGGTTCTCCTGTGACGTTGTAAAAGATCACTACTTTTTTATGTTGTGTTCGTTGTGTGCGTGGAATTAGAATGATATTATTTATCGGTCACTTATAATTTAGAACAGATCATAAAACCAAAACCCAATTACACCTATAACAGCATTTTAGAGTTAAAAAAATTGTGAATTTAATTTCAGATTACAAGCTATGATTATAAGGTATATTAATGATCTACAAAAAACAATGCACAATTACTAAAAACGTGTTACTTCAGAGACATTAAAAAAGGCTGACTGAAACTTATATGTATTTAAATTTAAAAAGTTTTATAATATATTCTTTAAGAAAATCAATTATAAATTATAACACTTAAAGATATGTTGTATCCCCCTTTTAATATAATTTTATATATTGAGATTATATAGAATGCGAAAAATGCCTCCCTAGAACGGGTTACCCCAGTTAGGAGGTATTAAAACCATGAACGTACGTACTTGGTAAATAATCAATAAATCAATATTCAATGTAATTTTGAGATTCTCTGTGGATAAAGTTATTTTGATATAAATAAACTGAATTCAGTTAAATGTCCGTTTGCAGCCATAATGGTTTCTATTTGTTCATCCTTAGTAACTAGAAAGCTTTGATAAACAGCATATAAGAAAGCCGAGTTAAGGCTGTTTAAGCTAGACAAATGACGAGCCGGTTAAATTCAACCGATCCAAGGACAAGGCTGCAGTATTCAAAAGGCCGCGCAAGCCCAACGAGATTGTAACAAAAGTCACAAACTCAAGCGGGGTTTCCAAAAATCGCAATGTAGGGTGACTCGAACCTTTTAAGTGCGTGGCTCTGTTTTATTACTACATAAGCATATGGTGGGGGTGTTACCGGAATATCAGCCCAGCGGAATTATAATGACTAAGTATTAGAGAGTATGGCTTATCTTTTTCTCTCCCGGCTTAAGTAAAAAGACCCCTGGAAATAAGTTCCAGCTAGATTCATGCCTGTCGCTGGCAAGACGCTGGGGTTAATAATGCTGTGCCAATCTTAAGCGAGATAAAGTTATCAACGAAATTGGCAAATATTACTTAACAAGATTAAAGATGGAGTCCGCTCGAAATGTACGGGAGACTTCTTATGCTTTATATATTTTCTCGTTTATTTATTAGACATCCCAAGATAAAAATACGTAGACAGAATCTAATTATTAATTATATTTGTGCTTCGTTTTGTTAACCTCCGTTTGTTCAAATTTATACCCAGACATAAACTATAATTAAAAATATATATTTTTTAATAAACTAACCAACCAACTAACCATCACGCCATTTTCCCGGAGAAGCAGGCAGAGAGAATGGACCACCAAACTTCTCTGTGCTGACATAACCCTCGATACATCGTAACATGCACACTTGTGAAATTTTCCAACTTAGAATGTAGCCGTCTTTTAATAATTTATTCATTTGTATTGGCATGCTTTCCTTGATCGTCTACGCGTCATACTGCTTGTATACAACTGTTTACAATTCTTCACTCATTTGTTTGTTACATATGTCCAAATCATCCTTTTTTTAATTTTACTTATGATGCAATTCTCTTTCTTACCCCGAGAGACAATAATTCTCTTGAGGTAAAACGTATATTATTATCAAAGAAAATGTACACATGTTTACTTATACAATACAGAACTCGTCACTTTAAAATATAATACGTGTACAATTTCGTGAAAACTTAATATTCGACCTCAACATTAAATATTTCATATGGATTAAATGATCGTTTAAAAAAATATTTACTCGCTTTGTTAAATGTAAACCTTAGCACAAATATAAACATTCGACGCCCATTTGTTCTGACCAAGATAACGAAGAACAAACTGAACGTGTACTTACGAGTATATGAAGATACCGTGCGTGTTATCTCTTCACACTGAACCCTAATAATATTCCAGCCTTGCGGAAACGGCGTCATTAGTGAGGTATTGGCATCGCTAAAGAAAATACTTTGAGGAAAGCGAAATTAATCCCAGTTCCCGCGTAAAAAAACACAATCGAGCCGACTGTTTGCGGCTTGCGGTAAAAACTACCCCAAATTAACGCCTAGAGGAACGGACGAGTGGCCGCTCCCCGCCTCCCCTAAACGGTGGTCGAACAATGCCTTCGGAGGGGAAAGTGGTGTAACTAAGCTCGTTAACTTAATTTATTATACGATTTAATGATGTTTCTATGGCGGGATATGTTCAATTTCCTTGAGAATCGAAAGAACGTTCGTATTTTAATGGCACTTTTACTTTTGTTTAATACGTGATTCCGAGATCGTTCAATACTCAATAAATCCAAAGTCAACTCATTTGGCCCAAGGTTGTTTGAAGGGAGATATTAAGATAAAATCTATGCATTTTTCAATTTTCTTTTTAGCTTTTACCCTTTTATAAACAATATTTTCAGCCGTGCGATTATGTATACATGTAAAAATATCCGTAATAAATTACTCGCAATTTTATTTGTAATTAATATAAAGAATTGAACTAATAAGAACACATTTGAATTGAAAAAAACATACTCAAAAACCAACACTTAAAGACAAGCTAATGCTTACATTTGTCGTACTTATAAACTTCTTATATTTTTTTATATAATAGAAAATATTCCCGAATACTCATATAGGCACACAAGTTTCAAGTCATGTTTATCATACAGCATTTTATAAACGAAATTTTTATATTATTGATGGTTGGGGTTTTTGCTTTGTACAACTCCATTATAAAATATATAATGAAAACTCGATTGTTGTATCTGGTTTGCGGTGATTTTTTATATTTTAAATACGAGTATATAAATATTTATATACTAATAAAGAACAAACATTACAGATTAGACAATGATTTTGCGAGTATGTATAAGAAAGCCTGATATCGTTTTGTCCACTAACAAACACCAACGAAGAGTTTAATTTTCCCAAAGGGTGAAAGCTAAAGTACCGCGTCACGCATCCCCTCTGCTCGTACTTCACCCCTGGCGCTCAAGTGCCAATAAGGCGGTTTGAGTGTGCCAATGACGCTTCCAACCCTCTTCTATTAATACCATTCCTAATAGCTGCCTACAGCTAAATATTTCTAATTAAATTCTTCATTATTAAGGAGCTTTGTACGTGCTAATGTAATATTGAATACTATCGTCATTTTATGTGTATAAAATTCCACCTATTAAGCTTTTAAGACAGCTCTGTTTTACGATGACGCAAAATAAGTTATGTTTTAAGAAAGATTGTGTTAAGGAAATCATAGTTATCGGGATAAATGGGTATTAGGAATTGACTTTTCTTGGCATTGTAATTATAATGCATAATCAAGAGATAACTAACTTACTTATAATCACGCTTCTCCCCGAAGGGGGAAAGAATGGACTGCCACGATTTAACCGATGCGGCACTCCATCCTTCTTCTTTCATCCCCGCGTGAGATGCGGTGTGATGGATTACGAATCTCATCGCCACTAATAAACATCTCCCGCGCACACACTTAGTAACTAAAACGTCCACAAAATTAATCTTAAATAAAGTGTAATATAAGTATATAATGATATATAATACATTAAAATAACAAAATAAAAATAAAAACATGATACATCACACAAAATAATTTTTTTTTTTTTAAAAACTTCCATGTTCATCATCAATTTGTATTGTGAATTCACGAATGATATTTTTTAATCTTTGTACTATTAGAACGTTTTATAATAATTTAAACGTAATTTATTTAGTATACATGAAATGTGTGAGCGTTTTCTGTGTCCCGAAACATGTTTGTTTGAATTACAATAAAGTGTTGTGATAATACAAAGTTTTATAAAAGATTATTTAGAAAACTTTTGTCTTAAATTTCACAATTATTATAATTTTTAAAATCGATACTTCTTACGTCTTGTAAAGACATTATCTATGGCGATAAACATTCAGCTCACAATGTCTTGATAAGACGGAACTAGTCTTGAAATTGTAAAATCAAAAAATATATTATGCGTATATATACAAAAATATATATTGTATTTCTAAAATATTTTTTCTTGATAATTTTCAGATACTGTATCGGCCTAACCGTTTCATTTTTTAACCATTGACGGATTTACCGAAATATATGTTTTAGGCCCCACACGGCTAACATAACTTTTGCATTAACTTTTACAGGATGGGCATAAAAAAGCAAACAAAAATGTACTACGTCAGTTCTTAAAAAAAACATCTTCAAACGTATAATTTTTTTATCTTTTTTGTCGCCTATTTGGATTTTTATTAGTTAGCATCCTTAAATGGTTAATGAGATAAGTTCACTCCTCGTCCACACCCCTCTAAAGATTTAATGCCGGTTTTACGATGACACCCCAATCCCTTTTGAGTTTCCACTGTTAGTAAATTGTATTATTAGTTCCGAACTGAAAGCGGGAAACCTTTTGATATATTACTCAATTTTCTGAAAGAAAAAAAACTTATCAAATTAAACTAACTAACTAACCAACCTGCACGCCGTCTCCCCAAGTGGGTAGGCAGAAATAAAGGACTGCCACACTTTTATTTCCTGATATACTTCTCTCACTTCCTCAACACTCATAAACGTGTCATGTACGCACGTCGATTTCTCTGACTATCGCGGGGTCGATATTAAATATTTGATTTATTTGATCATGTAACGTTTTCCTCGGTCTCCCTCTATTTTATTTCCATTTATATCGTTAACATATATCATACATTTTTTACCATTCTTTCTTTATGTGTCCAATCATATTAATGTTCCTTTTATTATTTTGTTCATAACACTTTTATTACAAAAATAATATGGTTTAATGTTATAAAAACATTAGAATTGTTTTGGTAGAAACATTAGGATATGCAACATTCTTAACTGCTTAATTTGGAACACTGTTATAATATCACAATGTATTTATAAAATTTATTCTATTTATCACAAATAAATCATTTACCTTCTTCAGAATATAAATGTTATCATTTCTACACTGATGAAGGATGCCTGCGACCCGAAACATGTTTCTAAAAAGTGCAATAATGTGATGTGAAAATAGTAATGTTCAAAAATGTATATATTCAAATGTAAATCCACAACGCAGAGTGCAAGTAAATAAAGAAAATATAATAAAATTGTTTTAAAAAGGGGAATAAATACTCGTAGTATAGTTATTCGTGATCAATATGTATTTTTTTTAATGAAGCCTGGCTTGATTTATTGTGTTTATGAATATGGAAAAAAAATATTTGTAACTCCATGTAACTCCATTTGTAATGTTCCATTTATTTTTTTAATATATCATCAATAGTATTGGAATTCAATAAAATAATCCATAGACCGCATCTCATCTCGGGCATATTTTGCAGACACTGATAAATTAAATGTTGGTTCAAGTAAAACGCAAACGCGACGTATTCAAATAAGGGCGATCCATCAGCACTGTCATTATCCTTTTAGTTTGTGTCAAATAGACGTCTCGCTCCCGATATGTCCAGATCTCCCCGACATATCGGAGTTATCTCAGTGAAAGACTTCTTCGAGCGAATGATTCATTAGGTCATTATTATTCTTCTTTCTCTCCCGGTTTTTCTTCCCGTCCTCGTACGTGCTTGGCTTTACAATATGGCTCCTATTTTGGAAGGAAACGAATGCTATACTCCTGCTCTCAACACATATTTCACATTTGAAGTTAAATTTTCCTTCTAATGGACTGTCATTCACCCTTTTTACAACGTTTTAGGGCATCAGCAAAAATTTAAGTATATTTTAAGACAGATCGTAAAACCGGCTTGCCGAGCAATCACACCGCTATCTGAGGGGTAAAATGATTGAGATGTCACATAAAGTCGAAGAATTTATTACGGCATTAAAACACCAATCCAATAAATCGGCGAGTTAAATGTCAAGTGCCCCTTTTGTTCCGATTTTCTTATAATTTTGTTGGAATGGAGTCGGTTTATAATCCCTTAAACGCGACTCAAACCATAACTCTTGATTGGCAATAACTTCTCCGTTGGGTCGTATCACTCACAAGCAACACCTTAGATTCAATTAGTTCAAATTAATCTGGAACACAATGTATATGATTCAGATGATTCAGCGCTTTCAAATTTCTACAACCTTTTAATTCATTTACGTATAGAACTAAAAATAACTAAAACTATAAAAATATTTAGTTCTCGTTCTCGCGTTTCTGATTTTTAAGGACTTTGTTTTTGGCAAGCTGTCAAGCACGATATTACAGTACTTTTACCTTGGAATATTTCCTCGATTTACCTTTGAGAAGAAAGAAGTTCAAACGTAGGTACATATGTTAAAATTCTCCAGCATTTAGATGAAAAATGATGTTATGCAGATTGCGAGTATTTACTTACGCACAAAAATTACCTGTTTCAATGATGTTTCATTTTAAATAAAACGGTGTTTTTAAACTACTTCCATTTTTGTCTTTATTTCGACAGCAACCAGTTTCATCACGCTCGCTGTCGAAACCGTTAGTAGTTAAAAAAAAACATCGTTTTATATCATTTAAAATGAGAAATTTCAGTAAAATCGTTTGATGTATCATTCCTTTAAACTTCGAGTTGAAATTAATACAAAATATGATAGATATCTCAATTTTACAATAAACCGTGTCCGACACAAATTAATCGCACAACTGAATAATACATCTATGAAAGAACCAATCTCAAGATATCAGCAAATTTCAGTCATAACTTTTTAGAAAGATCTTTTTTACTAAGGATATACAAGTTAATAAATAATGAATACTGATGTCCGAAAATAAGTTTAATGAATAAGAAGTTAATTAAGCAAAAATTCGTTTATTACAGATTTTTTTAAAGAAAAACAAAGCGTAACTAAAAATACACTAGGTTAACAAAGCACAAATAAAATCGTGATAAAAGGCATAAAATGTCTACTCAGAAATAATTTTTCAGAATTCCCTTAATAATCTTCTAAAATTTCTTTGAAGATAATTTTTTATTTCGTAATTATTTACTTTCGTTTTAATGGTTTTCTATAATTTTTTACCGTTTTTTACCTTGCTGATGACAGACGAAGACTTCAAGCCGAAATGAAAAAAAAAGTTACGTAGAATAATAAATTATTGTAAATATTTATTCAACGATAAATTCACAATGACTTACGGAATTGAAGCAAGACAGACACTGTCAGAACCAAACATCTCCTAAGAGTAGCGGAAATGAAAACATTGAGACCTATCGTGGGTTGAACCCTTAGAGCTAGGATACCCAACAAAGAGATTTGCTGATCTTGCAAAATTGATGACATAGTGAGAAGGAGTAGGCAGAGAAGGCAATGCTGAAAGGACCACTTTGAGATGTCAGATCCAACGAGGATTCCTTAAATCGTGATGCACGAGACTCAAGAGGGCCGTCGACTACCAGGACGACCACCGAAGAGATGGATGGAAGGCTGGACGTATTCATTACAGAAAGTAATTTTATATCCTGTATAAACAGATCGCAAGATTTACAATAAGCTGAAGAAGAAAATGAAGAATTCGCAATACAAAACAATGGCGATTTTATAAAAAATAATAATTCCTATACACAATGTTTTTTATTTAACTTTAATATAATCAATAATTAATATGAATTAAAAAATCTGTCTTCTAGGAGTTTTATAATCATATAATAGGAGTACTATAAGACAGATGTTTCCATTCATATTTATTATTTAATATGGAGTTTAACATCATTGTTTAAGAAACAATAAATAATTTACTATAATCTTTTGTAATAATCTATTATTCTATTCAAAACTAATTTATTTTGCATGATTGTCAACAAAAACAAAAAAATCTGAATTACAATGAGGTAGTAAAGCATCTTCGTATATTTCTATATTTAATATCGCACAGTCAAATCCCCTTCCTGAATAGTGTTATTTTAATTTATGAACAGCTTCCTTAATGTATAATATTTAATATCAAACCGAAGTTGTTAAAATTTAAAGACACCCAGAGGAAGCTGCACGTGCGTTACAGAGATCTGCGAATCTCAGGAGAGATCCAAGCGCGAGGGGTCCGGACTAGAATCTCATCTAATGGCATGGGAAAAAATGAGTCTCGCGATTAAACTCATCCTCGAACAATATAATCTCGGCACGTGATACCTGGAGGCTGCATATTTAACGCCCCGCGAACCTCTTCTACTCAGAATTGTCGTCTGAATAAAATATCACCATTGTGAAGTGTTTTACCGTCTTGAAACAGTTGATTCAAAACTGAAATAGCCCGAGAAACGTACCTAACAGAAATCCTCTGGAACATAAAAGCGTAGTTCAATATTATTCAACACGGTTGCAAACAGATAATTAAATTATTTTGCAAGCTTGATTTGTAACGTATGTTAGTGTTTTATATTTTAATGACATTATTTGATTTTGAGAAAAATAAAAGTTTACTTTTTTGAAAAGGTAACTGCTAACTCCAGATTTAAAATAGGCCGGTTTCGGCAGCTCGCTGTCATCTTCAGGTCTAAATAAAAACACATTTAGTTCAGAAGTTGACAGCAAGCTGCCAAAATACATAAATAATACGACATAAATCTAAGTGGAATTTAACTAAATATATATATTTTTAAATGTTTTCATTATTATTAACAACAACGAAAAATTTCCTCAGATACAGCAACTAGCACAAAACACCTATTTATTTCCTAAACGCAGCTCATTTAGTCACCGTCTTAGTCGGTCAAAACATAATGATTCGTCCCTAATCCCACCTTCACAATACAATCACAATATGTTATATTACATAATGTACACATAGCATTGTACACAGAAGCCATTCAACCCTCGGAAGGCAGCCCGGGGGATTAAAATTATTTAATGCTGGAACTAATTGAATCACAATATTACATACGAGTACGTATAATATGGTTTCGGTTCAAATACTTTAAGTCCATTAAGTGTAAGGTAGGTTATCGTAACATCATTGAAGCTGATTTATAACCAAATTGATTTAGCTAACCTTACAATTGAGTTTCAGTATACGCGGTCTAATGTTGCGTAAAGCACAGCTTCCAATGAGATATTGTAATACAATATCTTATAATATTTAGAATGTATTAATTTTAAATAGATTAAAACATAATTCGTCAAAAATAATAATAGATAATCCATTGTTTTCATTTTGTATTTTAGCCTATTTATTTCTAAAATTTATATTTATCTAGTTTTTTTATTTTTGTGCATATGAGTATATATGTAAAATTTTAACGTTTTCAGATGGATTAAATGAGTGGTTCTTTTCTATTAATTTTTGATGAATAGAAATTCACTAATATTGCTAACTTTTTTATTGTTTCTTGAACAATGATGTAAAACTTCATATTAAATAATTAATACGAATGAAAACGCCAGTTTTCTAGACATTTGATAATACCTTAGAAGGGCAAAACATGTCATTCCCATAAAATGTTATAAAACTTCTAGAAAACCAACGTTTTCATTCGTATTAATTATTTAATAATTTTGCTAACCATTTAATAAAAAAGAATCACTCATTTAATCCATCTGAAAACGTAAAAAATTTACATACTCATACATGCCCAAAGAGTAAAAAACTAGATAGATTAGAAATTTTAGAAATAAATAGGCTGAAATACAACACCCCTGACCAAGTCGTCCAAAATGACCAATTACTGTTTGCTTACTCTCCTTTGTTTTACCCAATATAAACAAATAAAAAATATTCCTGGAATGGATTACTGCCGAAAAATTGTTTTGTTTGATTCCAGACCTTAGCAGCTATATGGATGGGGAAAACCAAAAGGGGCGATGCCAACCTTGTGGAACAAGAAATATAACATATTTTATATAAATTCAGTAATAATAAAGACAAAAGTACCACTCTTTCAAACGTTATATATATATATATATATGTAAGCTATAATAAAATTTAAAATCCATTGTATTGAAAATATTTGAAGATTATTTTTGTATAGAATCATGTTTACCACCCCTGATCTGTATATATATAAAGGACTAAGTTTACAATTGTGTCACCAGTCTGTCGATGCCAGTGAGCCTGGCGAAATCGGTCGCTGTCGAAATAAAGACAAAAATGGAAATTTAAAAGATATTGAATTATTTTGGAAACCAAAATTTATATGTACAATAAGGGAATATTGCACATTACTCATTTTAAGCTTTGCATACGAATACATCGCAGCGATATTGAGTGTTTGCAATTCCAATTATTCAATTAAAATTCATCCATTTCTGCTTTTTAAGTATCGTTAACGTGTACATAGCAGGCACTTTCCTCCACACTCCAAACCAGAGTACACACAACCGTATCTGTCGGTACTCCAAACAAACAAATTCTACAACAATTACTAATAACAAGGCTACCCATTTCAAGCATTCCAACAGCAGGACTTTGGATGAAGGATTTTAAAGGAGGGAATATTTTAAACAATGCATAAATGTGTCTAATATGGATGTGGAATTGTGTGGGTAAGCGGAGCTTGTGAAGTAATAGGTCAAGTAAAAAAGGCTCCGGTCATATCAGGATTTTTAAATAACTCAATTTGGAAAAACCCTGACATGGAGTTCAATAGCAAAGTAAGGATCAATAAAACTCGTTTGCGACCCATCATGATATATGAGAATGCAGAGCAAACACCACAATTACAAAAAAATATATAAGTACGAATGAAAACATCTGTTTTCGAGAAGCTTTATTATGTTCTACATGAATGACATGTATCGCCTGTCTAAGACATTACCAAATGTCAAATTTAATCATTCGGGATAAGGTCATGGACCGGCAAAACATGTCATTCACGTAAAATATAATAAAACTTCTTGAAAAAAGACGTTTTCTCAGCGTTAATTTGAACAACAACAGCAACCATAAAAATGTTTACAATTTAAAAATAAGGTGGTAGAACAAATTATATTTTTAAAGTATTTGCCTCTTACAAATACGAGTATATCAATATTATTTATATATAAATAACCTCCAAATGACTTTCATTCTGTTCAGTTCAAATGCAATAACAACAGTTCAAATACTTTTACTACTTACCAGATGTATAATAACTTGGAACTACATGTTGAAATGTTATGTAGATATCGTTAAAGCACCCATCCGTTAAATAGTCAGGATTTATATTTTCCAAGATGGTGGATTTCTATAACAAAATATGGAAATTTTGTACAAAATTGGTATTGTAATGAAATCAATTTTTACTATTTAATTTACACAAATGATGCTTAATATCACGTTTAAGTCACAATTTTTACGAATTATTTTATTTTCGTACGAAGCACAACATTTGTGGTGTAGCCTTATGTAAAATAAATTTAAAACACATTAGTTTTTTTTTACAGAAATTTTCTAATTGAGAGTCAAAAATTAGTTCAAGTGGATTCATTAAAAAGTTTATGTAACCCTAACAGCTCCGGCAGTAGCAAAACCGGTTGGTTTCTTAAAACAAATCAAGTGACGGTCAAACCAAAAGTCCCAGGATCGATTCCCGGCGACAGCAGTCTGATTCTCACTCTGTCTTTGATCTGGTGTAGAATTCGCGATACAATAAAATGGCAATAAACTAGCTACCCATATGTTATGAGGATTAATATAGTATCTAAAAAACAAAGTGTATACAGTAATTGGGTTCAAACGAAATGAGGCATACAAAAGAAGAAATGGTATTAAAACAAAATATTTATTTAGTTTAAAAAAATATAAATATATACATTTTATTTATTAAAAAGTACAAATTAACACTTGATTTATGTAATATCATATTTATGGTGAAATTATAATACAAAAATAACTTCAAAATATTGGAAAACATAAATATTTTGTTAATTTAACTTCAATCCCCTAGCCGGCTTCAACTTTCAAATTTGCACTCTGTTTATAAAGTTATAATTTCTCCAAATAGGGTAGAAAGGATATAGCGTGCATTTCGAAAGAGTTTTCTTTTTTCATCTGGGCGCAAAATTCGTTCAGTTTGTTCCTGACGCGAGTTTCGTATTCAGAATTACGCCTGTCTAACTCCTGACTGAAAGTGATAACTTGTGTTTTTTTTTCCAATATGACTGGAATCATTCCACTGAATTTATTTTATCTCATTTTCCGCGCCATGTCAGCCGAAATGAACGTTTGCATTTTATTTTGCTATTTAACATACGTACGAGCACGGAAAAATGCTGAATAGCACATTTTCGCTTACAGAACAAATAGTGTTGATCTTTTTATAAATGCAAACGACAGTTTTCATTAACATATTGAGTGAAATACACTCTTTACGACCACTATATATCGTTATGATGTGCAATTCTCAAAACACGAGTAAATAAAATTATGAAAACATACCGAAATGGCAAATATTATTTAAGAAGATTAAAAAAAAATGTCCTTTCAAATATACGGGTAATTTTTATTTTTTCTAAACTAACTAACCATTTCACCGTCTCTCTGAAGAAGTAGGCAGAAAAAATTAACCACCACACTGTTTTTCCCTTACATTGTCGACTCCGCGCGTGACCGAATCTCCATATTTGAATTATTTGATCGTGTCCCTTTTTTCAGTTTTCCTGTATGTCTAGTTCTGTTTACATCGTTTGCATGTACTATATTCACAACTCATTTTTCATTCATTGTATCTATGTGCCCAAAACATTTTTGTGATTATTTCATTCTTTTATTCATAACACTTTCATTCGCACTGCATTCACTTCTTATATTTTCATTCGATACTCATGAAGATTACATCATTTTCATTTGATACTCACTTCTTATATTTTCATGCGATACAACATACACACTATTTTTTATTTTTTATTTAGTTCTCATTTATGAAAAAGGCATCCTAGAAAAAATCTATGTGTACTGATTTCAAATATTTGATTCAAGCGATGTCTCCAAATATTTCAGTATATATTAAGGTTTTAGTAATCGCCTTTGATTGAAACTATTTATTTGATTAACATTTTTGTAAATACGGATTGTTTTGATATAAACTTACTTAATTGACTACAAAGAACAATTTATACTCTATACATTTAATATAATGATCACATAATTAATGGTAAAAAATATATATAGATCTTACTATGAATCGAATTTTACTATAATGAACGAATTTTACCTTACATTACTCAAAACTTTTTAACGAACAATAGGTAATAAAGTATTTATAGTTTCATGAACAATGATATACAACTCAAAATTAAATAATTTATACGAATGAAAAAGTATGTTTTATTATATTGCATGAAAATGATATGTGTTGCATGGTTAAGGCATTTCATATTTGATACATAAAATATAATAAAACTTCTAAAAATACAGACGTTTTCATTTATATTAAAAGTTCTACGGTTCATAATAGATTGGAAATGTTTTACTCCATTAACATAATGCGACGTTCACGTGCTTATTTGTAAGCAAATTGCGCAATCATTGCGATAATCTACAAATTCCCATTATCGCGGAACGCTAGTAATCAGGTCGTTAGTAAGTATTACCGAACGGGATTCAGATTTATCCTAACACATAAATCGCTCTCAGGAATCACTGCCCGGAAATACACCTTGATTCTGTAAATGCCTCAAATGGATACCGTTCGCTCCCACCCATTAAGCTGAATGTCTCCTCAGATTCCTAAAACAATGTTTTAATTAAAATACCTTTCTGCTTCACTTAAGGTTACCCACCCCACCTGGGTAAGGTTGGTACATTCCTCTCTCAACCCTTCATCCCTTAAAGGCTTTTTATATGTATAAATAAGCGGCCGCAAGTCTGTTTGCGCCCTAATGAAGTACCCTCATTTCGGATTCTCGTCGCGCCGCCTGTCAATCCGCGGTACATATGCTACCCGCTCCAGCACGCTCGCCTGACGAGGCACGACACGCGAGACGACGTCAAAAAACACTGTCACGCTGCCTAAGAAATACCCACTTCGATCACGAATTTTCACTTCATACATATTTCCCAGCTATGCCTAATGCGGCTGATTTTACGTGCCACTGAACAGAATTATATTCAAAGCTGATCTATTTTTCAGTTATAGGCTATAAATGTATGAGTTTCAAGTTCGTTGCCTTGGCATAAGATGTCGCGTTTGTCTTCTTAAAATAAATTGAAATAATATAAAATAAAACTTTATGAACTGTTTATTAAAAACACTGCTATAGAATATCGCAATTGATTATATTTCTTTTAAAATTATCGCAAAAGCTGTTTCGCTAACCGATGTTTGTATCATAAGGTGTTACAATCCTCTATAAATAAATCCAAAATAAATATTTTAGTGTTTTTTTACTCACATTGACCAGTTGGGTATCAGGGCAAGACTGTCGCGGATGTGCTCTCACAGTTTGTTAACATATTTTGGACACGTAGCCCGGAGGGATCAGGATTACCTTAAAAAGCTCATCATCATGGGCAAAGTGGAAAGAAGGCGACCACAAGGATGACCACCAAGCCACTGGTCCGATCAAGGAGCTGACTGGTTTCTTATTAGCAGCAGCCTGGAGACTGACGGGTGACAGAAGCACATGGCTTGCCATGGTCAATGGTTTACAGGATGAACAAGACTGAGAAGAAAAGGATACAAATACAAAAAAAAGGATAAAAAGTTTATTTTAGTTTGTAATATTACCAGTAAAGATTTTTAAGGTTAAATTATTTTAAACATTAGCTTTTTTGGGTAATTATTATATATTAAAAAAAATTACATTCAATGAAGGTTACCGATATAAGATGATTGATTGTTGAATGCCATGATTGTTGAATGACAACTGATTGTTGAATGCCATATTAGCGTTTTAACTGTTTCTTAATCTCATTTTAAATAATTAATGCGAATTGAAACGCTGGTGATCGTTAATTTTTATTTAATTTTTAATTTTATAGGAAAAACATCTTTCGCTTTGCTAAAGCATTAATCAATATGTCACAAATTTACTAATGCCATATCATGGTGGAACATGTCATTCCCATTATGTAATATAAAACCCCTAGAATACAAGCATTTTTATTTATATATAATAATTATTATCTTATTAGTGCTATGATCAATATCATAATACAATCAAGAATAATAATAAAACACTAACATGAAGATAAATAATATTATATCAATTGAGTATTAAGCGTTAATGTTTATCTTAAATATTAGATCAAATAACCATCAAATTTTGACACTTACATTTATTGTTGGTTCTTAGTTCAGTGTTGTTTTGTAAGAATATATTGGTACAGAATATCGAAGTATGTACTCGTATATTATTCATTTCTTACCAAGAATTTAACACGTCTTTGACACGTAATGTGATGTTGATATTGCAAAGCATTTCAGTGCTCGCTCAATCCATAATAATCACTGATGTCCTTATAAATCAATCAACACCACAGGTACGCACCGCTATTTGCAATTTAGTACGTATACTGAAAAACAGATGGCGTTATCTGCTTAAAAGACATTTAAAAAGATTTGTCGTGAAACTTGTGAACTTGTCGCATCAACAAAACAAAGTAAAAATCTAATAGCTATCTTGTGCACATATTTGTTCAAATAAATATGTAAGGTCATTAATTCAACCTTAAATATTGTCTTTCTAATTAAATATTATTAAGCATATTGTAATATGACATAAATGAAAGGTTGAAGTAAAATAGGCACTAAGTACAAAAAAACACTATGTATGCAGTTTCGTTCTATATATAATAACATATAGAACAAAACTGCATTCTTTGGGTTTTTTGTGCTTAGTGCCTATTTAACTTCAACCATACAAATTGTAAGCCCCATTTTAGTTACAGTTTTTTTTCATCAAACTAAAAAAATCTAAGTTCTTCTTTTATGTTATTTAAAAAAAAAAAAAAATTTGAATTATTTGTTGGTTTTGGAAGAATAAAAATATGCTAAAGGAGAGCAAAGTTCGAATCTATAAGACATGCGTACGTCCTATAATAACATATGGAATAGAAACGAGAGCTGATACCATCAGAACAAAAAATCTCCTAAGAACCACAGAAATGAATACTCTCCGATCTGTTGCGGGAACGACACTCCGAGACATAATAAGAAATTCTGAAATAAGAAAGATCTGCAATGTAGAAGATGTCGTACGATGGGGAAGACTGATAAGACGCTACTTGAGGTTATTATTATTATTAATATTTTGTTGAATAGCTCTTTACATCATGACAGCATGAGCCAAATCGATGTAAAGGATATCATAGCTATCATAGTGATTCTCGCGACATGTGATAGGTTATCAAATCACTTAATTTTTCATTAATTTTAAGGAAGTTAAACTATAAAGGTTAACATCTAAATAGATTTTGTATTTATTTTGATAACATTTCACAACTGAACGTTCCCAGTTGAACGATTCTCAGACCACTGAATCGTGTTGTAATAAATACGTTGTTATTCTTAAGCACCTAGACAATTGCGTTCAGTTGTTGCGAGGTGTACCGCAGAAATTGTACTTTCCATTACAGAAACTAGAAAAGAAAAGATGATTTTCTTACCTTTTGTGGAGGCGTCCCGTCCTCTCACAAAGAGGGTTTTTTATTAAATGTCCTCCAATTTTCGTCAAAGCGTCGGCAACGAGGGAACGCGGGGTAGGTGTACTATTTCACGTGCCCGCAACGTCCGCTCGTCTAGCGGCGAATCTTTCAAAATAAGGGCGAAATCCTTCTTAGTTTACAGAACCACTTATTTTTGCTGAAATATGACTAGGGTGAAGTGACGCGCTGGAACACTTGAAAATTATGCGCCAAAACGGGAAAACACCAAAGCAATTTATCAAACTGTAGCTCATGTCAAATGTAGGAGAAACTCGTCGCACGGAGCTCGGTACGTGTTGCCACGCGGACAATTTATGTGAGGACTTCCTGATTCTTTTTCGAAAATGTTAAATAATGAACGGCATGTGTCACCGTTTTGATTTTGAGGCGAGTACCTCTTTCTTTGTCCCTTATGCATAATATAAAGCGGAGGAATAAAACTTTTTGCAAGGACGGGAGAATAAATGTGTTTATAAAAGGATGAACCCTTTATTTTTACGTACGTGGAATTTACCTAGGCGAGGATAATGCTTTTATGTGTGAATTTATTCATATTTGTCGCGAGTACCATGTGACCGCCAAATATTCAGGCGCAGATTTTCTTTTGTAAAATATTTCTAAATTGTTTCAAAAATTTTTGTTATGTATACCTGTCAATACTTCGTATTTGGGCTTTTGTATTATCTCCTATATTTTTCGCAACGCTCGTCCACAGCTGATTTTTTATTTGACAAAATGAGTAACTGTTTTAAAATATAGTTAAAAAGCTAAATGTTTTGAATTATTTTGAAATATGTAACAATTTCATCATTTTTAAACAATGATGTAAAAATGAAAATTAATATTGTTATATCAATAAAAACTAACGTTTTTGAGAAGTTTTATTGTAATCTATGCGTGTGACATATTTCTTCTTGTTAAGTGATTTTAAAATTTGGCTAAGTGGTGCATTCACGTGTGATAATACAATAACTATAACTTTAACACCCAACGCCCCTGGAAACATAATAAAATAAAACCAATCTTCCACCACAGTGGCTAGAAAATATTACAGATAAAGCCGTTTTAGTGCCATCCCTATGAAACTAGCTGAAGAAAATCAATTTTTAAAATACAATGACCCTTCTTAAAAATCTTGATTTATTATTTTTTTTTAAATATTACAATATTTTTTCAATCAACAATAATTTAACAATCAACTATAAATTCATCCTTTACCCACACCATTGGACTATAAGTATCCGATTAAAAATATGTGTTGATATGATGCAAAAGCTAAAAAGCCAGCTAAAAAGATCCATGAACAAAAACTCCATACAACAAAAATGCGCATGCTGCGGTGGTCGGGAGGAGTCACATTAAAATACAAGGTGCGTAACGATGTGTGAGGGGAAGTTTCAAGGTTGCCCCTTCAAAATAAAAGTTGTCAGAAACAAGGCTCCCATGGTACGGTCACGTGATAAGGAGACCTCACGACCGTGTCTTGAAAAAGTGCCTTTCCGTGACTATTAAGAGAGGGAGAGAAAGACCACAAACCACCTGGCTGACGAATATGCAGAGGGACATAAAGGTCCTAGGCGTTAAGATGAGAGCTGCTTACCAAAGAAATACCTGGCGCCAAGTAACAAGAAGAGGCGAGGGAAAAAAGAAGATATGAGACAAAAACCACATCGTCAATTATAGTAAGAAGCTCAAAATATTAATTACGTTCAAGAAATATACACAAGCATCGCATGTTCACACTTCTTGTCCGCTTTACATTCATGACAAAAATGAAATGGCACATCAGTGGTTATTTTTTTCCATCACTTCGTCATATTATAAATCATAACATTGTAATATTACACGTAGTTTCAAGATATGTTTGGAACCCTTAAAATATAACACATTACACATTTGTAATTTTGCCAAACAAACATTCTCAGTGTTGGTATATCATGAATAATGGAGCAGCATTACAGTGGTTCTATACATCAAAAGCAGCAGAAAAAAATTGATGGAATATTTTCTAGAAACCGCTGTTATCAAATCGGGCAAAAACAACCTCATCACGCAAACACTGTATCAAATTATAAATCTCCGCCCGACAGCCGCATCCCACCCGAGATGAATCCACTGCCAATTTTTCTCTGAAATAAATTAAATCAACACTCGTTAGGGAGCGTAATTCTCCCAATAATAATAATAAAAGAGATAAAGACTCAGTGGTGTTCGTGAGTCACAACGCATAAAAATAATCATGTGAAATAAATAAATATTTAATATACGAGTATATCTAGAATCTAGATTCTAGATGAGTGGAATTCTAAAATTATGAGCACTATTTTTCCGCTGTTGTATTTATTTTTCTCTTCGTGTTTCGAAGTTATTAAACCTTCATCACGGGGAGAGTGAAATGAACGTTTATGTCGTTTTCACGGTGATGTAGGTATAATTCTCTAGAAACATGTCAAGAAAAAATTGACTCAAAAATGGAAATCATGCAGTTTCCCTGAAAGAGTAGACACAGATAATGGACCGCCATACTTCTGTATATTTATATACTTTTCTAGATTTCTCTACCTTCATACATCGCAACATGCACGCTCGTCGATTTTTGAGACTTTGAACGTGGCCGTCTTTTAGTATTTGATTAATTTGAGCATGTCATGCTTTGGTCGGTCTTCCGCAGCTATTCTTTCCACTCACACTGCTTGTATACAACATTGAAACCATTCTTCTCCCGTCCATTCGTCCCGTTTGACCAAACCATCTCAGTGATCATTTTTTACCTGTGATGCAATCGTCTGCCTTGCACTTCCTATTTATTTCGTTGTTCGGTATTCTATCATATATCGCTTTCCTGCACATTCTTCACAATGATCTCATTTCTACGGCTTTTATCCTACTTTCATCATTCTTTTGCCAGCTCCAAGCTTCACTTTCATATATAAGGATTGGCACTAGAACTCCATGATGTACTGCCATCTTTGATTAAGTGGATATATTTATATATGCAGTAATGACTTCGCAGTGGAATATTCACTGTTATAACAAACCAAAAATAAAACCAACATAATTAAATTACAGCATAACAATTTTTTTTTTTATGAATTATAACACTGTTTTTTCCACTTTTGTATTTATTCTTCTCGACCTGTTTCGAAGGTTTTACACCTTCTTTATCGAGAGAACAGTGTAAACTGTTTATATCGTTTTCCCGATCATGAAGGTATAAAGCCTTCTAATAATGTTGAGAAAAATAAACCAAAAAGCAGAAAAAACAATTTAATTGGGGGGGGGGCAACAGTAATTTTATGTGGGGCGAAACATTAATTTTATGTGGGGGAAAACAGTGTTAATATTTAAATAACTCCCATGTTTGCATTTAATAAAAGTATGAGTTATTTTCGAAACATAATAATAAAATACGTAATATTTGATTTAAACAATTCATCAATAAATATTTATTCATTTTTATAATTTAATATTATATATAGATTTCAATTTTAAAGTAAATTTTAAATAACTGTGAAACTCGTTACGACTTCTCACCGCCACTGTAACCGTTAGTATTCCGCCGTGAAACTTGAATACAGAACTTAATTTGTTTAAAAACAGGCGTATTCGCAGAAGCAGTTCGTAATTGCTAAAGGGAAGACAATGTGCCATTTAAATTTTATTTTTGACTAACTTAGTTCAGCTTGACGAGTAAAAATAATAATGTCGACTCCATGAATAATTTTCTTTTATGTATTCTTCGTCTTCTTCAGCCTTCTTCCCTCCACTGTTGGATATAAACCTCTTACATTTTTCTCTACTTACTCGTCTCAGTTTTATCCCTTCCGCATCATATTCGAGTAATGTCACCAGTCCATCTTTTTGGTGGCCTCCCGTCACTCCTATTACTTGTCCAAGGTCTCCAATGGAGTATTCTGGGTATCTGATATCGCTCTATCTAGATATATTTCCAGCTAATTCTTCGATTTATGTCGGCAACTATGGTTTGACGTCAAATTTCTTCACTTCGTATTTTATCTCGAAGACTCACGCCGAGCATTTCCCTCTCCGTGGATCGTTGTACGCATTTTAATTTGTGGACACTTTTTGCTGTGAATGTTGTTTTCTCTAAGCCGTATATCAGTATTGGCAATATACACGCATCGAATATTTTTCTTTTCAGACAAAGTGTTTCCCAATGTATGGCTCAGGAGTGCTCACATTTCATTCGAAAATGGACTCGTGCAGAATTTAAACTAAGCGTATTATGACTCTTAGTTCCTACTCGAGTGGATATACTTCCAGTATAGGTAAGTGCTGACTTGGAGATCGTGGACGGCGAAGAGAAAAGCAGGGCGACCGCAACTTCGGTGGAAGAATGATCTAAACAGACACGTCGGAATAACCTGGATGCAGTCTGCACAGGACAGAATGACATAAGCAAATGGGAGGCCTTTGTCCAATAGTGGACAGGAATAGGCTGAGGAAGAAGAAGAAGAGATAGATTAAAAAAAATCAATCGTATATAAGAAAATAGGAAGATTAAAGCTTACTTATTGGAACTTACCCCTCTTTTCCGCAAGCATTAAATGCAATGATCAAAAATAATATAATTAATAAATTATAAATTGTATAAAAAATAATGAGAAAATTATATCATTACAATTATTTCGTACAAAGATTTTAGTTCTCCATTATATATTAAACTTTTTAAAAATTTACTTCACTCAACAATTTCAAGTAAAAATTTTGTATGTTATTTAGGGGAGATAATTTTTTTTTAATATTGGGTTGAGTATTGCACAATAAAGGTTGAGAAACACTGCTCCCCACTCACTTGTTTCATGTCACAGATAAAACATACAATTTACAGGAGAACCATTCGGGTCGGGGCTACCCCTGTAAAAACAATATGGCGATTGATAGTAAAATTACAATCCGTTATTAAACTCGGCTAAGAACATTGCCCTACTTTGTCCAGCAATTAACTTGGCAGTAGATAATAATGAGACATCAATTATTTTGGACCCTCACATTTATAATCTTGCGATAGGTTGTGAAACTAAGCCTTACCCTTGGCAGTTAATAAGTAACAGCGACCCGATTCATATGTTTTCATTCCATAGCGAGAACGAAAATTAATCGTAGGCTTTTATAGATACAAACAAACAAACCATCGTTTCCCCACAGGGGTAGGCAGAGAGAATGAATAGCCAAACTACTATCTTCTGAAACACCTTTCTAGCTTCCTCCACATTCATACAACGAGCCATACACGCTCGCCGATTCTTCCGACTTCTTACATAACCAACCTTTAAAATTTGATAAATTTGGTCATGCCATGTTTTCCTCGGTCTACCTCGACTCTTTACACCATTTACATAGGTAACGCATACTTTTTTACCATTTTTTCTCCATCCATGCGCTCCATATGTCCAAACCAACGCAGCTATCTATTCATAATTTTGCTCATAATATCTTCTTCCGCTCTACGTTTCTTTGTAATATCAGCATTTAAGATTCTATCGTACATCGTTCTACCACATATTTGTATTAGGGATCACATCTCTTCCGCATTTATTCTGCTCTCATCCTTCTTCTGCCAGTTCCATGCTTCGCTTCCATACATAACGGTTGGGATCAGAATTCCATTGTGAACGGCCATTTATGCTTTCATTGATAAATTATTGTTCCCAATAACTATTTTAAAAGAACCATTCGCTTTGTTACCCCCACCAACCCTTCTTTCGTCATCACTATCCGTTCGGCCATCCACTGGGAACATGCTACCTTAATACACAAATTCACTCACCTGCTCCAAGTTCTCTTCGTTCACACTTGTGTTACAAACTGTCATTTGCTCTTCCGTTTCAAAAACTATAACCTTTGACTTTCCGACATTCATCATTAAATCATTTGACTTGCATACCTTATAGATTCTCGACACCAAGACTTGTAATTCTTCGGCACTTTCCGCAACAAGAGCGGCATCGTCCGCGTAGAGCAGACAATTTAAATACAAATCACTTATTTTACCACCAGAAATATTGCTTTTAGTCCTTTCATATAATTGTCCATATACAGATTGAACAAACCATGGAGAGCAAACCCTGCTTAACACCCTTTGTGTTATCAAACCAGGGCGTGATGTCCCCATTTACCCTAACACTGGCAGTGCTTCCTTCGTAGAGAGAAGCAACTGCCTGTATCAGTTTTGTTCTCACTCCGTATTCAGACAAGATTGACCACAGTTTATCTCTATTCACTGGATCATAGACTTTTTGCAAATCGACAAACGCACAGAGAAACTTACGTAAGAGTTCGAAGTACAAAAATTTGGTTCATACATCCTTCGGCCGAAAAAACTTTCGGCCATAAATGTGCCTTGAACATTCCACACTCTTTATTTCGTCTCCACTCCAAACGCCATATCCTGCTATCGATGCCCATGAGTGTGTGGGTCCAGGATTAGGCTCTTTGATCACATGCGGACCCACAACCGCGAAGGACAATTATCCTCGGATACGATGGACAGCCCTTGTCGATGATGAAGATAATATCTGAATTTAACAGTTTGAAAACTAAACATTCAGTAAACGAAAAATCGAAAACATAATAAAAAAATGTATTATTTTTATTTAAAATAAAATAGAAATAAAAACACAGAGACATCTCTGTTATTACAAAGCCCTGAGGAAGCTTGGTTATAAACAAAACTAGTCGGCAATTAAAATAACCGCATAGTGGTGAAAAACAAAGTGCAGTGTTTTTATTTCTATTTTATTTTAAATATTAATAAAAACTAAAAAAAAATTAAATGTCTTACCATAAAGTGAATGCTTCATACGAAAATTTGATAACATAAAACAAAACTTAATGAATAATATAAAACATGTAAAGAATTTTTTACATATTTATTTATTTTGATAAAGGTACATACAATATAAGTATATTTCACATTTCTCACGGTATACCAAATCCCCCCGCAAACAAGCACATCTGAGCAATATTAAACATTTGTGTTTTTCCTTTTAGTGGTGACCAGCTAGGGGTTGGACATTTGATATTTGGGGGTAGAGTGGGATGAACGTCCGAGACTGTCCAAATAAAGCATCACGTAAGCCGCCTAGATAGGTGACCCGGGATATTCTGGGTGGGAATGTCAACCGAAGGGTGGGAGTAAAGGGGTTGATATTCGAGGGACAGAGTGCTCGGTCGAGTTATTCAAAATTAAAATCAATTGCTAATTTACCACATTGACAAGTATTCAGACAGCTACAAAACAGATAATATTTGTTATGAAATTTAAAATACAACTGTATTTTTATAAATCAAAACACAGTTTTTCTCTTCGTCATTTAGTTTTCTGTTCATTTTGTACGCATCAATAAATTACCGAAAAAATAAAACTATCAAACTAATTACTTAAAAAAAACATTCTCCCCTCTCCTCTAATGATCTAATTAAAGCAATTTTTTAACCTATGTAAAAATCTGTGGTTTAAAATATTTCACTGTGTAATAGGTTATATTATTTCACCATGTCTTTAGTTAATATTTAAATAATATATATTTTTATGTTTCCATTAAAATACGCGTTCAATTTACTTACTGTTTTGTTGAACAATGATTTATTTTATTTTTATTTTATTTTATTTATTTATTTAGGGTAACATACAGCGATATCAATTACATATATATAAAAGAAACATTCAGAATAATTAAAATAAGGCCAATCACATGCTACCACAGATTAAAAATAATAGTTAACAATCAACAAATGATAGTGAGAAACAAGATTGAAGTTAAACTAAGACAAAATAAGGTATACATAATATTTAAGAGTTAAAATACTTATAGTACTGGAAATAAAAAATAAAATTAAGATAAAATAAAATAAAAAGTAATATACAAGTATTATAATATCACGTTACATCGTGGTCACATCCGCGCCGAAATGTTGCTCCGATCACTTTTTTAAAATTTCGCTCGCTCAAATGAAAGACGTCAATGTCTCCAAAATGTTTGTTGTAGATATCACAGATTCGATACAGTGCCGCGCTCAGAGCGTAGTTTGTGCGATAAACAGGAAGGTGGAAAACTTGGCTCGCGGTGTGTCTCGTGCGAGACATGGGGGTATTGAGTGACAATTTGCTGAGAAGTTCAGAATTGTCAATTTTAAAGTGAATTATTTTATGAAGTAACATCATATCATGAAGAGTACGTCTATTTTCAAGAGAGTCCAAGGAGTGAAAAATTAGGGCAGATTTGTAATCAGAGAACGACTTGCACATTTTAAAATTAATATGTTTAATAAACATTTTTTGTACTCTTTCAATGCGTTGGATATGTGCCGCATAATAAGGAGACCAAACGGGAGATACATACTCGTATTCAAGGCGTGAGCGAACCATGGTTGTAAATAATACTTTAAGGGCAGTGATATTTTGGAAAGGTTTGCATGTGCGCAGTATAAATCCCAATGTTCTGAGAGATTTGTCCACCATGTCATCAATATGACTAACGAAAGTGAGTTTAGGGTCGATTGTGACTCCAAGATCTCTCACGCGGTCTGAATCGGATATAATGGAACCATTGATGGAGTACACATGTTTGTGAGGGTTCATTTTACGCGTCAGTGAAAGCTTATGACATTTGTTCGCATTTATGGATAATTTATTTAGTATACAGTAATGAGAGAGTCTGTCAAGATCTGACTGGAGTCGAAGGCAGTCAGAAGTGTCTGAAACCTTCAGGAAGACCTTCATATCATCAGCAAAAAGGAGATGCTTGAAGTGGAGAAAGCAGTTGCCAATGTCGTGTATATACAGGATAAAGAAAAGAGGTCCCAGATGGGAGCCCTGGGGAACCCCGGAAGGTATTCCCACGAAGTCTGATTTAAAGCCACCAGTCACCACGGCTTGCCTAAGATTTTTTATATAGGAGTTTATCCATCTAAGGAGATCACCGTGAATTCCTAGTCCACTCAATTTAGCCAAAAGTACATTGTGGTTTACTCTATCGAAAGCTTTGGCATAGTCAGTATATATGACATCAGTCTGGAGTCCGCGGTGCATGTTCGATATGGCATAATCTGTAAATGGTATCAAATTTGATAGGACAGATTTATTACGGAGAAAACCATGTTGTTGTTCGCTCAAAATACATTTAAGAGAAGGATATAGATTGTCATATATAATACGCTCGAAGATCTTACTTATGGTAGATAGAATAGAGGTAGGGCGATAGTTTTCAATGTCGTTTTTGGATCCTGATTTGTAAACTGGAGTTATTAAGGCTTCTTTCCATTTATCTGGAAAGCAACCTTCAGACAGAGAACGAGTGAATATAATGGAAAGTGGTTCAGAGAGCGATTTAGTACAGTTGGACAGATATATTGGTGCTATTCCATCGCTTCCAGCACCTTTGTTGATATCAACGGCTGATAAGTATCTGGCGAGTGTAAGTCTGTCAGTGGGGCAGCCAGCAACAGTATTGATGATAGAGGACTCGCAGGTATTGGGGGTGACAGGGGTGGTTTCGTCAACAAACACGGATTGAAAGTAATTTGAAAATGCATTGCAGATATTATTACCACCGCATATTGAAATACTTCCACCAACACACATTGTCTTAGGAAGAGAATTATTATTCTTACGCTTACTTTTAACATAATTCCAAAAGTATTTCGGATTATTCGCAATATTCAGCTCTGTAGAATGAATGTATTGAGACAAGCACTCCCTGGCCATGCGTTTCTGGCGGGTTCTCAGCAATGAGAAGGTATAATAGTCAAGAGGATTTTTGTACCTTGTGAATCGTTTATGATACTTGATCTTCTCTTTAGTGAGTTTAATTAGAGGAGTATTATACCAGAGTGGAAAATTGGCACTATTCTTGAAGTGCTTAAGAGGTACGAATTAGTCGATTGAGCTGTGCAACACGTCATAAAAAGCATCCACAGCGGTGTTAAGAGGAGATGTGGATAAGATGTTGGTCCAGTCAACGCCAGATAAGAAATTATTAATTAATTCGTAGTTTCCCTTTTTGAAAAGGTAAACATTGCGTTGAGATTCGCGCAACGAATGAAGAGATCCCGACGATAGAATAAAATCAATGGCTGGATGATGAGAGTCTTTGGGTACAAGTGGAGAAGCTGAGTGAGATATTCCAGACACACGATATGTGTTACTGAGTATTAAATCAAGGGTGCGATTAAGAGAGTTTTTAACTGAGTTAAACTGGTGAAGACCTAGTAAGGATATGTCATCGACGAAGGTACCTGAACAAGCGGAAGAGAAGTTAGAGGGAAGAAGGGGTTGGTTGCTCGCGCTATGGGACCAGTGAATGTCTGCCATATTGAAATCACCCAAAATAAGAAAATCTTCGTCAGGTCGATCTGTGACAAGCCTGGAGAGTAGTGCTAGAAAACTTTCAACATATTTAGTATAATTTGAACCTTTGGGTATATAAACGCAAGTAATGTTTAGGTTTGAGAGAAGGCCACTTGTACCGCGAGACAATGATATCCAAATGGATTCAGCCTCACATGTCCATTCTGGTCGGGCTCGAGCATTAAGGTGAGACAAACATGCCAGGAGCACACCTCCACCACGCGAGCCACGATCACATCGCCAAACATCGTACCTAGCATCGAACAGTTCGCTAGACGCAATGTCAGGACCCAGCCATGTTTCAGTAAGAGCCAATAGTGGTCGCTGGTTGCAGAATTGTAATAAAATACATCGGTTTTAGTGCGGCTTGTGTTCTGTAGGTAAACATTAAGGAGCTCGCCAATGTAGGTAATCGATATAGACAATTAACCGATCACATAATAATGGAGACATATCAACGCAGATGATGACCAGTAAAATAAAAAGATAAAAAGATAAAAAACTAACATTAAAAGGAAAGGGCAAAAAAAGATTATGATTAAAGTATTATGATTATTGTAATTACACAATGCTTTTTTCGATGCACTGCATCGACCTGATAGCGAGTGCCGGACACTCCATATAACATAATTATCATAAATCGTGAAAACGTTTGTTTTTTTAAGTTTTATTATACTCATATTTTAGGAGAATGACACATCCAAACCACTAGCTAACAAATATTTCGCAAATATATTAAAACTTCTAGACGTTAACAGACGTTTTCATTATTAGTTGATAAATGTTTTGTTTTAAATACAAGCCTTCGTTAATTTTAATGGCGAAACCTAGATTCTAGTGAAAATGGCGTTTGCAGAATGTGATAACGCTTAAAATGCAATGCGTAAGTTTGCAGTATTAAACAAATCGCAATACCCATCAAATTGTTATAACCCACCCCATGCAAAATGTCCCACGCTCCTAAACGAAACGGCGGCGGATCTAGCTTTAATCAGAGCCGCAATAGTTGGAATAAAGGATTGAGATAAGAATGAATCCCAAATGATGAAGACGTACTCTTTACTGCCGCACGGAGCACCCGTAAATAAACGCGTAATGGCCGAACATCACGAGACAAGTAATTTAATACAATTGTTGATTCATTTCAACCACCGAGTACAAAGAAGCACATTACTGCCCCTCTATTTACTCTCGCTGAACAGTAAGACAAACGACTTTTACTTAGATATTCGACTGCTCGGTGTTTTTCGCCGCAGTATTTTGGCCGAGTCTCCGGCCATCCTAGTAGCTATTTATCTAAATGAAATGATAAGGAAAATTGGGGCACAACATGAAAAGGATTGTTACAATTATCTTTTGCTTTTGTTAAAGGCATCTTTGTACTATGTGCCTATTCTAATATTATACTTAGAATTATTTAGAATAATGAATACGGTTTATTCAAATAAGATTACCGAATAGGCGTATTTAAAAATATAAAACGTAAATCTAATCTAAAAGGAAACTCTGTTTCATTCCGGGGTGAATATATCCGCAAAACTGGTAATGTCAACTGCCGTGAATAGACCAAGATAAATTTATCATTAAAAATCAAAAATGATAAAAAAATTAATATCAATCATCACTTTAACAAGTACCAAAGTGATAACAGTGATAACTTACAGGTATTTCGATAGGCATTCAATTCTACTCTTGAATCATATCTTGCGTTCGTCTTTAATTTGATCTCGGTAACGAATAATAAATGCAAAATAGCTAATACGAATTGCTACTTGACTATGTTACAATAATTCGTGGGATCAACCCTGAACAGGAATTATTTAAAACTGAAGAAAATTTGTTTTTAAGAAATAATTACACAATTTTACGAGTAATTTAACATATTTTTATTTATAAAGGAAACTTATTTATTATTTCTTGAACAATGATGTAAAACTCTTAATTGAAATTAAATAACAAAATAAACTAATAAAATTTGATAGCCAAATCTATATATATAAAACAAAGTCAAAAATCGTGTTAGTTACACCATTTATAACTCGAGAACGGCTGGACCAATTTTGAAGATCTTATATTTGCTGGATTTGTCTCCGTTCCGGATAACAGAATAATTATTAAAACATTTGAAAAAATCACTTAAATGATTTAAAATTAATTATATTTGTCGTACGTTTGACTGAATTTGACTTTTGAGACAAAGTACAAAAAACATCATGGCTTCCATTTTAGTTTCGAAAAAACGCCCGTAGGTGGTGTATTGTTGATGCCAGATGTCAATACTCAATGTGAAAGATTTGAGGTTATTTTTTAATCGTCGCCGGGATTTTTGGTTTTCTTTATTAATTTTAGATTAACAATGCCCAAAGTTATAAAAATCAGTATAAGAGAGACTATTCTAAAAGTTAAACCCCTTTTGTGAAGGAGAGCAGAGAATATTTGCGCCATTAATACCTACCATTCGAAAAAGATGACAGATGAGTGTTCCGTGAGATTAAATAACCGATTTATGATTAGTGAATAATAATAAAAATACGTATTGTATATTTTGTATTGATTTTACAGGTGTATCTGTGTACATTCGGTCCAGAGAATTGTTACCATAGGAAATTCAGCCGCGAGTACTTAATAAACGAAATATTTGGCTAGATGAAGACGAGGAATTTCTTTTTTCAATTGATAGGGACACTGAATCATCAAACTCTTCAGATGATGAATATGATGATGCTAATGATGAAAACGGAGTTCATTGATGGATCACACTTCTTCAAAAGTATGCTGTCTGCTATTTAATTGTTTTAACGTGTTTTGATGAATGTCGGAAAGTCAAAGGTGTTAGTTTTTGAAAGGGATGAGCAAATGACAATTTGTAATATAAGTGTAAATGAAGAGAACTTGGAACAGGTGAGGGAATTTGTGTATTTAGGTAGCATGTTCACAGCGGATGGCCGAACGGACAGTGATGTTGAAAAAAGGGTTGGTGCGGGTAACAAAGTGAATGGAGCTTTAAAAGTAGTTATTGGAAACAAGAATTTATCAATGAAAGCGAAAATGGCCGTTCACAATGGAGTTCTGGTCCCAACTCTTATGTATGGAAGCGAAGCATGGAACTGACAGAAGAAAGATGAGAGCAGAATAAATGCGGTAGAGATGAGGTCCCTAAGACGTATGTGTGGTAGAACGATGTATGACAGAATCTCAAATGCTGATATTAGGAAGGAATGTAGAGCGAAAGAAGGTATTATGAACAAAATTATGAATGGTTCGTTGCGTTGGTTCGGACATATGGAGCGCATGGGTGAAGAAAGAATGGTTAAAAAAGTATACGTTAACGATGTAAATGGAGTAAGGAGCCGAGGTAGACCGAGAAAAACATGGCATGTCCAAATTAATCAAATATTAAAGGTTGGTCATGTCAGAAGCCGGATGAATCGACGTGCGTGTATGACTCGATGTATGAATGTGGAGGAATCCAGAGAGGTGTGCCAGGATAGAGTAGTGTGGCGGTCCATTCTCTCTGCCTACCCCTGCGGAGAAACGGCGTGATGGTTTGTTGTTGTTGTTGTGTTGTTGTATTAAATTCATTTATTTATAATAATAAAATAATAAGAATGATAATAATCATAATAATAATTCAAACAGTAATTAGAAGGAACAATCATACATAATATAGAGTCAAAAACGATGAATCCTAATATATTAAAGACGATAAACATTATAAGGAAGCAGATTACATTAGTAAGAAAGGGACAAAAATGGAAGGTAGTATTAATATTTTTTTGGTAGATTGTATAAAGGAAAAGTTTTTAATGTACTACATATATACTAAGGGGGAATAAGCTGGAATTTGGTTATTTATAACATTCAATTCACGTGCCTTTGCTTTAAAAATTTCTAAATTTTCTAATTTATCAATTTTTTTTTTAATTGTTTGTTATATGCAAAAAAAATGTGTTTTTGGAATTGAAGTGATGGTCAAAATTCACACAATGATTCTGTTTTTGTATTAAATGTTGTGTTCATATAACCTCTTCAAAATGATCGACCCGTCTTTCCAATATACACGGCATCACAATCCTCACAATTAATCTGGTAGATTCCACTTTGGTTGAATATATTGTCGCGAAAAAATAAAAACACAATTGTGATACATAAAACAATGTTTTTACTTAACAATTTATAATTCATTTTAAGTATTAATGCAGGCTTCCACGTGAATTATATTCCATTGTAATTAATATTTTTAATTTTGACTTTTGCACATTTCATGAACTTAATTCATTTTAAGTATTAATTGTAATTCAATAAAAAGGTGAATTAAATTTAGCTTATAAGTTAACACAACATTTATTGATTCTGAGGCGGTACGAAGTTCGTCGGGTCAGCTAGTTATATAATATTTTGGAGATATCGATGTTTTCTGTCTAAACGTGCAAACCTCGAAAGAAATTATGAGAGAAACCTTTGGGCGTGGATGAGACTTTTTGAGTTTTTTTATTTATTCCACTACGATTATTATTTTAAGTTATTTTAAATAGTTTGTTTAACTTCAATTTTTCTAAGTTTAACTTTAGTTTAACTTTTACACAATTTATATATCCAATATTGAGTCTGTACGGCATTGTTTTCCAAAGAAAATCAGTCGAATGCTTAGACTTAATTGAGAAGAATATTCCTAATTCGACCTGGAAAGGCTATTCAGTATTTCACTACTAGTTAATCGCAGAAATAATTATGATTCATTCTCCTTTTTTATTATAAACTCACACTTTGATACACCCTCTCATCTCAAAAACATTAAATTGATTATACCCACTGGAAATCTAAGGCAAATTAAACTCTTCCACGATAATATGCATCAAAAAAATTATTGCTATAATGCACCTATATCCAGAATGTCTATTTTTTAGGAATAAATCTATTTTTTTTTCTGTTTTAACTCTAAAAGTATCTTCTTCACTAAACTTCACCAAACCCATAATTTCTGCAGACCAGCTCAAATTTATACTATTGTATTTGACAGTGCATAAAAAATTTCCAAGATTCATATCAATTATTCATATCAACAAAAAATGTAATGGAATTAATTTCTTCAATAACAAAATAAATAAATACTCTCGTCTGTTTATTATTATATTATTATATATTTGTGGTAGCATTATATTGATCTTGTTTTATCATTTCTATGTGTGTTTTTTTTAAATATAATATATGAATTGATATCGCTGAGAGTTACTTTAATAAATAAATATGGAATAAAATTCACTATTATGAATTTATAACCTGAGGTGTGTCATAACAAAATTGTATCATTGAAAGGGATGAGATAAAACTATTATTACTTACATAATAGTTACAAAATTGTAAGAATTAAAAAAATATTATTACATAGTGATAGCGACAATAGAAAAATAACGGAAGGCGCCAGTACGAATCTTGGACAAAGAAAACGTGAAATATGATATTCTATGCTAAATTAATAAGTACACGTTATAAGACTTGTCACAACGGTTACGGCTGGCTTATGTATGATTTTTATCCCCAAATAGTTTTCTTGTGTATTGTTGTATTATATACATAAGGAAACTATTTACAGGTGACGGGCATTGACTTTTATCAGAATTACTTGTCACTTAAAATAATAATAATAAAATACATGAAAAATATAATAGAAAACTCTCATTTGTAATGTAACGTTTTTTACACTAAAAAACGAAATGTAGCTGTAACATATACGATATGCAAAAAGGAAGGATAAATAAATATCTTAGTAAATAATTTAGAAACAGAAATTTTGAATAAAATTAAATTCAATATATATTTTTCACTGGTTTCATGAAAAGGTATTTTAACATGTCTTACTATTTTCATTCAAGTTTAAACTATAAAGGTTAGATTTCAACCCACAAAAATCAAATGTAATAAATAGGAGGGTTTATATATAATAAGTCAAAACATTTGTTACCAAGCATGTCGCGAATGAAGCATATTTGAATTATTAATAGAGCAAGATAAAATAATTTAAAGTTAAATCCATTGTTTTGGCAGAAACACTTATACATTTCAATATTATTAACTTTTTAATTTTAACAGTTAAAAAACGAAATGTAGCTGTAACATATACGATATGCATAAAGGAAGGATAAATAAATATCTTAGTAAATAATTTAGAAACAGAAATTTTGAATAAAATTAAATTCAATATATATTTTTCACTGGTTTCATGAAAAGGTATTTTAACATGTCTTACTATTTTCATTCAAGTTTAAACTATAAAGGTTAGATTTCAACCCACAAAAATCAAATGTAATAAATAGGAGGGTTTATATATAATAAGTCAAAACATTTGTTACCAAGCATGTCGCGAATGAAGCATATTTGAATTATTAATAGAGCAAGATAAAATAATTTAAAGTTAAATCCATTGTTTTGGCAGAAACACTTATACATTTCAATATTATTAACTTTTTAATTTTAACAGTTAAAAAACGAAATGTAGCTGTAACATATACGATATGCATAAAGGAAGGATAAATAAATATCTTAGTAAATAATTTAGAAACAGAAATTTTGAATAAAATTAAATTCAATATATATTTTTCACTGGTTTCATGAAAAGGTATTTTAACATGTCTTACTATTTTCATTCAAGTTTAAACTATAAAGGTTAGATTTCAACCCATAAAAATCAAATGCACAATAAGTCACAAAGCAAAGCAAGCTGATGATGCTTACATTGGTTAGGAAACAGCTGTGGTGACAATTTCAAATGAAATAAAATTGTGATATTTTATACCAGTGTTTTAATTGATCATTTAATAAGCTGATTTTATAATTGATAAAAATAAAAATATCTGTCTTCTAGAAATTTTTATTAGATTTTATGTAAAGTGACATGTTTCGCCTTTCAACGGCATTATCAAATGTATAATTACATTTGATAATGTCTTAGAAGAGCCGAACATGTCATTCCATATAAATTTGAAAGA
The DNA here is from genome assembly GCA_022606425.2 of Lepidostoma basale. Taxonomy (NCBI): domain Eukaryota; kingdom Metazoa; phylum Arthropoda; class Insecta; order Trichoptera; family Lepidostomatidae; genus Lepidostoma; species Lepidostoma basale. The sequence continues at coordinate 824,640 of JAHDVF020000032.1, read as the reverse complement.
GACTAAATCTGATTCGACGCTTTAAAATCCTCATTGTCAACGATAACATCAAAACCAGAATGGAATAAAATGTCCTGCCAAGGCGGAGACAAACAAACGAATGCTTATCGTTATTCCGTGGTTTAATTTCAAATCTTTGAATTTAATTTCTTCCCTTGGCACCACTGCGAAATCCAACGCAATGACCGAAGCGCGCCTCTTGTATGGCTCCCATTCATCTTGCAGGACAAAAGTGGCTGTTTCATTTAGTCCTACATCCCCCTACCCCCGAAAGGGGTAAAGAGGGGGTTGAAAGGGGGAGGGGTATCATCTCCAGGGGGATATCCAGCTCTTCCGGAAACGGTGACCAAGATTACGCTGTGTTTTTTTATTTCTTTTATGGTCTGAGATAAAGGAGACATTTTAACACGACAGTGGTAATGATATGAGATAACTAGGGTATTTACGTAGAGAAAGCATTAGATTGGAATTGTTCTGTACACAATGGTGCGGAATACTTAAAAGGCATTGTGAAAGACTGAATTGTAGATATTTTGCCCTTTAATGTTATCGTAAAAAATCTATTCTCTTTGACGATATTGTAACGTGTTTTATCCATTATGAGATTCCCGATTAAGAATGAGATGGTACATTTATTTATATACGAGTATTTTCAATTATTTTATCATTATTTTTTTTATTCTTCTTTCTCGGCCTTGATCTCTCCACTCCTGAAAATATACATTTTCCTAAATTTCCCAACCCTGCATGTCTATAAAAAAGAAGAAAATTAATAAATTAAGTTCTAAAAAGTTTCAATTAAAATCAAAAGCGTTTAATATTAATTTTGTACTTAATATTCTAGAGTTTAGTCAGGAAGTACATTAATGCATATGAACTCAGTGAAATTAATTTTCATACTTATGAATGTTTTGTAATCCTGAAATATTATAGATTTGAATACCCTAATTTGTATAAACAATCCAATAGTATTTGCGGTTAAATGTATGTTCTTTGTAGATATTCTTCGATTTAGATATTTCTGAATGTAAAATAAAAAAATGATTCTCTAATTTAAAATAAAATAAATTATTCAACTGTGGTCACTTCATTTTCGGGTCGCAACCCTTTAGAGTCTAGCTCCGGAGTGTGGGTTGGTCTACCGCGGCGCCAAGGGTGACCATACATTATTTATGCGGCGCCCGGTACTAAAAGCTCGACGAAAGCTAAATGATTGCGCAATTCTAATGTCCCTTTTTACGTGAAAACGGTTGCCGTCAGACTTGGAATTTGGAAAAACATTTTACTTTTTATAATTGGTTTATCATTTTTGTATTTGAAAAGGTATTTAACGTTTATTTTCCGTTTACCAAATAAACCGCTTTCCATTAAAATAAAATAAAGGGCGCTTGGTTTTACTGAACTGTTGTATTATGTTACCTTAAAAAAAACACATACTTATATTTGTATTTCTTTCGGAAACCCGTCATCCTTATATTTTACCTTTATAATTTTATTACATACATAATCTTCAGAACAAAAAAAACACACATGCAACGTTTACGAGACAAGGATCGTGAAAAAAATAATTATTAAAAAGGAATAGTTGTTTGTAAGTAAAATTTCACTGATTCATTCATTTTCGGCTCGATTTTTTTTCGGAACCCACTTCTTTTACTTTACAATAATTTTGTGGGATTGTTTTTATGGTAATTACCATTTCAATAGATGCGGATTTAAGTTTAAAAAAATTTCATTATTTCGCCACAATATTTTTGTCATACCGTTCAAAGTATGGTATACTACACGATTTATATATCTTTTAAATTCGTGTGTTACTGTTACCCACTAATGAAGATTAAAGGGGGAAAGGATGGTGTTTCCACGTGTGGTGTTACTATAAGCATAACATCCGGGACCCCTAGACACGACGCAATGACGGCCAATCCTTCCATAACAATGACAAGAAAATAGAAAAGCACATATGGACCCATTATCCTACAAAACTAGTTTGCAATTGACATGAAAAATAAGATGAATATTGAATTGGATATCAAAGCATTCATTAATTGTTTAAGCACTCTTTTATTTCAATTAAATATAACTGATAAAAAAAATTTTAAGTATATTGTTAAGTAACTGGAATCAAACAGTTTTAAAAAAAAAAATATTTATTAGTATTAAATACTAAAATTTATATAGTTTAGTTAGAATATACATAATATTTATTTTATTAAACAAGCCTTAAATATTATTAAACCACTTAATAAAGTTACGTAGTCTCGGAGAAGCACAAATAAATTAATAATGGTCCAAACAGCTACCAAAAGAGTTATGTTGGGGATCAGATCAAGAATTAGGACAGTATAAGAAACAACACTAATAGAGTCAGAATAGGAGTGTCCGATATCGGAAGTGGCAGAGCTTAAATGACGCTGGGCAGGCCATGTCGCTCTTAGTTCTAACGATAGGTGGACAAAACGCCTCCATTGCTGACCTCCTAGAACTGTGACCCAAAACCGACAGTAAAGAGACCGCCGGTACGATATTCTTGCATGTTACCTAGGATCGACAGACATCGAAACAGATGGAGGAAGCCTACGTCCAGGCGTGAATGGATACGAAAACGAAATTACAAAGAAGTAGGTAATTATAAACTCAAAATGAAATACAATTGATTAATCGCTGACAAAATCTCATTAGGAGAATCAATTTCGATATACTTAGAAATTATGTCTTTATGAATAGGTACTTTCAAGACTTTCAATCTCGGATATACTATTTGCCATTGAGACAGCAGATGACATAGGCGGTAATTAATGAAATCTCTTTTGGGCAGAAGCACCTATATGTGAACATACATTATTAATTATTTCTGAAGATTTATTTATTGTTTCTTGAACAATGATTTAAACTCCATTTCTTCTTCTTTCTTCGTTGCCTCATTACTGAGAGTCGTGATCTATGAGGTAGCGGCAGCCCGTGGCTAAAACCTAACGCCTCCAATCCTCTCTGTTCTTCGCAGCCCCCACCAGCAATAAGAGGTCTCTCCCAGTCACCCCTTAATCTGGTCACACTACCGCGCAGGAGATCTGCCTTAACTTCTCAATTCTAGTATAAATTAAAACTCCTTATTAAATCATTTATATGAATGAAAACGTCAATTTATACACTCACTCAAAAAACTCTATAGGTTATGTGAATAAATTACAAATAAACAAATATAATCAAGATAGGGACAAAACAATAATGTAACATAATTTTAATGTATTGATTAGACTACTTGTTATATGGCATTACAGATAAACCAGCATTGGAATATTAATATTAAACAGTTCATAATAAAAATATCGTATTGCAATATTTTTTTTTTTATTCCAGGAACTTTCAACGTAAACATCACACACCATCACTGGTTGAGGGTACAAAAAATCCGCCTTAAATATTCCAGACGCTTTTGTGAACAAGAAAAGAAAGTTCTGACAAAAGGGCGTATTTGAGATGCACAAAAGTCTCAGCACCCAGACATGCAGATTGGGGAACGGGGAAGGCCCTCAGAAGTATTAGAGAACCGAAGTGGGACCGTGTAACACCGGCGGCATGTTCTATCTGCCATCTCAGGTTAGTTCCCGCAATTTGATGTATACTTTCGAATGATAAATTCTCTCCAAACGGCAAGACTTTAAAAGCTTTGTTGAAAGACGTTACCGCGGAAAGTTTATGGTAGTTCGTGGTTCTCAGGGACGTTTAAAATATCCTTAGTATTTTACATCCAAGAGACTTAATGTAAATTTTTCTAGTGAATTTAGTGCAATTCAATCACACTTTATTACGGATACGAGCTGTTTCCAGACTTTTTTTTGTCTTTAAAATATTATGTACATCTTAATACATCTTAAATAATATAATCGTTTGAAACGTAACACTTGACTTGAATAATTATTTATTTATTGTTTATTTGGCAATGATGTTAAGCTCAATAAACATTAAAATTGATTAAAATATCAGTTTTCTAGATGCCTTATTATATTTTATGGGAGTGAAGTTAAAGTATCACATAATAAATGTTCTAGGGTAAAATAAAATAAAGCTTTCACTTTGCTAGTTTATTATTAAATGTGCTATTTGATTACGCTGGAGTGGGGTAATTAAAACAAATTAAGTCTATTGCATAGTATTTTTATTATATTTGATCGGAATGAAAAGTTTTGCAATGCTAAGGCATTGATGTAAAACATTTGATAATACCTTAGCAAGGCGAAATATTATATGTCATTACCATAAACAATAATCAAAATTCTAGAAAATCGATGTTTTCATTCGTATAAATTATTCAATGTGAATTTTTATATTATTGTGTAAGGAACAATACCTTAACATAATTAATTTTCTAAATAATTGATGTTTTCATCAAATTAAAGGTTTATTTTTTTTTTAAATTTGCCGTATTAAATAATAATTTTAATATTTAAAACTTTGGAAAGAAGTTATTACTTGGTGGTTTTACATATTAAAAATTAGTATTAAACACTTTAAAAACGTTGTATAAAACCACATTATTTTGGGCTATACACAAACTGCCCTGACAAAGCTCGTTACAGTGTGAAACCGGTTGGCGCTCCTGACTCAAAATAAAGTGGTTTCGTACAACATTTTAAAAGTGTTTAATTCTAATTATAAATATAATATTTTAATTAAACTATAGTAACATATTTGAATAAGTTATTATATCAGAATCATCTAAAACAAATTTTATATATAAACAGTTTACATAATGGAAAACTGTATTCAGAGATGAATCCATATACCATGCGTCAAAAGTCAAGCATTTTATCTGTTTTTCGATGTCTCATTAAGTATCATGGGCCCTTTAATCTCAAATTTTATAATGCTTCTTATATTAATAATTTTCTTTTTAAACATTCAATTTGTTGTGTCACATGAAAAAAATACAACGCTTTTGTATTTTGTTTTTACCCTACTGCATTTTTTTAACAACCAATAATTAACCTTAGTTGTAACCCTTGTGAAATTCCGGTTGGAGAAGAATATTAATATTTTGACTTATTTTTAACTTGTTCTTATAATTATTTTTCTTCTTCAACCTTCTTCCCTCCACTGTTGGATATAGGCTTCATCCATTTTTCTCCACTCGTCCCTTCCGCATCCAGGTCGTTCAAGCTTTTCGGGTAATGTCATCAGTTCTTCATTAAGATGGCCTTATTTTCTTTATTCAAGCTATGCATTGAAGTATTTTGGTTGTCCATCTGGTACTGACCTGTCTAGCTATATGTCCAGCCCATTGCCACTTCAATTTGTTTGTACGATCCATGATGTTGGCAACGTCATGTTGATTCGGCGTGTAATTTCTTCATTTCGTATTTTCTCGAAGACTAACTCCGAGCATTTACCTCTCCATGAATTGTTGGGTGCTTTTTAATTTGTGGAAACGTTTTTGCTGAGAGAAAATTGTCTCTAGAATGTATGTCAGTATTGGCAATATATGTATAAAACTAGAATATTATATTCGCTCCCAAACAAAATACTGTTATTCTGGTGAAGTTTCTGTTGGATCAGAACGGTTTGAAGTTAAAAAGAGATAGATGTTATAACGAAATATTGACCGTTTTACTTGTTTTTAACTAGAATATTCAATTTGCTAACAAACAAGGTAAGGTTCCTGTTGGAGCGGAAAGGTTTGAAGAAAAAAGAGAAAGATGTAATAACAAAATATGCACTGTTTAAACTTATTTTTAACTATTGTAGAATGTTCTATTCGCTAACAAACAAAATATTTATATACTGGTGCAGTCCCGGTTAAAGCGGAATGGTTTGTATTAAAATATATAAAGATAGATATTTAACAAGAATATTTTATTCGATAAAAAAATTATACTATTTTACTGGTGATGTTGCGGCTGGAGTGGAACGGTTTTTTTGTTGAAAATAAAATGCTTAGGAAAATGTAAATTACTTCGTTTAATCCACAAATGATTTAAAAAATATTTTAAAAAAACACGACATGTTTTAGAGGATACCTCCATCTTCAGGTGTAAAAATATAATAAAAACTAAACAAAGAAGGACTAATATAAAAACGCATTCAAAATTCGATACAATAATTCAAATTTAAAAATTAACCTGGGTTATTTGTTATAAGTAATATTTTTTATTATAAGTAATAACTAATAAATAATATTAAATAATAATAACACATGATGATAATATAAAAAAAATATTTAAAAATGTAATTTAAACAAACGTACATTTGAAAAGACATAATTTGTACAGAAATTAATAAATTATTAATTTTCATTTGATTGGGAATGGGAGCTTGGAAGATTAAATGTTTGCAAAGTATTTAAGGAGAAAGGAATAAAAAGAGGAATCTGATTATTAATTATGTTTTCACCCAATTCCACCGACTTGAGGATTTCAAAATTTTCAAGTTTGTTTAATTTATTGCTATTGTTAACTGTGTGTAGAAATATTCTGTCAATTTTTTCGAAACTATGCTCAAATTCAATAAAATGATATAAAAACATAATAATATTTTAACTTATTTTTAACTTAAATATTCTATTCGCTAACAAAAAATACTGTTATATTCTAATAAAAAACACCTCAATTCTTCACACGTTATTTTCCCGGAATGTTCCGAGTCCACCAATTTCGCAACCAACACTTGGGTGTTGCCACCTCGCCCGTAAGGAGGTAGATAAAGGACCGGCCTCCCTTTGTGAAGACTTTTGTGCTGACGTTTTCCTTTCAGGCCCCCACCACTCCCGCGGGGAGTCTGGAGCCCTGCGACTGTCGATGGGGAGTCCATACGTCATCTTCTGGGCGGCATATTCATCTTTGTCTCAACTTTCATAATATTATTATGGAACTCCAAAATGCGCTTATTTCTACGAAAACAATCTGTTGAAAATCCTAGAATTTAATTTATTGTTTCTTGAGCAATGGTGTAAAACTCCATATTTAATAATTAATACGAATAAAAACATCTATTAAATTTTATGTGAATGACACTTTCGCTTGTCTAACGCATTATCAAACAACAAGTTTTACATCATAATTCAATTAAAAATCATATACGAGTAGGCAGATAAAATGGACCGCCACACTTCTTTATCTTGAAAAACCTATCTAGTTTCATCCACATTAATAAAGAAAGTCATACACTCACGTCGATTCTACTTCTTCTTCTAATACGGCAGATCCATAAAATTTGATAATGTTGGTAGCGTCATATTTTAATTCGACACTACATGAATACATAAATTTTCCAAATATTCTTCTTAGAGATCTCCAAATATAGATACTAGTTACAAATTAGTTTCGCATTGCGAGGGCATTCATAAATACCCCCGTGTTTTGATGCGACAAATTAAACAATTACTTTAGATATAATAATTTAAGCTTTATTGTTTCTTGAACTTAGATGTGAAACTACATATTACATAATTAATACGAATGAAAACGTCTGTTTTCTTGAAGATTTATTATATTTTATGTGAATGACATGTTTTGCCAAGCTAAGTCAGGTAATAGTATGATAATGCCTTAGACACCCAAAACATAAAATGTAATAAAACTTTTAGAAAACAGACCGTTTTCATTCGTATTATTTAAACTATAACATAATGAATCCTTGATGTATGTATATTTACGTGTATTTATAAAACTTTTATGATTATTTTTAATTTTTACGAACCACCAAGAAAATGACATACTGTATATTTTGACGTATGACTTTACACACGTGGAAAAAACTCAAGATGGAATGCAGGGAGCGCTTGAAACTGGAAAACCCAAGCCGCCTGGAAACTGCTGAAAACCACTTTCATGTTTCTATCCATAAAATAGAGTGGTATTTACATTTAACGCTTCTCACCGCTCCTTCTCCCTCGCAGCGTACACCTACCTTCTCCATTCATAATTCCTGCAAAGCACTATTTTTTCCACAAAATTTACGCCTACGCAGGAAGATAATGTACCGATTTGTGATGTAAAAATATGTTATCCACCTTACCACATGTTTACGCGCGAGTACTTCTTTTGAAACAACGGAAACACTCTTTTTTAATGTGAAAATGCACTATGTCATATATTTCTTATGAACTTTAATAAAAAAAATAGTATTAAAACATAAATGGAATTTGGGGGTGGAAAAATAAAGTTGGGCGAAAAAAAATTTTACAACATAGTTTCTTAACCAGTGGTCCGCAAACCTCTGATGGTCCGCAAAGATTTTTGGATGGTCTTAGGCAAAATAAAATGCCTTTTACACAAGCTACTTAAGTATAATAATATAAAGGTACTACGCCGCAGATCGAACGTACTAACTATACGCAAAGGGAAATATTATCCAGAATTAATACCCAGTTGCATCAATATTCATCATTAATATGCCAAACTCTATAATTAGATCTAGCTCAAGGTTGCTAACAAGTTATTTATATATTCAGTCTCTGCATAATCATACATAAGCTTATATTTAATCTCGTCTCAGTATGTAAAATATGTAGTAATATAATATATCAAGACATCTGCCAATAATAATCATATTTGTTTCGTCACCCAGTTAAGAGCTACAAACTGAAGTCATATTTACACCCGTGAACCGTTGTCGAATTATATGATCTTAAACCTCTGTTTTCTTGAAGTGATTTTTAGAAAATATTTCACCTGCCTTAGGCATTATCTTGTTTTTTCTCACACCGTATCGTTTCTGACTCTGTCTTAGAGAAAAAACAAAGGTCGCTGACATCATCCACCGGGTGGCGACTCTTAAATGTCAATGGGCAGGTCACGTAGCCAGAAGCTCAGGTGAAATGTAGACAAGAAGACTATTGACTTGGAGTTCGTGGATGGCGAAGAGAAATGCAGGGCGACCGCAACTACGGTGGAAGGATGATCTAAACAGACACGTCGGAATAACCTGGATGCAGTCTGCACAGGACAGAGTGACATGGAAGCGAATGGAGTAGGCCTTTGAGGAAGAAGAAGAAGAAGGCATTATCATATATTTAACATTTTGATAAATATTGACATTTGATAATTTCGTAGAAAGGCAAAACATGTTTTTACATTAAATATTTTAAAAAACTTCTAAATAACAGACGTTTTCTTTCGTATTAATTATTTAATATGGAGTATTACATCATCGTTCAAGAAAAATAAATAGATTGTATTTATCTTCAGTTATCGTACATTTACTGAATAGAACTTTTCTCTAAACAATTTCAGGCTTTTTTCTCCTTTATTATGTGTCCTTTATTTCAAGGCATATACGAAAGGATGCGTCTAACAGAGATTTATGTAGCCCTGCTAGAGAGTACGCGGGTTACTATTGGTGAAGGAGCTGTGGCGGATTAAGCGGTAAGCGGACTAAGTGGACACGTAGGGCCCTGCTATATATACCAAAGAGCCCGAGATTATAAAATTGTTTTCATTTGAGTTTAAGTATTACGTTTAAATAACCATTTTTTTTATTTAAAATCATTATATTCTAATGTTTTTGTTTTATATATAAAACAAAAACCTATCCAAACAAGATTGAATAGCAGTGCACAGTGGTGTTCTTCTACTGACCCTTATGTATGGAAGCGAAGCATGGAATTGGCGAAAGAAGGATGAAAGTAGAATAAATGCAGTAGTAATTAGATCTCTTAGACGAATGTGTCGATACTCTGTGTATGATAGTGTCGAATGAAAAGTTAAAAGTGAATGGTGTTATGAACAAAATAATAAAAGGATCATTAAGATGGTTTGGACATATAAAAACAAGGAATGAAGAAAGAATGGTTAACAATAACATTATATGTTAACGGTGTAGAGGAAACGAGTAGAATTCACGTGACAATAAAATAGCGATAGGTTAGATACCTATCACATGTCATGAGAATCAATAGCTTAAAAAATGTATACAATAAATGGGTTAAAGTAACTTGCTTAATCAAAATGTGGAAAGCAACGGTAAATTCCCACATTTAAGGCCCAAGTGACATCCATAAAATTAGAAAATATTACTCTACCGTATATTTCACTTTGCTACAAACTAATCACTTAGATTGAAACTTGTGAAGAAGAATTTGCTATATAAATTTTTAATTACTTTTCTATTTTTTTTTGTGTTAGATGTTAGTCTTCATGTAAAGTTTTTTGTGTTAGATGTTAGTCTTCGTGTAAAGTTTTTTGTGTTAGATGTTAGTCTTCGTGTAAAGTTTTTTGTGTTAGATGTTAGTCTTCGTGTAAAGTTTTTTGTGTTAGATGTTAGTCTTCGTGTAAAGTTTTTTGTGCTAGATGTTAGTCTTTGTGTAAAGTTTTTTGTGTTAGATGTTAGTCTTCGTGTAAAGTTTTTTGTGTTAGATCGCCCTGAAATTTACCGGTTGAGGACGCCCTTTTACTCGATTTCCCACTCGTAGAAAAGTAGAGTTCAATTATTTGCGGTATTTTTTTTTTATTATATTTAGGTCGTATGACCTGTTTGTGACAGTGGGCTGTCCTGGGATGATGATGTCCAGCCATCTCTCCATCTCTTTGGCGGCTTTCCTGATAATCTCTTGCTGCTTGGGTTTTCATCTTTATCAATTTTAGCAATTCTTGTATTCTCCATGTGGTCCACGTGGTCTCTCCAAAAGCACCTTCTGGTTCTTCCCCATCCCACTATGTCCATAAAACCACAGACAGACAAAACAATTTACATCTTCGTCTCTATTGAGATCCTTATAAAATTAAAATAATTTATCCGCAATGGGTGAAATCCAGTATTTGTCTACAAGAATTTGTATACATTCAAAATGTTATCGTTTTATTTCTGATCCAATCTCTGATGGTTTTACCTGCAATGGAGCGTAGAGTTCGCATTTCTGCTACTCTAAGAAGGTTCTTAGTTCTATTGGTATCGGCTCTGACCTCTATTTCATACGTCATGATGGGGAGAACGCATGCCTTGTATATCTTGACTTTACTTTACTTTACTACTCATTATTTATTTCATTATATTCACTTGTCTTATTTACCGGTTTGCTAGCGAAGTATTCTTCTCTGTCGTATTCCTCATGACTGTCCATCATGTAAACCATTAACCATGGCACGCCATGCGCTCTTGCCACGAGTCAGTCTCCAGACTGTAGCTAATGAGAGACCAGTTAGCCAGGTATACAATGTATACAAAGTTATCTTCTGCTTTTGAAAACCAAATATGGACAGCTCTGTATATTTAAGTAGACGCGGATAGACGCAGTGTTATGAACAATATTGACATAAATTCTATCCTAGCTGAGCTTATCGGAGACTCACTCGTGTCGTTGAAGACTACTTGGCTGCGAATGTATTTCTGAGATTCTGTTCCGATCTGACATTTATGTATATATTATCGGCAAACGTGTAAATTTATACGGGCTTCAAGAATAAAATATCGTTTCCAGCATCACGAACGATATTCTTTAAAACATTATTAAATAAGAAGAATGCCAATATACAATGCTTTCAAGCAATAAATCGTGCTTAAAGTATGTGATTGATAACTAACTAACTAACATAATATCACACCGTCTCACCGAAGCGGTAGCAGAAAGAATGAACTACCACACTTTATTTCCTGAGATACTTATCTCGCTTCCTCAACGTTCATACATCGTGTCATGCACGCTCGTCGATTTCTCCGAGTTATAATTATCTGGGGAATAAGACCTCTCACAATACTCCCATATTAAATCGAATCAACAAATATATATATAATATATTTTTAAAACATAAGACTTTCTTAATTTCAACGGAGGCAGATCTAATTGTGTTTTCTGCTACTTATGCTCGTACTCACGGGCAAAGGACATTAATAATTATAAAAAATGCAATTATTATTACCACCAATGAAAATATTAGTTCCCCAAATCCAATCATAAAAATTCCGCTGATCTTGCTAATCCAAACAAAAGTTGCAGACACAGTCTAATAAAAAGATGTTGAAAAAAAGATATAATTAAAAATCTCCCTCAACATCATAAATTTCTAATTTGTGAACCCAGAGTAAACATCGTTATAAGTTATTATATGGCTAATAACTAGGACGATATTACTTTTATTTTCTTAATTATCAACGCTAGAAAAAGCAATTTTATTATAGAACTGAGTAAAGTACACGAAACCAATTATTTCACAGTGTATTGCGTTAATACAGCCAATGTTCCCAAGACGCCGCGGAATATACTTTCTTATACAAAAAGACAACAACTAAATTAAGTTAGTTACCAGGTTATGTACGGCCGGAGACCGAGTCTGAATATGAGAAGTTCATATTAGCAACATTAGCCCACTCCACCGCGGGAAGGGGCTGCCGTCTACCGTACACAATGAAGAACTTTGCTTGATTTCTTTTATGGAAATTGGAAACTTCCCGCGAATACCTCTAGTATTTTAAACAGTCTTCGCATTAAGCTAAGAGCACTTTTCTGGGGCAAAAGAATACATTTACAATGTATATGTAAATCTTACCTAAATTCATTAAGAACAAAAAATGCCATCACCTTTTTTTAATTAATGAGGTTTTGTAATACTAAGGAATTGTTTTTACTGGAATTTGCATTCTTAAGTGTGCTATTATTAAAAGTTGTTTAAAAAATATATTTTTAGTCCCCGCACGGTTATTATGCAAATATTCAATGCACGCTTTTGCGGTTTGAGAAAATGAATATTCATATGCAAGAAAATGTATAAATTTGGATATTAATATTGCTTACTAAAATATAATTTTTCCTCTGATACGCGGTCACTTTTGTGTTTATTTATGGCGTAGTAATTTAATAATTTGTTTCCTATTGTCCTATATTACGCTGTAAAAAACTGTCACAAACATTATACCCTTACATAACGAAGGAATTTTCAATGTAGAAAGAAATAAGTTCGTGCTTTATTAATTTCTACTTACTAATTTCTACTTGAATTATAAATAATAGAAAATAATACATAATATAATGCGCTACTGGTAGAAATAAATCGCTTCTGTGTCGAGTTTTTGGCTTTTGAAAAAATAAAACTATATCGTATTCTCTATATACAATTATAAGTTTAAGGCTCTGCATCCATGAAGTTGTCATATTTGTAAGATAATGAAATTGATTTATAACTTATTGCGTAAAAAATAAAAAATTAAAAAGTAACGGTTGCAGATATAATTTTCTAAATAATATGAGTACTTTTACATATTTCATGCGGACTGATTCGCATAATCTAGCGATAACCTAAAACTGCGCATATATATTAATAAGATATTTAAAAAATCTTTAGCATCATGGATTCAAATATGCCTTACCTGTAGCATTTAACGATGAGTCCACGTAATCGGTAATTTTATCCATCTCACGGGATTTCATCTTTGTGAATAAACGGGTATTAATACTCTTCCCGCGATAACGTATTTTCAAATATTCTTCTTCTTTGGAACACTGTTATACCTACTCGTAATATCACAAATCATTTAATTTCTATGAAATTATCATGACAGCTGTTTCGTTAACCAATGTTTACATCATTGTTGATTGCAACACCTGACGATGCTAACTTTGGTTTTTTCGACAATTTCATAAAAAAATAAATCAATTGTGATATTATAACAGTGTTTCAATAAAATAGTTATTAATGTGTAAAATGAAAATGAAGAAAACTGCTTAGTTTCTTTTCACAAATGTATTATGTTTGTAAACGTTCAATATAAATAAGTGAAATAATAATCAATTATTGCTGGTGACGCCGTCTGGCAGAGTTAGTTCGGCGGTAATGGGCCATTTCACGCACTCTGCTCCTAACAGATACGAACCGAGCTCTGTTGCTATTACCGTTCGCTGCTAGGGGCTTAAATAACGGAATGGTGAGTTGTGAACCAACACATTTGGAAATTGAATCGGCTGATAGTGTTTTGAACACCTTCTGCAAAAGTAATATTCTTACTATTATAAATTCGTTTCTCAAATTTATCGATTTAATAATTAATATTAATGAAAACGGCTATCTTCTAGAAGTTTAATTATATTTTAGATGGACTGACATGTTTCGCTCTTCTTAGGTATTTTGAAATGTGTTAGAAAGGCGAAACATGTCATTCCCTCTAAAACATAATAAAACTCTCAGAAGACAGGCGACTTCTTTCATTTTAATTATTAATCATAGTTTTAATTATTAATAATGAGTTTTACATCATTGTTCAAGAAACGATAAATTATCGATTTAATAATAGTATATAATTAGTCTTATTTGTTTCAGAGTGTATTTCATCTTGAACAATAATATAAATTTTGTTAATAAATATTAACGAAGTTTTATTATATTTTATAGGAACTATTTGTTTCGCGTTCCTAAAATGGTTATCATTTAATAAAACATAGATAATACTTCTAGAAAACAGACATTTTCATTCGTATCGAATTTCATATTGTACAAAAGAGTAATTCTTCTTATTTTTGTACTTTTCCAATTTGGGGTTGGACAACATCTTGGTTATTTTTATTTTTGATATAGCGGCTCTAAACAAGGGTGATGTGCTGCAAATTAACTATTGGCGAAGGTTTTCTATACTGGATATAAAAATAAAGTATTATATTATATAATACATTAGATGTTCTAACAAATTTCTAAAGGGCAATTTTGACAACTGCCAAAATGTCCCCTTGAACATAATTTTGGATTATCAATTAGAATGTTTTAGTAACCCTGACGAAACTCCGGCGGAATCAAACCGTTTGGTATATTAAAACAAATAAAGTGGTATAAAAACAAAATCTATAGGTAAGTGTAGTACACATTTTTTTTAAAACGTTATGTATTGTTTTCTATTGTAAACTTCGGTGAGAGCAAAACCGGTGGACTGTTAAATAAACAAAATAAAGTAGCGTAAAAACACAATGATATGTTAATGTCACAAATGAGTTTTGTATGGTTCTACTCATAATCTTGTATTCCTAAAGTGGAACCATCTCTCATGCGTTCCTGCTATTATATATTTATTATATTTTACCCGTTCTCAATAGATGCCTTAAACTTAATATATTTTGAGAAAATAATAATTTGAAAATCTAAAAATATTATTATAATATTCTACGAGTAGGTACTACAAAATATTTTCAAGGATTTCTACCAAGAAAACTTAACCCACAATAAAGAATCTATCGGTTGAGTTTTACAAACAAATTGCGCGTTTTTAATGCAGAAACTAAACTTTATATTACTTGATTTGTGAACACAAAGAGCATATTAATGGTAAAGCACTGCGCCAACTGATGCAGACGTCCCGCTAATGTTGCATTTGCATAAGAATCATTGTCATCATAACAAACCAAAGAATAATGAACTGTCACCCTCACGCTTCCACCCTCTGCACTCGACGCCTGATTCAGGGGTAGGGGGGTCGCCTTAATCTAGGCAAGTACACTCAAACGTTAAGCAAATAACGCATTTGTAAGCAAATCACAAGCCGTCATTAGAAAACGCACGAGTACTAACAAAATCTTCGGCGCTTTGCGATAACAAAGAAAACTTGGTACCACCGCCAATGGTTTTCAACCTTTTTAATGTAGTAATTGATGCACACACTCATTTTTTTGCTTAGCTATATTTATAAATGACTCACTGTATGAATAAAGAGAAGTGTGGCGGTCGATTCTTTTTGTATACCCTTACGTGGAAACGGCGAAATGGTTTGTTGTTTTACCAAGACCATATCATGAAATACACTGACATATTATTATTTTTGTTCAACCACAAAGTGAGTGGTAAATTGAACATTTAAAAATTTCAGAAAGTAGTAAATTGTGAACTTCAACTTCATTGTGCAATTTATTTATTTTTTTAACTTTTATTATTTTGCATCACCACATAGTTTCAATCATTTGTTCTGTATGTTAAAACTATCTAAATTATTATTTTTCAATCTTACTTAATAAGGAATAAATAAAAGACAGATGATTGCGTCATAAGCTTACGTAAAATTTCAATGATAAAACTGAACCAATAAAAAATGTGGTAAAATGTATATAAACATATATATAGTACAGTGTATCATAGAGCAAAAAGTAATAAAACTCTCCAAGTTTCTCTTGTAAAAATGTAATATATTCATTTAAAAAGCGCTCTCTTGTATAAAATTGATTAACTTTCGTTAGCAAAGAGTTCAATTCCAAACAGATTGCCTTCATAATGGAACTCACCGCTCTCATTGTCTTAATAAACTGAATATCGACCCGTCGAGTCTCCGCGGATGGCTTTGCATTTCCTCCTAAGCTCCATCACAGTTCGATAGGGGATATAAAGCGCTCCTGAGTCGCGGATAGAGGGCGCTGGCGTCGGCGTCGGTCTAGTGATGTGCAAGTGAAATTATATTTTATTTCGAAAATTGAAATTAAAAAAGACAAATTTGCATCGAACCCTAGTTTATACAATATGAAATGTGTAAAAATATTATATATTAAAAATTTTATCACAATATGAAAATATATTTTCATATTGGGGGTTATTTGGAAATATAAATCCTGGCAGATCACAAGCCAAGTTCACATGACATCAAGATAGTGGCAGGAAGTCAATACCACAGAGAGAGATAGAGAGTTGAGGAAGTCGGAAAGGGAGACCTATGTTCAGCACTGATTATCATTCATCATACGAGTATGTACCTGGTATTTCTCGACATATTTTTTTTAGTTTAGACTGGTTTAAAAATGAAAATTTAACAAATAATAAATAAATAAATTATATTAAATGTTTTCTATAAAAAGAGTTTAAACTTGTTTTATTACAAAAAAGCAGCAAAAAAATTTTTAAATAATTTTTTTTCTAACAATCGATTTCTCGATTTAAATAATTTGGATTGTTTTCGCCGCAGACCATCACTACCCACCTCTTCACCGCATTTACTTCTCATCTAATTTAAATAATGCCCCGAGACGAGATGGGACGGGCACTCGACAAAGGGCACTCGGTTGGGTAATAAGTTACATCGAATCGGTCCAGAAGGAGCTGACACGCATTAACAGAAGTACCCTGTTAATTCCGCGCCGGAACAATATGAGGAAATATTGGTCCGATGAGCTTTTATAATACCAAAAACTAATTAACCACGTGTGCGTGCTAATAGAGTTTTCAATTTAAATATTGGATAATTTATTTTCCTACATATTTCGTGAAAGTTTTAATTATTAATATAAATCAATTGAACTATTTCAAAAATATATATATACCTCACCTCATTTTGTATGAAAACTATTGAAACATATAAAAATGCAAACAATATTGAAATCAGATGACTTGAATCAAATAATCACAATCATTCGAATTTCATCACCATTTTAATATTTTCAATTTTTATAATATTCAAAGACTGTCGT
This sequence comes from Lepidostoma basale, assembly GCA_022606425.2. Lineage (NCBI taxonomy): Eukaryota > Metazoa > Arthropoda > Insecta > Trichoptera > Lepidostomatidae > Lepidostoma > Lepidostoma basale. Next base: position 807,284 of record JAHDVF020000032.1, on the reverse strand, counting down.
TTTAATTGAATAATTTAAAAAAAAACTTGGTATCACAACACTTCCCGCAACACAATGTGATGGTGAATATAGAAGAAATTCTATCGTTACATTTTTCTAAAACATGTTTGCTTTAGTTTTGATTTTACTCACATTAGTTGCAGGTTTCAATATAATAAAAATAGACTCCTAAACGTTATAGCTGCAACCCGAGTGCTTCGCTTAGTGCTTGATTATGTGGTAAGCTTTTCACTAGTCACGTAGCGTGGGGCGAAACGTGCAGGGTGACCATCGCGATAGTACGCCATTTTTTGGTTGTCAGAAAATGTAATCTTGCTTGCAGCGTCACTCTAACCCTACAGAGCGTCATGATGCAAATATGAATCAACCAAAGTTTTTCTTAATATTTTTAAGTTGAGTCGTAACAATAACTCACGCGCTGTTGTTGATGCGTCTCATCTATCTCTGTATTTTGGAAACCACATGGGTTTAACAGAAAACTGTTTTACTGACCATAAAAGAACCATGATCTGTTTTTTAAATATAAATATACCTACTAGGATATTTTTTTGGTTTCAGTTTTTTTTATAGTTAATTTTTCTATTTAATTGAATCATTATTTGTTTCAGTTAATATGTAAAGCAAAAATATACTAAGCTTTATAAAATTATAAAAATCGCTCACTGTAGGGGTAAGTTTTAAACAAGGCTCAATTATACTCGTATTTGCCCGTAGCCTGTGAATAATTAAAAGATTCGATCAGAAATATTGCCATTTAAATATTCAGTTACTGTTTGTTTTTCTTTTCAACTATTTATTTTTCCAAATATTGATGACCTTTGTGGTAAGAGCTATGACTACCACACCGAAGATCCCGGGTTCGATTCTCGTTGATGGCAGTATGATGATCACACTGTCTTTGTTCTGGTTTTAGAATTCACATGACAATAAAATAACAATAGATTAACTATCTATCACATGTCATGAGAATCAATATGATAGCTATACCCTTTAGATCAATTTGGCTCGCGCTTTAATGGTGTAAAGAGGGTTTCAACAAAATAATATATTAATATTTATAAACACAAGTAACTTAATAAGTGAATTGAAATAACTATTGAATATTAATATAAAAGCATACAGTGCAATGAAATTTTTTTATTGTTTATAAATAACAAAATATCTCGTTTGTTCAAGCCCATCCGAAGCTTAATAGCCTATTGTGAAGAAACATACGTGAAAAATAAACGAAAAAGACACTCGTAAAAAAACGGAAAGCGATTCTCACAATACAGATGTACGATAATGTATCGGTTGGCTCGGTTCTTTTGGTACGTATAGCCATTTTTTTCTTGAAAAAAACTCACGGGTTCGGCTCTTTCACATGCAAATGTTACGCCCTTTTAATCTCTGTGTTCCAGAATCATCCATTTGACAAGACCCGTGGCATTGTTCGCGTCAGACTTTCCGTAGGCTGCATAAAGAATGAATTGTTTGGAAATAGGAGGAACATTTTTCTAAACAATTCACAACTTGCCCAAAACGCTCGAGTGTGGGGCGACTTGTTTCCACCACAGGCAAAAAAATATCCTTCCTCCGCACAAAAACAAGTGATTTTATTTGTTTTTGCCGTTTTAAGCAGACAAAATCTAGCCTGAACCATGCTCCCACAGCCCCTAATAAAAACACAAACGGGTCTGCGGTTTACTTGTTACATCCTGGAATTGGTTACTGGAACCTACAGATTCAATTTATTTACGGATTCAAAAACGACAATTATTTTTTTTATAAAAAATGTAAAAGAGTTAACCCTCTAAGCTTAGCCAACATAAATATTTGGGAAACTTTAGAATTATAAAATTATAATCATGTTATAAAACTAGAATAACACTATAAGCTAGCAGAATATTTTCACACTTATTCAGGCAGGTAATATAATATATAAATGTTATTATTCGTAATAAGTACTGTTATGAACAGTTTCTGGAACAATGATGTTTTAAATAAGAATGAAGTAATAACAACCTATAAATAAAATATACGAATAAAATGGTCTGCTTTTTACGAAAGATTTTAAAAGATAATGCCTTAGAAAGGCGAAACATATCACTTTCATAAACTAAACTTCTATAAATCTGACATTTGCATTCGTATTTCATAATAAATTAAGTACTATAATATTTATTTATTGTTTCTTGCATGATGTTAAATTTAATAAAATCGGGTGGTGGTCTAGGGGATTGAATAGATTGACTTTTGATTCAGGGGGCACGGGTTCGAGCCTGGACTCGACCAGATTCATTCTTCACAATAACATACTATTTTCAGCTCATATTGAATATTATACAATAAATTCTAATATCATTGATTTAAATCTTTAAAGTTCGCCTTTATATATGTATTTTTTTTAATATTTATTAATGTTTAGTATTTTTTACTAACGAAAACATCGTTTTCCAGAAGTTAAGATATATTTTATGGGAAAACTGACTACCACTGACATCAAAAATAAAACTATTAATGAACTATATGTCTGCTGTTGCTATTTTCTTAGTCATTTCATAGAAAATTAACTGTACCATTCATTCATTCATTTCTCGGCGCTACATCCTGGTGTGGGACTTGGCCTCCTCCACAACGGTCCTCCACTAACTTCTGTACCTGGCCATCTCTCTCCATTCCCCAGCTCCTTCCATTTTCTCCCAATCTTGTTACACGCAATCCGCCCATCTTTTCCTCGGTCTGCCTCTTGGTCTCTTTTCGCGAGGCACCCATCTGGATATAATTTGTGGTGTTCTACCTTCTGGCATTCTTTCCACATGGCCAGCCCACCGTAGGCGTTGAGACTTACAAAATCTCACTGCTGTTTCCAATTAACTGTACCATCGACATTAAATTAAAAACTGTAATATGTATGCACTATATGTCTGGTGGTATATACGATATGACTATAAAACTGACTATACTATCGACATTCAGTATACAACTATAAATCTGCTCTATCTCTTTTTCTAGCCACATGTTATGTACTAACTAACTAACCATTACGCCGTCTCCCCGAAAGGGTAGGCAGAATGAATGGACTGTCACACTTTTACTGATGCGGCACTCCATCCTTCTCTTTTCGCTCTGCGGGAGACGTGGTGTGATGGGTTGCGAACCTCATCGCCACCAATATGCATCTCCCGCGCACACTTCGATCGTGCAACACCCACAAAATAAATCTAAAACAAATAATTTAAAATACAATGATATAAAATAAAATAACAAAATGAAAATAATTTAACACAAAATGTTCTTTTTAGATGGTGCACATATTGTCTATTTAATTTATTTTCCACGAATTCACCGTTTTTTTAATTTAGCACATAATGTTATAACACATAATATTTTTTTCGATGTTGCACATGTTGACATAGACGATCCGGACTTTGTACTATATGATAAGAAAACTGACTGTACCATCGACACTAATTAAATAAATATAATTTTTTGTATTTGTCTGCTTTTACAATTCATTTTTTTTTAATTAGGCCTTTGCTACACATAAAAAAAAAATATTTATATTGTAAGGGGCTTCGTTAATTTATTAGGCTTTTGATAAATAGAAATAAAAGTTATAAACTACCGGGTTACCTTAATATCTCCCAGTGAATTTCTTTACCTTCATAATGAGAGTACATCGTAAACAAAATTGGTTTCCTTATACTTTATTTTGGAAAAAAAAGTATCCTCTCCATTCCCCTCCTCTTGATTATCTAAATTTGTAGAAAACCTTTTCTGATACCACGGCTACGCATTACATGCATGTTCGTACACTTATTATGTATGTACATAATATTATATCGACGTAGATAAAGAAATCTGATTCCTACATCCCCCCATTAAATTCGCATTAGACTATTCGAAAAATTCTCCCCTTCTGGGAGATAGAATAAAATCGCGTCTGTATTCAAAAATGCTTTGAAAACGGACAAGATACTAGATTCAATCTTCAATCTACAATCCTCATATACTCGTATAAGCTATTTCTAAAGCAAGCTATAAATTTGAAAAATCAATCAATCCAATCTAACTTCGATAATTTTAAATTTTAATAGGTTGCACACAACTTATGTAGACAGTTTTGAATATAATAAATTATTGATTTTTAAGAAAACTATTATATTTATAACGATTATTAAGGCTTTCCTTAAAAAAAATTTACATTGTGGTATTACTTTATGTCATTTTTTTATGAATAATAAATGCATTTTCCCTAATTAAGATAAAATAAAACATCTGTCTTCTAGGAGTTTTATTGATTTTTTTTTAAATGACCTATTTCACCCTTCTAAGGCATTATCAAATAATGCCTTGGACGGACAAAACATATCATTCCATAAAAAATTCAATAAAACTCCTAGAGACAGATGTTTTCATTTGTATTAATTATTTAATATGGAGTTTTATATCATTGTTCAAGAAACAATAAATAAATGTATTTTCCATTTGGAGTTTATTTTTCTCAGCATGTTATGAAAAGTTTCAGCTTTGTCATCGGTAAAACGATACAAACTGAGAATTATCAGTTTATATCATTTTCTCTTTCTATGATAAAGGTGTAAAAAAAACTTCGAAACATGCTGAGAAAAATATACTCATATGTGGTTAAACGTTTTTTTATTCATAATACCAACACCTTTTCAGAGTACCAGAAATCCATTGCAGGCAGAATCCTCAGAGATCGGATCAAAATTGAGACAATAAGGACTTTCTGTGTTATTGGGGACATAGTAAGATGGATAAAAGCAGAAGACACTTTTGGAGGGATTATGTGGACCGTATGGAGGATACACGAATCTCAAAAAAAGTTAAAGATGAAAACCCCAGCAGTAATAGATTACCAGGAAGGCCGCCGAAGAGATGGAGGGATACCTGGGCATCATCATCTCAGGACAGCTCTTGTCCATTCGTTCCATATGTCCAAACCATCTGATTAATTATTAAAGATTAATTATATATTTTAGGTGTATATATCTTAACGCAAAAAATGCAAATTGAAATGTTTAAAACAATTAAAGATGTTTCAATGAATGTATTGGCATTTAAAATTCAACCAATATTCCCCAAGTCGTCGTCGCGAGAATAAAAGTTAACCCCGACTCACCTGTTATCGTAAGCCCCAGAAGACATTCCGATGAACGGGGTTCCGCGGTAAAGGAAAATGTCTACTTTATTACCAAAGTAAGCCGCTGGAGCGTTTTTTCCTTGTCATCCCTTCATTAATTTCCCCATTACCTCGTTAACGTTTCTCGCAAGCCTGGCAGGGAAGAATCACCTTTCGGTACCTTATCATGTAACAGACTATTTTAATAAAGGCATCTAAATGACATTATATGGTGGTACTTCGCATTTTATCGGCACTTTATAAAATTTGTTTTTAATTATGTCGTAAAATATTATGTTATGAAGTTAGATTGCGTCTACTCCTTATTACACATTTTTTAGTTAAAATATGCATGAAGCCCACAGGATATCCAAGGTGTATTTCACTATGGGATTTGAGTCATGGATGTTTCAATGTATTAATCTTAATGGCACATCTTTATATAACAATTATTTAATCATTTTTTTCATGAATCTAAAGCGGGAACTTTGGAATTCATCGCAAAAACATCGCATTTTATAATATTATTTCCAAAAAACTTAAGACATTGATACTGTGGAATTTCATAATTACGATTCTTTATGAATTATAACACTATGTTTTTCAATTTTGTGTCTTTTTATTCGATGGTCGACATTGGAGGAATAACAAGTTTGTATCGTTCTTTCGATGATGATTCCTTCGAAACATTTCGAAAAAAATATTTTATTTAGTGAAAAAATAATGTTGTCACTTTTTAAAAAAGTAGAATAACATTTTGTATTTTCACTAAAAATAATTTTTTTTCGACTAGTTTCGGATGTTATCCAACCTCGGTCACAATCGAAACATGTCTACAAATCAAAAAATAATGTTTACTAATAATTGACATTTAAATAAATAGAATAACACATTGTATTATCACGTTAATCCAAAACAAAAAGTAAAAGCGAATAGAATAGAAAATAAGTTCTTAAGTTTATCTTACATTCGCTTCCCTCCAAGGAGTAACCCCAGTTAGGAGGCATGAAATCCATAAACCTCTTTAACAAAATCAAAATATGTATTTAACCTTCAGAAGTTTTAGTTAATCTCAAAATAAAATATATTCTATTTGAGAATATATATTGTGTAACTGATACCTTATAACTTATTAAACAAGCGTTTGTAATGTTTGGCCATGTTTAAATATTCAAGCGTAAACTCAACAAACTATTATACTTATTGCTCAAACATTATTAACGAGTATTGAATACATAACATAGAATTATTCATTTACATTTTTAAATAGTTAGTTATTTGCAGACTTTTAACTTAATTATGTTTTACGTAAAACAAACTGTTTACTTTGAAGGAATCGTGAATAAATTAAATGAAAACAAACAAGTTTTGAAATTTGTAAATAACTGGAATTCCCGTCAAAACACGGACGAATGTAATATTTAACGGTAATTAAAGAACAACCCTCGCGTAAACTTTTTTTTAAATAAATAATAAACATTGTTGATTCATTTGGAATATAATTAATAAAACTGTTTTTTATTCATCATCATCATCATCAGCCGTCTGTTATCCACTGCTGAATGTAGGCCTCTCCCAAAGCCCGCCACCGCACCCTATCCATCCCTGTTTTTTATTGTGATTTATTAAATGTTAAATAGTAACCAATGTTAAATAGTACCGAGATACATTATTTTTATCTTTACCAATCTTTCTTCATTTATTCTTTCAATGTGTCCAAACCATCTGAATGATACTTAAATTATTTTGTCCAAAACACTTACATTCCCACCGCATTCACTTTAATTAATTTCAAAAAATTTCAATTAATAAAATAAATCGTTTTCGGTAATTACACATTATGTAAAATATTTGCCATTTTTTAATTCTCAATTAATTTGTACAATCTAGTACGTCTCATGCGTCTTAGGTATATAAACTTAATACTTATGAATGTACATTAAAATTCATCTCAGAAAGATTACTCGTAGTACCTTTTTTTCCATTTCCACCCGCAAAATTTTTAGAGTAATTACAATTCCTTTTACTGTGAGTATGTTTTTCTTTGTAGCATTCCCCAGAATTAAAACTGAAATCTCGTTATGGGAAAAGTAAAAAAAGCCAGTTTTTAAATGAATATTTTTTTACATTAAAACTCTGTGTGAGTCTTTTAAAAAACTTAAGCCCAAAATATTTAAATTTATAAAATATTTCTGCCTCCGCAACACAGCCGAATATTTTTATATATAACAGTTTTATGTACAAAGAAGCTTATGTTGGTTTTCTTGCCATACCCAAAAGAGGTTTACTTTCACCATACTTAAAGCTGTCATCGCAAAAAACCTATCCAAAATAACTAAAACGGCAGTGCCTAATGGTGTTCTTGTACCGGCCCTTATATATGGAAGCGATGCGTGAAACTGGCAAAGGAAGGATGAAGGTAGAATAAATACGGTGGAAATGATATCTCTTAGACGAAAGTGAGAAAATCTGTGTATGATAGAGTGTCGAATGAAAATATAAGAAGTGTGAATGAATGTGTAATGAACACAATAATGAAAGGAACATTAAGATAGTTAGACATTAATAGATAAGACATTAAGATAGACACATGAGAAGAATGAATGAATAAAAAAAGGAATAGAGGAAAACTGAGAAAAACGTGGAACGATCAAATAAATCAAATATTGAATGTTGGCCACGTGAGAATTCGACGTGCGTGTATGACACGATGTGTGCATGTTAATGAATCGAGAGAAGTTTGTCAGGAAATAAAAGTGTGACAGTCCATTATTTCCGCCTGCCATTTTGGGGAGACCGTGTGATGGTTGGTTAGTTAGTTAGTTACTTAAGCTTTCCGAATGAAAGAAGGATTTTAAATAGTAGAGATAAAATCCTTAAGACGTTTGTGTCCTAAAACGGTGTATCACCAAATACATTGTGATTGTCTCACTGTCTGTGGTCTGGTTCAGAATTCACGTGACAATAAAATGGCGGTAGATTAGCTACCTATCATACAGGTATCTCACGCCCTTTACATCGATCTGGCACTGTAATGATAATATAATGAAGAGAGATCCAACAAAAATAATAATAATTACAAATACAATAATCAGGAAGTAATGTAGAGCAGAAGAAACAATTATGAAGTAAATTATGAAAGAATCACTGCGTTGGTTTGGACATATGGAATGCATGGATGAAGAAAGAATTAGTAATAAAGTATACGTTAACATTTTGAATGGATTTTTAAGTCGAGAAAGACTGATAAAAGCATGGCATGACTAAATAATCTAATTTTAAAGGTCGGCCAGGTTAGAAGACGAAAGAATGGACGTACATGTATGACTCGCTGTGTGTATATGGAGGAAGCTAGAGAGGTGTGTCAGGATAGAATAGTGTAGCGGTCCATTTTCTCTGACTACCCTTTCGGAGAATCGGCGTAATGGTTTGTTGGTGTTGTTTCGTTCATAGAGACAATAGAAAAGCCCGAGATTTATGGTAAAATCTTCCATAAATATGTCTGTGCAAACAAAGACTTTTTTCTAAATAACAATTTTTTTTTTTAAATAAGACTTACACCAAAGATTTAAATCAACGATAATTGAATTTATTTTACTATCTTCAATATGAGCAGAAAATAGCTCTTTATTATGAAGAAGGAATCTGGTCGTGTCCAGGATCGAACCCGTGTCCCCTGGATCAGGAGCCAAGCGTTCTATCCCTTTGACCACCATCCGATTTTAATCAAGATAAGTTTTCTAGATGTATCTGGATCATATTATACATTTTATAAAATTATTTCCATAGGGTAAAATAAATAATATTTTGACCTGATGAACCTTGGATTCAAGCGAAACTAGTTTGTTTCAAATATCATAATATTATATAAACAAGCAAAAACCCTAGTGTCATCAAGAAAAAGTATAAGAATATTTTGAATACAAGAGAGCGAGAGAGAAACACTTCGATTCTCTCCGAAAGTAATTCAAAATGCACACATGTCCGAGAACGTTTCAGGATTATTTTGAATTTTGCTCTGATTGTTGTTGTATGACAGTAGTGTAGAAAACAAAAGGAGAACAATCTTTTAACATGTGTGAAAACATTTTTTTTCAATAAAAGTTAAAATTTATTACTGATAAGCATTGTACAGTGAATCGATTTAAAGGGTGGAAAATCTTTACTTCCGTGAATATTTCACGGATTGCTACTAGTAATGTATTCATTGGATTCAAATATGCATTATATACAATTCTGTGGTTAAAATAAAAGGTTATTTGTTTAATAATGGATGGCGCTAGTGTAGATTGAACTAAAAATGTGAAGTGATTCTCAACATGGTGGCATATATACATCTTCCAAAAATTTGTCAGACGCGGTGGTCGTAAGAAGGGCGGAATGAGGAATGTTGTTAACGTAAAGCGATCGCTTAACCCAACCAATGACAGGTCATAAGTCCTATAAGCACCTCGACCACCATATTCTGTTCCCAAAATCAATTTACATCTTCGTCTCTATTGAGATACAATTAATCTTTAAAAAAAATGACTAACCCGCAATGGGTTAAATCCAGTATTTGTCTACAAGTATTTGTATACATTCAAAATGTTGTAAAATAAAAGTTGTTTATTTAATTCCATATATTTATTTGTTAAATATGTAACCATAAAATTTGGACTTCATAAGAATAAAATATAGTATCTTGTACCAATATTGGTTGGCGAAACAGCTGTCATGACAATTGAAATAAAAGTGGTGATATAAAAGCGTTTCAAATTAAACACTTAATATAATAATATTTAAGTATCATAATGTTTTCACCAAAACAAAAGATTATTTAATTAAAAACTATTATGAGATATCTTACGTTTGGGTTTCGTTGGAATATTCGGTTATTTGTTTAATAATTCTTTTAAAAAATTCGTTAAACCTGGATTTGGTTAACTCATAACCAAGGATGCCGCTGTCTTGGCAGGATATGAAAGGATAAGGGAGGTGATAAAAGATAAAGGCTTCTTATACATAAGGCGGATCCTTTGAGCCGTTTATTTCTTATAAAAATGATAGTCGTTTTATTTAATTAAACTGCTTCATTTGGTGAAGGAAATTAATACATTTTCGAATTCCTTTCAACAGAAAACTTATTTACAAATATAATGAAATTTGATTTATGTAAAGGAATTTGCTTTACTTTCACGTGTGTTCTATTGTGTAACAAATAAGTTGAATTATATTTGGCAAACTTTTGAAGCGAACTTATTCACAAAACGTATAACTTTTGTATAACAAATGTTGATAAGTAAACATGCATGGAAACCTGTTTATATTTGTTATTCGAAATGTACCTACTCTAAGTACACAATGATTAACCGAATCGTATAAACAATAAGGTTTTTGTCTAACGATGTAGATTTACAACAACAACAACAACAAACTATCACGCAATTTATCCGTAAGGGTATGCCGAGAGAAAAGACCACCACACAACTCTATCTATTCTACAATTATTTAAAGAATCATGCACGCGCGTGGATTCGTCCAAATTTTAACATGGCCGATTACAATTTGTATTTATTTGGCCTTGCCTTTCCTCGGTCTTCTTCGACTCCATTAGATCGTAAACGTATACTTTCTTGACCATTCTTTCCCATCTAGGCGATCTATATGCATAAACCGACGGTGTGATTCTTTCACAGTTTTGTTTCAAATACTTTATTTTGCTCTACATTCCTTCCTGTAATTCTGTCATACACGTTTTACCAAATCTAAAGGATCTTATATTTACAATAGTTATTCTGCCTATTCTTATCCTTCTTCTGAAATTTCAAACACATAAGGGCTGGAACCAGAACTCTATCGTTAAATGCAATTATACTTACCAAGATACAAGTTCTCGAGTTTCAAACAGCAAATCTGAAACAAAATAGAAATATATCTGTTAATTTCTGATTCAAATGTATGCTTAGAGGTAAAATAAATTTTGGTTACGTTTTAAATATAAATAAATTGTAACATGAGGAAAACATATAAATCAAGCTTTTAAAATTCGCTCTATTACATTTACATAAGCTTAAACAGCCGATGTCATCCACTGCTGGACTTTTGCCTCTTTTATACTTCTCCATGTATTCAAATCTTCCTTTCTTTCTTATCTAGTCACCGGCATTTTTTTAATATCATCAGACCACCACCACCCTATTGGTCTACGAGTCTAACAAAATGTTCCGCAAATGACCATTTAAGCTTAGCCAATCAATCGACGACATCCGTTACTCTCAAAACTAACTTACAAATACGCCGTCTCCTCAAATGGGTAGGCAGAAATAAAGGACTGCCACATTTTTCTTTCCAGATATACTTTTCTCACTTCCACAACATTCATACACGTGGCATGCACGCACGGCGATTTCTCCGACTCCTCACGTGGCCAACATATATTTGATTTATTTGATCGGGCTACCTACTCTCGACCTTCCAGGTATTTCGGCATTTTTTATTCGGTCTGAGAGTGTAGCATATAAATATATGTTCATCAAATTACATGTATTCACATTATGGATGAATGTAAATTATACGCGGTAGAAATGAAATCCCCATATTCATTAAATATGATATGAGAGAAAATTGAAAGCCGACTGACGTGGCGAATTAAATCGATATGGACGAAATAATAATAAGAAAGATTTTTGTCGGCTCACGTGGTCGACATTTTTTATATACTCGTATATCGATATTTTTCATATGCTACAATATGTTTGCCGCTTCTCTTTTTCATGCTTAATTTCCATGATTTACGTAAACTTACTTCATCATTATTTCTCAATATTTTTTTACACGTGTTCAAATTATCTTAATTAAATAATTTTAAATTTATGAAAGCGAAGCATGGAACTGGCAAAAGAAGGATGAAAGTAGAATAAATGCAATAGAAATGAGATCTCTTAGAATGTGTGAATACTCAGTGTATGTCGAATGAAATCATAAGAAGTGAATGCAATTATGGTGTTATGAAAAAAATAATGAAAGGATCATTATTTGGACACTGGAAAGAATGAATGAAGAAATAATGGTTAAAAATATATATGTTAACGATGTAAACTATAAACTAACTGGAACTAGAAATAACGGAAGACCGAGGAAAACGTGACACGATCAAATAAATCAAATATTGAATATTGGCCACGTGATGAGTCAAATAAATCGACGCGCGTGCATGACATGATGTATGAATGTTGAGGAAGCGAGAGAAATCTGTCAGGAAAGAAAAGTGTGGCAGTCTATTCTTTCTGCCTATCCCTTCGGGGAGACGGCGTGTTGGTTAGCTAGTTAGTTAGGTTAAATAATTAATGATATATTTTTTTATGAATCTTGTAGTAAATTGTTTCCTATTTTCTAGTGTATAATTATTTTAACTGATCTATTTAAACAAACATTTTTAACCTCTTAATTTTATTTAAACGTGAATTGGAATAACCTTATTTTAATGTTTTCATTATTACTTTTTAAAAATAACTCTACGTTACTCACTATAGTAATGTTTAAAGGTACTATTTACGTCATGAATAGTGGGGTATCTATATTGAGAGACCTTTCATTTCCATATTGAATGGACTTGAAAAAAAGAAACTTTTCGACATATGCTGTGAAAACTCTTTTTTAAAAGGGCATGAGAGAAAAATACGTTTAACCCTTAACGTACCGTGTTCAAAACAAAACGCTCGCTCCCATGTGGTAAGTTCAGTTTACCGCTAACTTTATCTAAATATCAAGCATATGACTAGATGAATCAAAATTTAATTTATGTCATATTGTAGGGAATTTCATTAGGAATAGATCGATATCTATAACATACATGGATTATTTGAAAAACATATCATTATTAATTTTTTTCTGGAACCATGCGATTTCTGATATGTAATGCGTCATAGCATACGGGCGACTGGACATACGGGTATAAACTTGTCTGCGCGCAGCGGCCGGCGGGGCGACGATAAAGGCACCTAGGCAAAATGTATAGTACGTTCAAGACAACGAGTACGTATTAATATTTGTCCCTTTTGGTAAAGTGTTAATATTTTCACAGTTCTGATATTATTAAGTTGCGTCCTGCGTTTCCGTCCACAGTGGTATTATTACGTACATATTGAAAAGGTCAAAGATATAATTTATAATACGTTCAAAACAGCGAGTAAGTATTTGTCACTTTTGATAAAGTTGTAAATATTAGCAAAACAAATTCTACCTTAACACGAATGAAGGTGAGGGCAGTCTTAGAAAATATTTTTTTTGGGATGAAGGAAGTAATTTTTTGCTTTTTTTTTTATTACGAAATATTGAAAACACTTCAATGGAGGATTACAATTTTTTTTATAATATTAGGGTCCATAGGTTTTAAGAAAATCAACTTTAAATTGGCAGTGGAAACTCAATTTACCACATGGCAACGCTACGGTTAAAAGAGTGAAGTAGTAAAAATTCTTACACTTTTTTTTTTAATAATTTAAACCCTCTCTTTTCAACATAATTTATTGGTGGTAATACTTTCAAATTTCAAAATATTTATTGTTTAATTGAAACAATGTTTATAATAAAACAATGGATTTCATTTCTGAAAGAAACAATGAAATTGTCGCCGGTTGATTTTGACGCCTGATGATGCTACCATTGGTTACCATAGAAGCTAAATAAATTGTGATATTTTAACAGTGTTTCTATTAAACAGTTAACAATATTTTACTTTAAAATTAAAAAAAAAACAGTTTTACAATTCATAAAATAATTCTTCATTATTGAATTCCATAGTGTTGACGCACAAAGTTTATCGAAAATCTTGTATAATTTATTCGACCTTACCACTGAAATCTACCTTCCATTAAAAATACCAGCTATTACGTTAGATAAATACAAGTCGTGCCTACATCACGTTCCTCCCATAATAAAGGAGAAAAAGATCTTATGAACTGTTGACAGAGATTGCGGGCCACTCAGGGTTTCGGATTTTTCTGACATTTACTTATATAATACGACGTACTTCCAAGGTACTTACAGATAGAAAAAATACGTAAACGAAGTTGGCTGAAATTATAAGTTTTATTTGAAAATAAATTATTCAAATTGTTGTAAAAAACAAAAACTGGTCAAAATTATAGCATATAGATTGGAGTGACATCTCCAGGCGGTTTCTAGTAATGCGGTAAATGGCGGTAGCCTTTCACATTGCGTTAAAAAGATCTTCTGCTAAATGCTTAAAATACAATCTTCATAGATGGCGTTAGTGTGTGTAGATTGAATATACTACCATGTAAAGGGTGGTGTTGGAGATTAACATACTCATATATACAACTTCCAAAAATTTGTCAGACATGGTGGTCATAAGAAAAAATAAGGAGGAATGGGGAATGTTGTATTTCATAAAGCGTGCGCTTAACCCAACCAATGACAGGTCATAAGTCCTGTAAACACCTTGATCAACCATATTCTGTTTCCAATTTGCATCTTCGTCTCTATTGAGATACAATTGATTCTTGAAAATAAATTGTTTTAATAAAATTGTTTTGTACATAAATTATTCAAATATCTTACATATTTCCAAACATATTTAAACACTTTCAATCAATTGCTATTTTGAATTACCTTATTTGTTACTTTAACGAAAACAAAGCTTCGATAACTTAATTTGCATACACAGGTTTGTTTGCAGATACTAAAAGATGATGATAAAAAGATGGAGTACTCAGTCCTTCTAAAATGAATTTAAAGAAGCTTCTTTATCACGTCAGGCAGGTACAAAGAGCCAAAGGCATTATATACAATAGATATATTTGATGCACACGTCGGTAAGGTGTTTAAGTGTTGCTTAGATACAATATTCGTAGTGCGATCTAACCCGGTAATACGAGGGTTAAATTGGCTGAAGTTAAATTGCCGAAGACGCTAAGTTCATCAGGAGTGAGCTCTGAATCGACAAAGGATTTCCGACGGTTAGAAGGGAATCTATATCAGTCTAAGCTTTAAAGACCTCCCAGACACTTGAGAATGAATTAAGTATTCATTTTCTCTTTATAAATTTCTCCTGGAATTCATTATCATTAATGTTATATACTCGTATCTATTTTTGTATGTATTTATAATTTTAATTCTGATTTAATTACTTCATTTTAATAATTTTCTAATAAAATCAATTTCTTTAATAAAAACAATCATTCTCAAACGCTATTATAACGTAATGAAAAATTCTCAAGCATTAGATGATATCATAAAATTAGTTCATATCGTAAAATTCAAAGCTTAACAAAAGTTAAATTTCTCTTACTAAAGTTATCTCTAAGCTTCATCGAGAGTAGGGTTGGTTATTCGTCTGGAATGTCGGAAATAATAACCGGACTTTTGCGAATATTTTCACTCGGAACCGCTTTTCAGTTAGCACTCGGCGCCACATTCATTTCCGGTTTTGAAAACTCAGTCATAATCCAATAATTGGTTCATTGGATGCTTTTATGGGTACATAAAAGAATTAAGAATGCTCTTTGAATTGTCTCTTTACGGATAGTTTTTTTAAAGGAAAATCCATTAAATTGAGAATACAGTAGAACGTTGTTGATCTGGACGTCAGTTAACCGGACAATTTTCCGGACAAGCCGAGATGATGAAGCGTTCTGTACCGTGACCTACGCATGACTAAGCTTACCCCACCACACTTACACAACGTTGGGTATGGGTTGCTTCAACCTTCCTCTCCCTCCTCTTCTCGTTCTCCCCCGCACACTCCAAACAGTCAGTCTCCCGCTGTGTTCGAGTTTTAACGTGTCATCTCGTTAGTTTCAACCTGTCATTATTTATTCAAGATAAAGTGTGGATATTATCATTATTATCGGTAAAATCTGTACATTGAAATATTTTACAGTTCTTTTCTATAATAAATTAATATTATTATATTTCAATTCCTGCTTAAATGCTGGCAACTGATAAAATTAATGTGCATACATAAGACGCAGATGTGAATGAAGAGGATAGAAGATATTTCAAAGAAGAATGCTGGAATATTATCCACCCACTCTGGTTACTTCACCATGAAATAGCGTTAAGGTTATTGACATTATTTGGTTAAATATTCACCATGAAATAGCGTTAAGGTTATTGACATTATTTGGTTCAGTATTTTGGTTCATTATTTGGTTTAGTATAATGGCTGCATTAAACCAAGCAAAACAAACGATATTTACAAAGTTTTATAAATCGCTTTAAAAGTCTTCAATTCTCTTATATAAAAATCAAATAATTGTACTAAGGCGCTCTCCAAATATTCAGGAAAATATAGGTATGTCTTGACACCCGCTATGGGGTGCGTTATTCTTCCTAAATATATATTATTCATGACCCTGAGTATCTTAAATTAATACAAAAAGTATTTTATAAAGTATAATATAACAAGTTTATTAATTATTTTTAAACTCTTGGCATTACCGCTGTGGAATTTGATAGTGACATTTTTTTTACTAAAATGTTGTTTTTCCACTTTTGCGTTTATTTTTCTCAACGTTTTTTGATGGATTTTTAAATAGTTCCAACAGTTAAAATTGTTCTTTTGATAATAAAAATGAAACACCTTTGAAACGCGTGGAAAAAATCAACTATAAAAATAAAATAAAAAACTGTATTAATTTATTTAAAAAAGTTTATTTTGAAAATAGCAACTGAATAATTTTATCGTGAACTAAACGTCAAAAATATTAAAGAGGACTGAAGAAATATTTTTTTAATAAATTACACAAAAAACGTTTGAATACACGTTTTACCCACGCGAGAGTCTTAACAGGAATAAACTTGAGTTTAAAACCCATCTATTTAATGTATTGTCTATTATAAATCATAAGATTCGTATACCTGAGCGACCAGCTTGATCAAAATTCGGATAGTAGTAGGAGGTGAATTCAATAAATAAAAAGATATTAAATATAGTGTAAGTACTCGTATTATGTATGACTACATAATTAAGTACCTACTGTATTAGCTCGACTGTCTGAGATTTTAATTTAAAAAGCAATACATAAATATGTGACAATAAATTCTCTATTCGCGATTAGCAAAATGGCAACATTGTGAAGAGTGTATTCCTAAATGTGATATCGTTTACGAGTAAAAGATGTGTAGTATTTTTACGCAGT
Source organism: Lepidostoma basale (assembly GCA_022606425.2). Lineage (NCBI taxonomy): Eukaryota > Metazoa > Arthropoda > Insecta > Trichoptera > Lepidostomatidae > Lepidostoma > Lepidostoma basale. Next base: position 790,010 of record JAHDVF020000032.1, on the reverse strand, counting down.
TTCATTTATTGTGCTACGTTTTGTATATTAAAAGACGAGGAACCCGAAATAATCCAGTGAATCAATGACGTAGACGCCTTGCCTGCAAATTTAAGGTTATGAAAGTCCGTATAGCATAGAAAATTGACACGCGTTGCGGTTGAGAGCCGATTTGGTATTAAATATAATAAAACTAAAAAAAATTGTTTACTAAAATAATACATAACGAATGCACATTTGTTGAGAAAAGCATTCCACGGTCTTAAATAACGGCGAAAATAATTTATTCACAGAAAAAAATTACTTATTCAGAATGGGTGAGTTATACTCGTATGTTGTTTTTTAAGATATTTGAAGTTTTTGAATGAATCTTATAATGAGATTAGCCTCTACTCGGGCCAATGATTTCTTTAATAATGAGTAAAGCGATCAATATTGTGAAAATATTTAATATTTTATTAGTGTGTTTTATAATATATTCTATAAAAAAAAATTATATGATAATTGGATTTATTAATCTGATTATTATAATAATATGTTTTATCAATGAACTCAAATGCTAATAGATATCAATTGATTACAAAGCAGAAAAATTATATTTTTTTACATTTTTTTAAACATTCGTTTTAGTCATAAAATTTACATCTAATAAGACTAAGAAATTAAAATGTCTATTTTTTAGAAATTTTAGTATGATTAATGTATATGGCATTTATCACCTATCTAAGTAATTATTAAATATTGTATGAATATCCATATTAAGTAATTTATACGAATGAAAACGTATGTTTGCTAGAAGTTTTATCATAACTTACTAACTAACTAACCAACATACCGTCTCCCCGAGGGGGTAGAATGGACTGCCATCTTCACCACCTCCATCTTTCTTTAAGTTTTATAATAATTTATGTCAATTGCATGCTTCATCTATCTAACGCATTATCAAACATTTAATAATACCTAGGACACAGGGGAAACATGTCATTCACACAAATCATTTTTAATAGAATAATAACATAGTTAACAAAAAAGCTGAAAGAATTCTATTTTAGGAATAAGTTTTAAAAACGTGTACAATTATTTATGTTCGTAATAAAACAACAATTTTTCTTATATTAAAAAAAAGATAAAAAAACAGACACTTTAAACTTTGGATGCTTCATAAAGCTTCCTCCCAATGCATTACTTATTTATTTATGGACCGTATTTTCAAAAAGTTGGCTTTTATACTACATCTTGTTCGTCTCCTCTCTATTATTTCTCAAATTACCCAACTTTCATGACAACCCTCTGCTTCTTCAATAAACCTTCATTAACTATTAAATAAATTCGGAAAAGTTTGCCTCAAATAAACTTTAGGCTAGGCTATGATTATTTATAGAAACACTGTTTCACACTAAATAATTTAATGTGCTTTGAAAATAATTTTGTTTTACGTTACCAAAACAAAGTAATAATGCTGCAATTTCTATTGTTTATTTTGTATCAAATATTTTTCCAACTAACTAATTAACCATCACGTCGTCTCCCCAAAAGTGTAGGCAGAAAAGAATGGACTGTCACATTTTTTTTCCTGACATACATATCTCGCTTCCTCAACATTTGTACATCGCGTCATGCACGAATTTCGATTTCTCCGACTCCTCATATGGCTGACATTCAATATTTGATTTATTTGATCGTGCTACGTTCCTCTGTCATCTTCTTTTTTGTTAATTCAGTTAATATCGTTAAAATATGCTTTTTACAAACGATCAAAATGTTCCTATCATAATTTTTTTCATAACACTTCCATTCATTCAGCATTCTTTAATATGCTGTTTTTCTATATTTTTGTCTAAGAGATCTCACTTCTACTTTATTTATTATACTTTCATCCTTCTTTTGCCAGCTCCATGCTTCGCTTTCATACATGACGGTCGTTACAAGAACACCATTTTAGCTTTTTTGGATAGGTTTTGTTTTCGATGACAACTTATTATTTGCATACTTGTTTAAATCTATCAGTCATATAAAAACTAACTAACTAACTAACCATCACGCCATTTCCCCGGAGGGGTAAGCAGAGAGGATGGATCGCCACAATGGCCTGTCCTGGCATACCTCTCGGGCTTCCTCTACATTCATACATCGTACCATGCACGCACGTCGATTATTCAGACTTCGAATGTAGCCGCCTTTTAGTAATTGATTAATTTGGTCATGCCATGTTTTCCTCGGTCGTCCTCGGCTTCTTTTCCCACTCACGCTGCTTGTGTACAACTTTTTAACCATTCTACTCTCATCGATTCATTCCATGTGTCCAAACCATCTCAGGGATCCTTTTTTAATTTTATTCATGATGCAGTCATCTGCCTTACATTTCTTTCTCATTTCATCGTTCGGTATTGTATCATACAACGTTTTCCCGCACATTCTTCTTAGTTATCTTATTTCTACGGCGTTTATCCTGCATTCATCCTTCTTTTGCCAGCTCCAAGCTTCACTTCCATACATGATATTAATTAACCTCATAATAGTTTTTCACGTGAGAAAACACAGAATAAGAATAGTTCACTTATTTAAACCGTATTAACTGCACTACTTGTAATGATGAATTTAAAACCATCGAAGTAATTCAGTTAATTTAATTGTTCTATCTTGAATAATGTAAGCTTTAATATTTATTTTGTATTGTTATTAAGTATCCAATCGCCAAGCATGATCTAGACACGTATGCCGAGCTGGAAAGACCGGAGCAATCAAGAGCCTGTGTTTGACAAGACCAGCCGGAGGAAGATTGTTAAAAAGGCTTGGACTACGCCTTATGGATAATGTTAGATTGGGCGAAACGGATTGCTGGAAGCAAAAGTCGCAGGATCGAGAACCTTGGAATAAAATCATCAAGAAGAGATATACGAACATTTGAAGAACTTATTAGTAAGTAAATTAAATAATATTTTTGTTTAAGCACTCATTATCTGGTGTATGTTTATATAATATATTACTTTGGCCCATAAGGGTATCGATTGTATGATAATTTGTGATAATAAATAATACTTTTTGATAAATTTGGGCGCTAAAATTCCATAACGATGTATATATTTATGAATTTAACAAATTTTTTCTTTTTAATTTTTAAGTTTATTTTTCTCAACGTGTTTTGAAGATTTTATACCTTCATCATTATAGGAACGAAATAAACTCAGTTAATATCGTTATTTTGATGATGAAGGTGTAACATCTTCAAAACATGTCGGTAAAAATAAATCTTAAAGTGGAAAAAGCAGTTTTAACTCTTAAATTTACAACACTGTTATAATATCACATTTTGCCCAATTTTTTATTTTATTTTAATATCATAACAGTGTTGTTGATTTAACAGTTAAAATGTTAAAGTATTATATTGTTTCGGCCAAGACATTGAAAGAAACAGTGTTTTAATTAAATGTTTTATGAAAATCGTGTTATTACATAGACAATAATATTTAATAACAATGGGATAAATAACCTTGAAAACACTTTTCTCTCTTATAGTAGAATATTTTGTTCTAAAGATTAATATTTCATTTCATTGAAGGCAAAAAATGCACTTTTACAATATTTATTTTGGAAAATATTATTTCTTGTAATGCGATTGAACAACTAACATTAATACATGGTAAAAAAATATTACATTTATACATTGTGTCGTACAATTTGTCTCGATTCTCTAGGAAGTATAACTCCAAACTGCATAATCAATGTATCTCAGGTGCCCAATGATTGTTATAAATATAACTCAATGTTTTTAATAATTCATTTTATAAAGAGCTTTAAAGTCCCGCATTTTATACGTTCATATCGCGGAAACACAACAATAAAAGTTTACAAGATGGCTTATCATATATATATAAATTTCAGAAATAAACAGAATTAAATTTTTTCATTACTCATTTTTCAAAAACCTCATCCATCAAAATTAATTAAGTTTTTCATTAAATCGTTATTTAAAACCCTTTCCAAAATTGTGATTATATTCTACAATTTTGTTGAATTGTCAATAAATTTTCCTCTTGAAAAATAAACGGAAAAACTCATTAACTGGTTAGAGTATCTTCATATTTCATTTGAATTGCTTTTCACTTTGAAATCAAATATTTTCTCCAGTAACGCGAATACCAAATTTGTCACGTAAAACGTAAAGAACAAATTTTCATCTAAGAATCTAACAATTGACTTTACTGAATTAACAATTAAGGTACCCTTATATAGTATGTTTTTAAATGTGATCTTCATTGGTTGTAAGATGTTAAAAAAAATTAAATATTCTTCTTTAATATATTTTTTCCATTTGATTTTATGGCTTTGACCTGCTTCGGCAGCTTGAGCTTTATGTTTATTACCAATTGCGATCAAAAACTATTTTTTAGTCATTTTTGACGCTTCGCAATTATCAGTCCTCAATTAATCATGAAAAAATTAATATATCGTAGATCCAACTTTCAGAAGGTGACAGCGAACTTTCTTAATCGGTAGAAGCCATAAAATCAAGTAGAATTTTATATTATTTTTGGAAATTATTTTTTTTTTCATTCTTTAAAATTCAATTTTGCAAAGAGTTTTCAATTAACAACATAAATATTTTGAATAATTAGTTCGTTAGATGCTACGAATATAGTCTCATAAATCTCAAATCTGTATTATGTATTACTCAGATGTCTGTGTAATGCCATGCGATAATTCAATCTAAGTGTTAGCAGAACTAAATAATGTAGAACCTAAATCTTCTTTAATTCAATGAATCTGAGTCTCGAGTATCTAGATCCTGATTGATGGAGTCTTTGAGAGAAGTCCGTCCGTTGTAGAATTAATCAGCGTAATTGCTTCCTTCAAACTATACCGCGAAATAAATCACAGCTAGATGCTTATTAGGCAGGGCACGATCTTAACAATCGTTACAAACTATGAAACATACGTGTGTAATGTAATGCCTACTAAGTTTCGTGATTGTAGGTAACAGAAACCTAGTAATTTATTCATCATCATCATATCGGACGTGTCCCTTGCGACTGCGGCTCGTGTATTCATGAAATAGTTTACTAACTCTCGCTATCCTTAAACTATGTGAGGAGCAAAGTACTAACAAAGTTATTTATTATTGATTCGGTCTGAACTTGTGGGTGTATTACGTTTGTTTTTATCTTCGAGTTCCACAGCTTACCCCAGAAATGTTTGTCGTTTACCAAAACAACGGCGGCAAACTTTGATTTAATACTGAAATACACGACATAACATCGATGGCCAGTGATTCACATTTACTCCCAGTAACTCAAACTGCTCAATAAAATAAGTCTCAAAACTTTGATATTCCGTTATTCATTATTCATTTCGTGTCTTGTCATTGTCACTTAGATGAGGGTTTCTTTATCGCCAACCACACTTAATGGCTCTACTTTATATTTCATATTATAACAGAGGGCTCTAGAATTAATTTCAGTTCCCAATTGTTTGTCATTCTCACAACAACATTTGCATTATCGCTCCTTAAAATGTCGACTTTCATGGTAAATAAGAAGCATTTGCGGTAAGTTCTACTATTCTGTTTTAATTGGAAGAAGAAATCCTTGTGGAAGTTTATGACGATCATGCCCCATCGAATGAATCATGCAGAGAATGGTATAAACGTTCCAAATCTGGTGATTTTAGCGTTACCGACAAAGATCACCCTGGAAGACCGAAAACGTTTGACCGAAAAATGAACTCCTGAAACCGAATGAAACGGTCTCGGAGGAGGTCTACTGGCAACAACCAATGCGATTAAAGCAGGCACTGGCTAAAAAACGATCGGAATGGGGCAACTGGCACATCAAGCTGATTTTTTAACACGACAACGCTCAACCTCACATTGCAATCGCGGTCAAAAACTAAATACAAAATGGAGGTTGAGAAATTATACCGCACCCGCCTTATTTACCAGACGTGGCACCATCGGACTACCATTTGTTCAGATTCATGAAGCATGCCTTAGAAGAGCAGCACTTCCATTCATATGCAGATGCCAAGAATTAGGTCGATGCCTGAATTACCTCAAAAGACGAGGCGTTTTTTCGACGATGAATTCATCTATTGCCTGAAAGGTGGGAAAAGTAGTGGCTAACGGTGGAAAATATTTTCATTTATGTCTTTGTATTTATTTTATAATATCATTCAAATAAATACGATTTTCATACCTAAGAATGGACCGAACTTTTCGAAATACCCAATATATTTTATGATAGAGACATATTTCCTTATTTACACGACGTTATTACAAATTTTCTAAATCTATTACAGTCCCAATATCGTTTCAATCAATATTTTAGATTCACATCCATTTATTCATTTAAGATTTTCCATTCCATATTACGTTATATTGTTTTGGTTACATATTATTATGCATTTCAAATATATGTCCTCTTATGACGGCCTTCGTGGCAGAGTGGCAACAGCTATGACTGCCACACCAAAGGTTCTGGATTCGATTCCGGCGATAATAGTGTGTTAACACGCTGTCTTTGATATACGCAGTATACTTCTTTATTATGTTATGTAATATTTAACTATAATTTATACCAGAGAATAATACTTGTTTTACTTAGCGAGATTTTAAGTTTCTTTTCTCTCTAATAACATTAGACTAATGCCAATTTATCTTTATTTATTTGAACACAAAATGATTTTAAAATCCGGAGTAATTTCGTTTCATCGAATCAACAGAAATCCCTTTATAAATACGTACAAAAACGGAACACAATAAAATGTACGTAAAAATGAAGTGTACTTAATTAAGTGTGCGCACAGATTAAATATGTAAGCACATACGACCTTTGTCCGTCCCTTTGTTCGTGCGTTTCCTATTCATTCATTAAGCCCACCTAGCTTAACTGAAAAATTTGGCCGAGTCCAAAAACCAATTCGACTTAACCTACATAAAATTTAAAGGTTTTGTGAACCCTATTAGAGAAATTTTAAGTGGTTGCCTGATTGAATTTCTCATTAGGAAGTTTATAGCCATTCTCGTATCAAACATGTAGGTTGTAGGTACCTATACCCAGAATCGAGAGGTAATCCGCAGAGGTACATCGCGACACACATTGTATATTAGCATAAGTATCTACGCATATCCTACATCCATCACAGTATATTACAACCAGGCGATAAATCTGAAAGATTTCCAGATTAACAATATTTATGGGACATTTGAGCTTGTGAGCCAAATATTAATTACATTATTATTGATCTATTAATAATTTATTGTCTTTAACATGATAAATAGCTTTTGTGACAAGTGGGGTGATGTATAGTATAATACTAAAATAAATTAAATGGATCACATCAGAAATAGTGTAGTTGTAATAATTAACCAAACCGACGATTAGTTCATCGTTGTTATGAAGAGCTTAGAGTCTATAATATTAATAATTATGGCCGATCTATTTGCGGTTTATTAAATTTAATGGAATGTTACTTCCATAAAAAAACACTTGGGATTTGAAGATTGTAAAGAAAATGTTCTAGTAAGGCGAAACGTGTCACATGTAAAATATAATATGACTAATAGAAAACGGATCTTTCACCAATATTAACCATAACTCATTCATATAAATGTTAAGATTTTCTTATTCTTCTAATTCTTTTCTATAGACCTTAATGGTCTGTTCTCCAGAAAATTGCTCCTCCCGTGAGGTGGATTCCCAGCTGTCATTTCATTTTTATTATTTTATTTCATCATTCAAGATTTTCTACGAGGACCAGTTCCGTGAGTTTGATTATATAGTACAATATAGAAGTCTAGTGGTGTCAATTCTTTGTAAGTCTCTCTTTTGCTGTCTACTATTTATTATTACTTCCTCATCCTTGCATATCTCTCTTATTCTAGTGTTCCTTACACGAACTCTTAGTGTCTTGCTTACTATCTTCCTCAGTCTCTTTCTCAAAACACTTCCTAAAAAGTCCTCAAAACTTTTTTGGTTCTGACAGTGTCTGCCCCTGCTTCAAAGATAAATGCTTTTAATGGTCTTACACATACTTTATAGATTCTCGTCTTACTCTTAATGCCCTTGTCTTCATATTTTCATAAAATGGATTTTAAAGCACCAGAGATTACAGGTGCCTTGTTGACTTGGGCTTTTTTTTCTTCACAGAGATCAGCTCCTCCAACCAGTTTATGCCTAGATATTCGTATTTGAAAGTACTGACCCGTTATATGAGTTTGGTTTTGTATGTTTTTTTGACTAAGTTTTACATCATAGCTAAAAAAACATTTAATAAATATTTTAATTACTTTAAATATTTCTAAGCCGCCTCAGTTCTACGATATCTATCCTACTTTCAATGCCAACCTATTTTTCTTCTATATAAAATAGTTGGCACTAGAACTTTATTAGGCACATACTATACTTCCATGTTTGCTTTTGTCGATATATTTCTATTGACTGACTAGAAATAATCGCATATTAATTTTGTGCGTGCGTGGTTTTCATAAGGCAAAGTTAATGATGTAATATACGTTATTATGAGTATGTAGAGTTCGTAGTCAAGTAACCTGCAATTGTCAGTTTAGAGTCACAATCCATTTCAATTGGGCGCTTTCTGGCAGCTTTAGTGCCCTTATCTGACAGATATAGTCACGGCGCATCGCATTAGCAGACATGAGTAATGAAACGTGTCCGGGGGTGGCGGGTGTGGGATGCTGCAAGCGTGATTCATGATCTCTCAATCGTAGCCGGAGAGAACTGCCAAATATGATAACCGGGGATAAAAGGATTCAATTTTAACTTCACGTCTTTAAACAAAAATTATCTCAATTTTAAAATTTACCAGCTCAGCATCGTTATGTGAAATATATTTGGAATTTAAATATAAATATATCAGTTCATAAGTAAAAACTGAATAGTCCATTGTTTTGGCCGAAACACTAAAACATAACAAAATATTAAAATATAAAACACTATTTATGGTATCACAATTTTTTTTTCGCGACAGCTGTTTCGTGGTTTTACATTTTTTTTCAACTGTTAAAATTAAATGTAACATAGGTTGACGAAACAGTTGTCGCAAAAACTAAAAAAAAAATTGAAAAATGTATTACCATAAGCAGTGTTTTATATTTTAACAGTTAATAAAAATTTAATGGTGTAAAAATTTGTATTTTTATTTTCTCTAGAAAATCTTGGTTCGAAAATTTTCAAAAATGATTCACTTGCAACACAACATCCCTGTTGGAGCTGCTGCATCCAAAAAATGCCATGATGTTGTCTATCTTCTGATAGGAGGAGATCAAGAAGAAAAAATTATCTTTGGTAAGTCAAATATATTTCCTAGAAATGTTATTTAGCTTCCATAAATAAAATCTATACATTTAAATAAAGACACTCGCTCATTCGGGATCTCCGTTCAGAATCTGATTTATGTACCCACGTGGCGATAAAACGGAAAATAGTTCAACGTTTGTTAAAGAGATTTGATGTCGTTATGTTTTATTCACGCGATCAAAGATCGGAAAGCATTCGGAAAACTCGCAAAAATGGAGCGGAATTCTTCGCATACAAGATGCAACTGATAAAAGCGAACTGATATGTATTATTCCGCTTCCACACAAAGCTGACACTAGTTTTGAATTTTCATCTCTTGTTTTTTTTCAACGAAATGTTTTCATCGTGATTCCGTATCACCGATTTCCTAGAAAGAAAATATATTGGATCTCGTATTTTACGTTAACCCTTCGGTGCTCGAAGTAGACGATCGAAACAGAATGAAAAGTTTTGTGAATGAGATGTTCAGAATTCGGAATTCATAAAAGCTTTATTATGAATAATAATAATCTTTTAATTCATATGAATGAATACATTTGTTTCCTAGAAGATTTTTACATTTCAATAGAAATTCATATTTAATTTTAAAACTTATAATAATTCATGTGGCTTAAATAATTGAAGATTAGTTGTTATAAATGTGTAAAGTGGTTTTAACATAAAATAAGCAATAAATGAAAAAACTGTTTATTGTAACTATGGTATTTGTGTTTTTGGCGGTTTCATTCATATTAATTATTTAACGTGGAGTTTTACATTTTTTTTTCGAAACAATACATAAATAATATAACTTATATGCTTCGATATCAGCAATGCTGATTAAACTGGAAAAAATAATAATGAATTTTTGGTTGAACAACAATGAAATTCCACATGAAATGTTCAATATTGCCTACAAATAAAAAAATGTACCAAATAAACTATCTAGGATTATAATTTCACAATAAAGATGAGATTTAATGAAAACGATAGTTGTTTTTGAAGGTATTTGTAATAATTTGATTAAGGTGTGATTGTTACTATATCATATCATCATACCATTACTTTATCAGTATTTGGAAATAATACTTGTCAACACAGATCTCACAAAAGATTTTCTTCCTTGATTTCGTCTGCTGATTTGTACTCATGTCAATGTGTTATAGTTATAAAAATCAAAAAAGAAACAATATTCTATTTATTGCCATTCCTTCACACGTGTATAATTTTACTTAACTTTTTTTTAATAAAATATATAATGGAAACGTGATAAATAGCTTTTTCGGTTATACGTTGATTATTATTTTATTTATATATATTACACATAAACACAAGTTTCAAATTTTGTTTTACCTCGAGGGGCATTCTTATGGTTAAACTAAATAAGTTTATTTTATTTTGAGAATGCCCTCGCAAGGCGAAACAAATTCGTAACTAGTGTTTATATTACCTTTATAAATAAAATAATGTGAAACAGAAAAATCGAACGCGTTTTTTGTAATTTTATTTACAAAAATATAATTTTTCGTATACGTTTGAGTTCGAGGGGTAATAAAAATATATCTCTTCATATCTTAAAAATGTTCCCTTACTTTTGTGAAACATTTTATGGCAAAGTTTTCGATCGTCTTTTTATTGCACTTTCAATTGTTTTCAGATGCAAAAACTTTTTCTTCAAGTGGTTTCAGGAAGGAAGTGTATTGTGTTGTGGGGGAGATAAACCAGAGTTTGCCAGCAATAACGACAGGAAAATCCCCTTTATTACATGTGCAATAAAAAAGACGTCAGCTTTTTACGGTCCTAAAAATACCGTAATAAGTTATTTAAAGCCTTGTTTTTCTCAATCAGTTAACTAAGAATCCCTTGTATTTACACAACTGTTGTTGTTTCTGATTATCCCAATTTATTATGGAGATTAAGATAATAAATAGAAAGCGTTAATAGAATAAATCGTCCTAGAGCTTTATCTGAGGATAAAATAAATGTCAGCACTTAAACATTTTAAACACAAATAAGAAAGGAAAATTTGTTTCATTCTTCTATTCTTCTTCTTCACTTTTGGTAGACTCAGGAGTCTGTTATTTCAGGCGGGTTCTCTTAAGATGCTGAACTCCAGCTTTCTCTACACCGTTTCGGGGGTCTTCCTGGTCGGCGTTGTCCGTTTGGCGTTCCATGGAGAGCTATGTGTGGTATCCTATTTGAGCTCATCCTTTCTACGTGTTGGTGCCAGTATCGCCGTCTTTGACGTCCCCATCTGACCACATCTTCGACCTCGCAGATTTCTCGGACCCTATTCCTAACTCGATCACGTAGGGTCTTGCCAGCTATAGCGTTGAGTATTTTCATCTCGGTTGTCCTGAGCATGCTCTTTGTCTTGACAGTGTCTGTCCTCGATTCAATGCCATATGTGAGGATTGTACACAGGTCTTATAGATGCGTACCTTTCTTGCCTTGTTTCATTAAGTTACTTAATTTATGTTTGTTTTATTTTCTTTGTTCCTGTTATCTACTGTGTGTGAGATTTGTTTGCGGGATGATCTGATGATTAATGTGAAAAGTCTGAAGGTAATGACTTTTAAAAGAGAAAAAATCGTGACAGTCCACAAAATTAGTGTGAATGATGAAAATCTGAAAAAATATATGAGTTTTTATGGAGTATGTTATTTTTATGGATATTGAAAGAAGAATTGGGACAGGCAACAAAGTGAATGGTACACTTAAAGTTGTCATCGCAAACAAAATCCCATCCAAAAAACTAAAATGGCAGTGTACAATGGTGTTCTTATATCGAATCTTAGGTATGTAAGTGAATCGTGGAACAAGAACACTCAATTGAATGTGTGGAATATCTTTGTATGTGTCAAATGAAAATATGAGTAGTGAATGCAGTGCACATAAAAGTGTTAAAAACAAAATAATGGAAGGATCATTATGATGGTTTGGCTCATAGAAATAATGATTGATAAAAAAGATTATGAAAAATTACAATATATGTTAACGGTGTCAATTAAACTAGAAATAGAGAAAAGACCGAGTAAAACGTGACCGAGGAAAACATCTACTAAATCAAATATTTAATGTCGGCCACGTGAGGGGAGTCGCAGAAATAGACATGCGTGCATGACTCGATATATTAATGTTGAGGATGCAAGATTTTGTGTTAAATTATTTTTATTTTGTTATTATATTCTATATCATTGTATTTTATATTATTTGTTTTAGATTTATTTTGTGGGTGATGGAGGATCGAAGTGTGCGCGGGAGATGCCTATTGGTGGCGATGAGGTTCGCAACCCATCACACCGCGTCTCCCGCGGGGCGAAAAGAGAAGGATGAAGTGCCGCATCAGTAAAAGTGTGACAGTTCATTCTTTCTGCCTACCCTTTCGGGGAGACGGCGTGATGGTTAGTTAGTTAGTTAGTTAGAGGATGCGAGAGAAGAACGTCAGGAAAAAACACTGTGGCGTTCCATTCTTTTGCCAACTCCTTCGGGAGATGTCTTGACGGTTAGTTAGTTAGTTTTATTCTTAAAATAATCGTTTTATTTATTTTACTTCGTATTTTAGAATGATAAGCAATAAAATTTAAATTATATTTACTAACTAACCTACATACTTCATTTATTTATTTTTTTAAATTTCAATTGTTTGTGCATTTATTCCAAAGGCATTAAATTATCTAATAAGCACTAAACAAGAATGCCATAGTAGCCAAATGCGACCAATCGTTTACCAACAAAACTCTTATTTATTTTATTCTAACTAACGTGACACGTTTTTATCCGTCTTCCTCTATTTCTAGTTCCATTTACATCGCTAACAAATACCCGTCATTAAAAAACATTATATATGTAATAGATTTTCGTTTTCTTCATATCCTATTTCATTGTTTTTAGATTAATCTTAAATTGGAAAAATATCAAGAAAGAGAATTATAAATTTTAAATCCTTTCGAATCAAAAGCACTTTTTTATATGAAATGATATTAGATTTATATAACAGAGAATAAGATTATTTTCTTTCTTTCTTCAATGATATTCTCATTATAATGCTAAAATATCATTTTTTTCATTTTACATTAATCTATCAAAATATTTTACTAACCAGAGCATAAACGGAACGTTAGAGAATTTGGGTGTTTTGAAATATCAAGAAACAGCCTAAAAGCAAAAAATATTCCGATTTATGCAAATCTCCTCGGAGAAGGCAGTAAACAAAACCTCTTTCATTTGTATACACAAATTTATTCTAGAAAAGACATTTTTTAACATGAATAAACCATTATAATTGTTCAATCTAATTTACCACATATACAAACTAGAGAATGTTATTATAATATATTGAATAAATAGATTTATTTTTGCTATTATACGAGTAATATTTCGAAATATTTATTGTTACTTGAACAATGATGTGTAACTCCATTTTAAATAATTAATACGAATGGAAATGTCTCTTTTTTTAAGTTTTATCATAACTGAATGACATGAATCACCTTTCTAAGGCATTATCAAATCTCATTAATTTTATCAGTGCCAAATGTAATTGTCAGTTGTTAATTGTTAAATGTCATTGTCAGAATCAATAATTTGAGAATCTCGGGACAGTTGTCTCGTCAACCGATGTTGGCATTATCAGGTGTTACAGACAACTCGAGTTTTTGTAACACCTGATGATCCCAACATCGGTTGGCAAAACAGCTGTCGCGACATTCTTGAAAAAATTGGATATTATAACAGCGTTTTAAATTTAACAATATTTGTTAGTTAAATACTGTTTTACAATATATCAATAGATATTTTTGCAGTGCATATTCCAAATATTAGGTCCTTACATATGAAATTGGCGTTTTGCCGTACTGGCAACTTTGATCTCAAATATCTTCTCTTTGGTTAGGAATTCCAAATTCAAATTGATACAGCTATTTACTCAAGAATTTGTGTTTTGAAAATTATAATTCATTTGTTTTTTCCTCAATTGTTTTTTTTTCTTTGCGTCACTCAGTTTACAAAATAGAAAACTTGAAATATCGCGTTATTTACGAGTACGAGTTCCACCGTGGCACCAGTGCTGCAGAAACGGCTCGAAGGATTAATGATGTGTACGAGTATGACGACGGTGCCGCAAACGAAAATACAGTGCGTTTTTGGGTCCAACGTTTTCGTTATGGAAATTTCGACCTGCAGAACAAGCCCCGTGGATGGCTGGAGACCAAAGTTGATAATGAAGAATTGAAGGCTATTGTGGAAGCGGATCCATCGCAAACCACGTCCGAGTTAGCTGCAGGCTGCGGTGTTAGTGATAAAACTGTTTTAATCCACTTGAAGCAAATTGGGAAGGTGAAAAAGCTTGAAAGGTGGGTACCTCACGAATTGAGTGAAGCAAATCAACAAACGCGCGTTGACTGCTGCGTTGCATTACTCAACCGGCACAATAATGAAGGGATTTTGAATCGAATCATTACCTGTGATGAAAAGTGGATTCTGTATGATAATCGGAAGCGCTCATCGCAATGGCTAAACCCTGCCGAACCAGCCAAACCATGCCCCAAGCGAAAATTGACTCCAAAAAAGTTATTTGTGAGCGTTTGGTGGACTAGTGTTGGTGTCGTTCACTACAGCTTTCTTAAATCTGGCCAGACGATTACGGCAGATGTCTATTGTCAGCAACTGCAACTGAAAAGCTAGCTGCTAAACAACCGAGGCAGGTTAATCGCTCTAGGCCACTGCTGCTTCTTGATAACGCTAGACCACACACTGCACAACAGACGGCTACCAAATTAGAAGAGCTTCAATTGGAATGTCTAAGACATCCACCGTACTCTCCGGACCTTGCCCCAACAGATTACTATTTTTTTCGAAATTTGGATAACTTCTTGCAAGGGAAAAAATTCAACTCCGATGGGGCAGTCCAAACCGACTTCAAAGATTTTATTGATTCCCGTCCGAATGGTTTTTTTAGTAAAGGGATCGATGAACTACCTATGAGATGGCAAAAGTGCATAGATAGCAATGGTACATACTTTGATTAAATAAATATATTATGTTAAAAAAAAAAAAACTTAATGTTCCTCCCATACAAAACGCCAATTTCATATGTAAGGACCTAATATATCTGTCACAATGGTTCAAACATAAATATCATTGCTTTTGTAATGATGTCCTAAGAATCACGCTCATTGTTTATTTCTTCTGGCAGTTTATTTTTAAGTGGGGCGACAGCGGAACGTGTCTAATGAGCTTCTCGAAGTATTAAGAAATTTAAATTCATTCGAGCGGAGCCATCTTTAGTTCAAGATGTTACTTCCCCTTTTACTTGTCAGCTGCAGATACGTCTTGAGCGTCACGACTACAAGCAAACCCTCCTGTTTTATGATACAATAGTTAACAAGAACCTTCTTTCAGAATAAGCCACCGTTTCCCGATTCCTCTCCGGTGAACATGGACAAAAAATCATAATATAATTTGTGTCTTAAATTTCCCAGAAAAAATATATTGTTTGGTCATAATATCAAACTCAATATTGAATTTCTTCTATGTTCGCCATAATTTGTGCTGTAGATGTTTTGTTTGTCTTTTTCTTTTTTATATACTTTGTAAACATCACTAACTATTAAAAATAAAAATTAAATATCAGACAGGTTTCGGATAACCCAGTCTTTCCTTAGTGATATTAAAAAGATATTTAAAATATTATAAAATTGTTTACAAACATGTAGTACAATAAACAATTTTATAGTACAATACTGAATGTATACAAATACTTATAGATAAATACTGGATTTTACCCATTGCGGGTCAATCATTTTTAAGGATTGATTGTATCTCAATAGAGACGAAGATATAAATTGTTTTTTTAAAACAGAATATGGTGGTCGAGGCGTTTACAGGACTTATGACCTGTCATTGGTTGGGTTAAGCGATCGATTTATGTTAACAACATTCCCCATTCCGCCCTTCATACGACCACCAAGTCTGAAATTTTTTTGAAAGATGCTTTCAGCTTCGCGAGAATTAAATAAACTAGTTCATTAAGTTAATTTAGTTCTCCCGACTATTAAAGTTTAATATCTTCCAAATGTCGAGAAAAATTTACTCAACAGTATGCAAAGAGTGTATTAATTAATATGAAGATCATTTTTTGAAATCCCACAATGTAGTTTATTAAATATTTTATAATATACCGATGGGCGAGAAGAAAAAACGTTTCAGACCAAATGTAGGTTTTTAAAGGTTCATATTTATATCTCTATGCTTTATAAGATATCTAATTGAACATCGTGATAAATCCGTTAAAGTCTAATTTATTTAACTAAAGAGCATATTCGTATACTGGCTTTCGTGAATGACACTTGAAGGCCACGATAATAATGGAAGTTAATGAATAATAGCTTGATAAGGACAATAAACTACTAAACATAAATTTGGAGGTAATCGTGGCATGGTAGCATTGCGGTGGTAATAAGAACAAGAGTTTGCTAAGAGCTTTCATGAGATAATTACACATTGAAACATGTTATGTTTTCATTCCAAATCGTGTATGTAATACAGATACGTATTTTCTCCTACTCTAGTAAAGTGTACCTCACATGAAGAAGTTATAGCATATAACTACTAAGATCGTTTTCCTAGAAACAAAACATAATATATCCAACATTACGTAACGTTACACTTACATAATCATTCTATCATATTTAAAAATACATTTAATATTCGATTTTCAATTCTTGGGATACAATTTAAAATGCTTACATTGTATAAAAATTTAATTTTCAATACTTTAATTTATATCATTGAAAGTTTAATTTTCAGAATTAGCACTTTACAAATCAAATATCAAATAACTTCTAAAGCAGGGATGAATGATAAAAAATAATTTTTCGTATGAAGCATTCACTTTGTGGTAAGACATTTAAAAAAAAATATTATGTATATTTAAAATAAAATATAAATTAAAACACTACACTTTGTTTTTCACCACTATGCGGTTATTTTAATTGCCGACTAGTTTCGCTTGTACCCAAGCTTCCTCAGGACTTCGTTTTTACTTAAAGCCGTGCCACACTATTTTAAACAAGCTCTCCACATCGGTCTCCACCGGCGGTTTCAAACTGTGTAGACACTTGTTAGAAACAAAAATTCGTTTGACCTTCAACAAACATTGTGGACGGACGCGCATAGTGTGCGTGTGGATCCACCGTTTAATCACGCGTTCCACATGTGGAGAGCTTGTTTACAACAGTATTTGGACGCTACACCAACCGTGGGCTCCACAGCTCTCAACCAAGGTCACCCCTGTGGAGAGCTTGTTTCAAACAGTGTTGCACGGCCTTCAAGCTTGGGTACAAGCGAAACTAGTCGGCAATTAAAATAACCGCATAATGGTGAAAAATAAAGTGCAGTGTTTTTATTTCTATTTCATTTTAAATATAAATAATAAAAAAAGATTTAAAAAAATTCTTAATAAAAACATAAAGGCTTTAATAAAGCACTGAATTCTTTGCTTCCTCTTTTTTAATAAAAATTCTTTGATAATTGTAACTTAAAAAACATATAATTACATTTTAAATATATTTTATACGAAACTATTCTCAATATAAAAACAAATCTAATTTCTTCTTATAGTGCCGTGTCAGGTCCCCCCGACATTGGCTATCACTGGGGCCAATTGCTTTCCGGCCTCAGTGATTTCCTGGAAAGTGTTACTGGAGTAGTTTCCCATTGCCTTCCTTAGTCAAATTGTCTCGAAAACGCGATAATCGCTACTAGAGAAATTTCGTACTAGAATCTAGCAGACTTAGTTGTTAATTAATTATGTACTGATATTGACCTATCAATCGAAAACAAAAAATACTTCGAATAAACGAAATTGATTCTATCACTATATTATTATCACGTTAATTCTACACCAGACCAAAGACGGTGTGACAATCACACTGCCATCGCCGGGAATCGATCCCGGGACTTTCGTTTGGCAGTCATAGCTCTTGTCACTTTGCTACGAAGGTCATCATATGAAAAATTTTAATACGCGTGTTTTTATATGTACTATAAACGTAAATTTTTGACTAGTGTAGCCTTAAAAAAATATCACAGAGTTAACGAAGGTTGTCGTACGATCTGAACTATTGATACTAGTTTTAAGAGCGACTGCACAGATTGTTTTACCTACCGGCCGCCAGAACCAATCTGCCACTGGTGACAACGGTGGGAAGAGCAATTAGTCTGCTGAACGCGGTCTCCTCGGAGATCGACGTCTTTCATGTTACTGAAAGTACATTCAGGGGGCAAATACTATTGACTTTAGAAAGTATCTTGTCTTCCTAATGTCGAACCATCTCTAATGCGTTCCTGGTACTTTGTTGTATTTTTATGATATTTTACCTGTACTTAATAGATGCCTTAAACATTTTCCTGTTTGTAATGTCTATTGAGGTTAATAAACTGATTTGATTTGATTTGATTTGAAGAGTTGTATTCATCTTGTAATGCCGCATCCACATATCGACTCTCAGAAAATAGAGTTGCACCGTTAATATTTCTTTACTGAGTACTCTCCATCAAGCGTTTGGCTTGATTTATCGCTTTTAGGATTAAATTCCGCTTTCGGTCGGATGTCATATTCTATTCCGGGCCATCTTATCTGTACCCAGTGCTCGTGACAGAATACAAATTTTGCCCCAGATATTCACTAGTTTGTCAGCCGAACATACTCGTGCTTGCAGGGAATAATGTTTTATCATTTTACGCCTTAACTCGAACTCGAGCAGGCACATGATACAGTAAAATTAAAAATCTTTTTTTTCAATAATATATTTTTAATAAAGTAGTTGATAAGTGTGAATTAAATTCAATATGTTCGTAGTGCACTAATTAATTAACTTTCACATTGTTTCCCTGAAAGAGAAGGCAGAGAGGATGGACCGCCATACTGTTCTATCGTGACATACCTCTCGAGCTTCTTCTATATTCATACATCATAACTTGCACGCCCGTCGATTTTTCCGATTTCGAATGGATTTCTGGGCGTGATATTTTCTACTTTTCTATTCTTCTTCTTCGTCTTCTCGGCACTATATCCCGGTGTGGAGCTTGACCTCCTCCATAACAATCCTCCGCTGGCTCTTATCTCTGGCCTCTCTCCACTCTTCAGATCTTTCCAATTTCTTACAGTGCTCTTCAACGCAGTCCACCTATCTTATTTCACTTTTACTTTAGCAATATCAAATATCCTAGTATGATAGTAATACAATTTAAAATTGTTTTTTTTTTTATATTTTATAGGAGTTTCACTTCATCATAAATGTATACTTCACCAAATACGCTTTTGCGGATTTGATGGCATGTCCATTATTCGTGTCAGATTTTATGTTCAAACTAAAATCAAAAATACCATCAGGATAGTCAAATCAGCAGCCCGGCGTAATCCGCCCTTAGAGAAACGTCAACTATTTCGAGGATTAGGCGCCTTCTCAGAGTAATCCCCGAACGCCAATTCGTTCCGGGTTTATCTAAAACGTTTCAAAATAACATCCCCAAAATATTCTGTACTCCTGGTATACAAATTTATTTTGGCGAACCTTTTTTCATTTTACATAAGCCGATGTACAAAATCTAGCATGGGTTATTTGAAGCTATTAGACATGGAAGCGGCTTACCCCCTTTTTCATTTTATTTCCTTTTGTACGTTAATAGAAACACACGGATATCGATCAATATATTATACTACAACACACTTCACATATTCTACACTTTCGTAGGTCAAGTGGAGCGTATTATTTTTCTTCGTGTTATTATAAGATACTTTGAAATATCGTTGACATACAATGAAATTAAATACATTTGTTAAAAACATTGCATAAAAATAAACTAAATAATTCTTGACATACTTTATTCGTCTCATTCCTTCTCAACATTCGTGTCATGCATGCTTGTCGATTTTTCCGACTCCTCACGTGGCCGATATTAAATATTTGATTAATGTGATCATGGCACGTTTTCCTTAGTCTTCTGCTTTTTCTAGTTGTGTTTACGTCGTTTACTTTCTTTACAATTATTTCTTCATTTATCCGTTCCATATTTCTATACCATTTAAATGGCTCTTTCATTATTTTGTTCATAACACTTTCATTCGCACTTTATTCACTTCTTATATTTGCATTTGACATAATATATGTGTCACAGATATATAACTGTATAAGTAGTTTAGGGGTCAGACAGGGATGCTCTCTGTCACCTGCTCTTTTTAACGTTTACATACAGAATGCGATTGACGACTTGAGAGAGAGAATGAGTCACAGAGAAGGTGTAAGGATACACGGGCAAAAGATAGACATGATAAGGTTTGCTGACGATATTGCTATGGTTGCTGAAAGTGAGGAGGAACTGCAGGAGGCCTTAGATACTTTGCAAGACATTCAAGATAGCTACAACATGAAGATAAATAAGGACAAAACAAAGCTGCTGACTGTAGGCCGAACGCAACATCAGATGAGAGTAGTGATGTCAGGAGTTCCACTAAAGAACACCAAGGAGTTTGTCTACCTCGGGAGCAAAATAACATGGGACGGTCGGTCTAAGAGCGAGGTCGACAGCCGTATACATCAGGCTAGGCTTGCATTTAATAAAAGGTCGAAAATAATAGAGTCAAATAATATAGACCTAAAACTGAGAATACTCCTCATCAAGACCTATGTATGGAGTGTCTTGATGTACGGCTGCGAGACATGGTGCCTATCCGAAAGGGATAAGCGGAGACTAGAGGCTTTTGAGATGTGGTCCTATAGAAGACTCTTTGGAATTTCCTGGAGAGACCACATCACGAATGAGGAAGTTCTTCAAGGAATCGAAGGAGGAAGGCACCTGCTCAGGACCTTGTCCGAAAGGCGTGCAAGATGGATCGGCCATGTAATACGTCAAGAAGGTCTCTTGAATGCCATAATGGAGGGTATGATCGAGGGGACAAACTCTAGGGGACGCCCACGCCGAGAGTACCTGGAGGACCTGTTGGTGGACGTGCGCTGCTCATCATATGCAGATCTCAAAAAAGCCGCACAAGACAGGGAAAAATGGAAGAGAATAATGGAGGAAATTGCTGCAAACCAATCCCAGGATTGAAACCAGAGAAGAAAAGAAAGTAGTTTAAAGGTTTAAAAATGAGACGAACATTATCTTAGTATAAAATCATTGTATGGTAATTAATCAATGGAAGCAGTTAAAATAATATTCATGATCTTGTGGGGATCTTTGATTTAATTTTCTTCACAATAAAGACCTTATATTTGTCAAGAGAGATTGGCCTCCTTTGAAGTCGATTCCCGGGTGTCGATCCATCTTTTTGGTGGTCTACCTTGGGGTGTGCCATGCAAAACAATCTGAAAGAGTCCATTTTTCATCCATTAATCCAATAATCATTAATCCATTTTTCTTACTAGTGCATACCAATGTCTTCTCCGTTGCCTCCCCCACCTAACGACTTATATTCCTTGTTCTGTCACGCAGTGTCTTACCAGATATGTTCCTGAGTGTCTTCATTTATAACACTCTAAATACGTTTTTTTATTTGATCCCATGTGTCATGAGCTATGGGTTTAAATTTTTTTTTTTTTAAATGTTCATCTTTACCGCTTGGTTTAATAAGTTATTTTGCCTAGTAATACAGTGTTAATTATGCGAAATTGTTTTTGACTTGTAAACAAGGGCTCTTCTGAAATTTTACAGCATTTGATATATACTTTTAAAATGCTATGAAACACCACCTTGCATTACAACGACAACACTTGAAGCAAGTTCGACTCTTTGGCATCCTAGAGTGGTCCTCGTTATTCCTCGTTAGTCCCGAGCAATCTGATAGCTGACCCTACCACCAGGGTCATAGCAGACAGGGTATGTCGTGTGTTTGGGGTTACAAAACTGAGACTTACCAGCTCAGGGAAAATAACCCTTACAGAAAATCCCTGAAATAAGTAACGGGAAACCACTAAAAAAACAATTCCCAGAAAATCGGCAAAGCCATCGTCAACGTCAAAGGGTCCTGACACGATACTATTAGAATAAGCTCTGTACATTGAGTATAAACACATGACATACCACCTTCGCGGCAGAGTGGCAATAGCTTTGACTGCAGCACTGAAGCGTAGGGTTCTATTCCCAACTATGACTCTATGAAAAAAAATATCTCATAGTAATGAGACATTGCTACAAACCAATCTCTAGGATTGAAACTTAATAACAACTTGTAAAAGACGTGTGTGAAAAAAATATTTGTATTTTTTTAAGATAATCAAATGATTTTACTTAAATCTCTCGATGGAAGTTCATTTTAAAAAATAATTTAATAAAACGATGTTTTTAACAACTTCCACTTTTGTCTTTATTTCGCCAGGCTCGCTGGCATCGTCAGACTGGTGACACTATTGCAAACCTTTTGCAAATCGGTTTGCAATTGTGTCACCAGTCTGTCGATGCCAGCTGGTGAAACCGGTTGCTACTAAATAAAGAAAAAAGTGGAAGTTGTTAAAAAAACATCGTCTTATTTCATTATTATTTATTT
Organism: Lepidostoma basale; assembly: GCA_022606425.2. Classification (NCBI taxonomy): domain Eukaryota; kingdom Metazoa; phylum Arthropoda; class Insecta; order Trichoptera; family Lepidostomatidae; genus Lepidostoma; species Lepidostoma basale. Next base: position 767,189 of record JAHDVF020000032.1, on the reverse strand, counting down.
GTAATTTAATTAAACGGCCTTATAAGTGACTAAAAATAAAATTGCCGGAAGAAAACGTACATCCTTTTGTACAAGGTAATTTAGTAGCTGTGGGAAGTATCTCATATCACGACGAACCGCAGCATTATTCATACATAAACTTACTGAGCCATAGCATCCCACAACACGCCATGTCCTCTTTTTGCTGACACAATAACCCGAAACGAAATACATGTCTTGGAAAACTATACTTAACACGTTTATATTATATTATGCATACTTGATAAAGTCGGCCCGCGCGGGGTCTCGTGTGAATGTGTAATTTGGAAGGAAAGTGACAAGGTTAAGAACCTAAACTCAAGTCACCAAGCATTACTTTTGACGCACCCTTCACATTAAAGGGCGTCACACATTTTGAACACAACGCGACCCCCCGTCAGTTTGCCGACGATTCGCTTTTTTTTTTTTGAAAAAGACTAATACCAAGGATTTAAATCAATGGTATTAGAATTTATTATACATTAGCAGAAAATAGCTCATTATTATGAAGAAGGAATCTGGTCGTGTCCAGGCTTGAACCCAAGTCCCCTGGATCAGGAGCCAAGCGTTCTATCCCCTAGACCACCACCCGAATTAACTACAATGTGAATAATTTGTTTACAATTTTTTATTATTTTGTATTGTAAAACATGTTACTATAAAACAATTTATTATCGAAATGAGGATTTTTGTAAAATACATATTTTTTTCGTGTTGTGCCGTGTCAGGTCCCCCGGCGTTTACAATCACTATGGCAAATGTTTTTATTGTCACAGTGTTATCCTGAAAAATGTAACTGAATTCTTCTCCAATCAATGATTGGTTTGCAGCAACGCGATGCATCTCCTCTTCCACTCCGCTCGGTCTTGGGCAACTCTCTTCAACTCCGCATAAGAGGTGCAGCCCACATCTCGGCAAATCTGATCTAGGTACTCCTGGTCGTCCTCTGCCAATCGATCCCTCGACTATTCCCTCCAATACATCATGCAGGGAAGATTCTTGTCGTGTCGCAACTGTCAGTTTATGATATTGTTTAAGATTAAAAATTAAGATACATACACTCACATATATAAAAAAAAATTAACTTACGATTTTTCACAGTTTTTATTGACAATTTTTCTTAAAACATTACAAATTTTAATTATTTTTTTTAATCGCAACAGCTTCAGTTGACAGAGTGCCTATCGCGAAAATTTTATGAAAATAAAATAAAATTATGACTAAAATTAAACAGTTCGTGATTTTTTTATGTATGATAGTGTTTCCACCAAAACAGTGGATTCTATCTATTTGACTCGTACCGTAATTTTAGCTTGTTTGTAATAAATCACTTATTAGCCAGACATTGGTTGGATCTGTAAGACATACAAGTAGACAAGAAAACGTAATATATCAAAAATGTTTTCTTTAATATCTGTGAACTTCTTCCAAATATTCCAATAACGTAGATCATCTACTTTGATTGAACATTTCTTAAGATATAAGATATATTCGTATCACTGATATACCTTTATACCCTCGATACCAGTTTTTTGTATTCCTTCACAGTACGAATCATTTCTAATGATACGAAAAAAAAACGTATTTTCGATGCCAAATCACACAAAAAAAAACTGTTTTAATCTGTTGAGTCTAAAATTACGAAATAATATTAACATACCGATATGAAACAGATAAATATTATAATATTATCTCTACTCACATGAATATAAAGTTTTCAAAACAACATTTTATTTTATTTTTTGGGATAAATTAGACATTATATAATTTATAGTGAAGACCGCTGTTTTCTGGAAGTTTTATTATATTTTATAAGAGTGACACGTTTCACCTTGTTATGATTAAACTTCTTCAAGGCAAAACATGTCATTCCCATGAAATATAATAGCACTTCTACAAAACTGACTTTCTCATTCGTATCAATTATTTTATATGGAATTACGAATCATTCTTTAAAAAACAACAATATAACATTTTATTAAATCTTTGACATGAAGCCATCACTTTGTGGTTTGACATATTTAAAATTAAAATTAGACACTTTTTCACTTAGCATAAACCATTTTATTTGAGTAAGTATGCTCTACTCAGTAGTATGTTAGCGTTAGTAAGCTCCTTACTCAAATAAAGTGGTTTGTACTAAGTGAAAAGGTGGTTAATTTTATTTTTAACATTTTAATGGTTTTGAATATTTCTATGTATCTTTGTAACCTCTCTTCGACATAACGGAAACAGTTGCAGATTACATCTTCAAGGTATTTGACCACCCTGAAATTAATTACTTCACCAAGACGGAGTCTGCAACGATTTCCGAAACGTCGATCGAAGAAGACGTTAAGAGATATGAACATACCTAAGATATCAAATATTATACCAACTGTTTCAATTTAGGCACAATTAAAACATAACCATCCATTTTAAAATATAAAAGTATGCTTATGTTTTATTTTGATATGTCTTAAGTAAATAATAATTGCGTTCTTATATCAGGTTTAAGGCGAATATCGGAACATATTATATATATATACTCGTATATAGCCCATGGATCCCAGAGCTTGACTGAGCCAGCTTCAGTTGAAAATACTTATTATAAAATATAGATTTTTTTTTATAATAAATAGTAATATCCTTGGGATAAACACCAGCAAGGATCATATAATTGAATCCAATAAAGGAAAAAAAATAATTAAAAATAATAATTGCGTTTTGAGAAACATACTGTGTACTTAAGTTTAACAAATAGTTGGATACACAAATAAAAAAACTTGCAGAATTACAAATTTTATTAAGGTAGGTACTTGTTGTCGTGGGCGTGCCTCAATTTTTTTCGCTTTGACTAGATGTGATATCTGCCTTAGCGGCTCCAGTCTGTTGTGTCACTTAGTAGACAGGTAGCTACACATCAGAGCGACGACCATCTCGCGTGTGTACCGCTCGCCCCCGCGCGCCTCGGTGCCCGCTTTTGTATCGCGAATATCGCAAAAATACGAGACAGGCCAGAAGACAAATTGTCGGGAGATAAGGACTTTTGTTAAAATAAAATATACGAGGGAGAATAAATTAATTTAAATTACGGGAAACGTCCCAAAAGGTGAGGAACACGCCATCGTTATTGTTCGTGTTAAAAAAGCTTTTCTTTAAGAAGAATATACATTTCCTATGTCATCTACTATACATTATCTATGCACTTAATCAATATTTTTTACGTGATACAGTTCAAAAACATCATAATAATAATAAAAATATTATCCTTCGCTGGTTTCAATCCAAATAGTGGTTGACAGAAAAATATATCATTTTTGCTTTTCTTGAGATGCCACTTGGCCCTTTTTTAATGTTGCAGTTTCCAGTTGCTTTCTACATTTATATACAGCAGGTTATTTGAGCCCAATTACTGTACACAAAGTTTAGCTATTGATTCTCGTGAAATGTCATAGGTAGCTAAGCTATCGCCATTTTATTGTCACGTGAATTCAACACCAGATCAAAGACAATGTTACAATCATACTGTCATCTTAGGAAATCGAACTCGGAACCTTCGGTATGGCAGACGTAGCTCTTGCTGCTCTGTTACGAAGGTCGTTATTGTCGTAAATAATATCGGGTACACAATAATTGAGGCCTAAACATTACGTAGTATCAAAAAAGTTTTAAATTAAGTTTTGATCGTGCAAATAACAGTGCAAATGTGGAAAGTTATTGAATAAAAAAGAAGAGTTCAAACTTCACCCTAAAGATGTCAGCCGTGGTACATGACATATCCAACATATTTTTATCTATTTTTCTTTGATTTATGATTAAACCATTTAGCGCGCCTTAGGTTTATTTTTTTTTAAATCCTTCATATCGTTTATTATATTTCAACTACGAGTATTAACTCACATAACTTATTATAATTTCTTTAAAAAAAAAGGCGTTAACACTGTTGAATTCTATTGTTAATTTGGAAGAAGAATTTATTACACTGTGGATAAAAACTTTATTTATTAATATTTTCCGAAAAATATTTCAAAACATGTTTCGTAGGGAATTTCTATCCTCAAAATGTAAAGAGAAAGCGGATCACCTACAAAACATGTTTTTGTTTATGAAAATATTTCATAAATAGAGTGAATATTAAGTGTTACAGATTCTCCATCCAAATTCACATTTTACGAGTATTTTTACAATATGCATATATTATACATAGAAGTTAACGATAATCGAAATAAAAATACGGGTAGACCGAAGAAAACGTGGCACGATCAAATAAATCAAATATTAAATGTCAACACGTGAGGAATCGAAAAAATTTAAGAATACTGAGGAAGCAAAAGAAGGAAAGAAAAGTGTGGCAGTCCATTATCTCTGCTTATCCCTTCGGAGAGACTGCGTGATGGTTAGTTAATTAAAAATAATCACGAAGTTTAAAGGTGTCATATGATTTATTATTCACCAACCACGTCGTATACAAACTATTATATTTATTCAAGAATTAATTGTATCTCAATAGAGAAGAAGCAAATTGGAAACAGAATATGGTTGATCAAGGTGTTTACAGGACTTATGACCTATCATTGGTTGGGTTAAGTGCACGCTTTATGTAATACAACATTCCCCATTCCACCTTTCTTATGATCACCATGTTTGACAAACTTTTGGAAGTTGTATATAAATATGTTAATCTCTAATACTACTTTTTACGTGGTATTTTATGCAATATTATATTTAGCTCCAAATGTTAAAATCATTAATTTTGCTATCTTAAGCTTAGCGTTACATAAATAATGAACATTATGTTATGAAAGTTTCATAACTATCAATGTTAATTCTACTTAAGCACTATAATTTTATCCAATGTAGCCACTTCTGTAGCACTTGTTATAAAACAATGTAATAACTATTATTCATTAGAACGCCCTGGATAAAACAGGACAGTTATTCTAAAGAGCCCTCATTCGTGCAGCTGAGATCTACGAGTAATCTACGAGGGCCTAGCTCCAGAAGTACGTCCCTCGTAGCAGACTTCGCCGTGTGCGCTACACCGTAGAGTCTACGTCGTAGTTTTGTATACTACGAGATATATAAGAACCCCGCTCGTTGCCAACAGCACTTACATATTACTGAGGCTTACTTAAGTGGCTCATACAGGTTCGTTCAAGGATGTTGATTATTATAGTTATATAGTGAAAGTTATACGGAAAAGTTAAAATGTGTAAAATTTTAACAAGCCTTAAGCTACTTTTTTGGCTTAATTCATTACAACAAGTTTGGTTAATTGACCGAAAATATTAACTTACCGACTTGTTTCATCCAAAACTGTATACAATTGAATAATTAAAATTAAAAAATCTTTTTTAAATGTATAATATATTTACTTAAAATCTACCAATGTTTGTTTAGTTGACTGGTTTTGGCAGCTCGCTGCCATCTTCTGATGGTCGTAGTGGCTCTGGTGGTCTCGACCAGAAGATGGCAGCGAGCTGGCGAAACCGTCGAATACTCAAACATTAGTTGATTTTAACTAAAAAATACATTTTAAAAAGATTTTTTATTATTTTCATTATTTTAAGTAAACTTCTACAAATGAAATTTCAATTAACACCATAAATTTTGTTTGTACACAATTAGTTTTTTAGGCATTGTATTGATTCTCATGACATGTGATAGGTAGCTAGTGTATAGCCATTTTATTGTCACGTGAATTCTATACCAGACCAAAGACAGTATGATAATCAGACTACCATCCCTGTGAATCGAACCCGGGACCTTCAGAATGGCAGTCAATGCCGTTACCACTCTACCACAAAGGTCGTAAACTTTTATGATTTATGACTATGAATGATACATCCCCTATTTGGATTAAAGAACTTAATTTAAAAGACTCAAAACTAGTTCATGTGATTTTATATTATATAAGAAAATTATTTGTTTAATATGTAAAAATAACTAAGTTGTATATGATATTTGGGGTTGAACTAGCAAATAATCTATTGTAAAAGTAATCATATAATCCCTTATTCAACGCATGTTCAAAATCGGTTCATATTCAATTATTTGAAATCGAATTTCCTAACCACCTGTTTACTGAACATCGGATTACATATATGAGTCTCAACTTATAGATGAAGGAGTTTCATAGATTTCCATACGAATCGCATGAAAAGCACCCCTGGTTGTACCCCCTTTGAAAGACTTGTAAATGCCTACTAGCTACACCCCTCAGACCAAAACTGGTGAAATAGTTGGGAAGCTCGCAAATAACATTCCGGATTAAATTTCATGTGAACTACGTAATAATAAAAAAACGATATTTTATTATATTTCTCATAATATGTTCTGCTTACTAATTTACATACAAATGTATATTTATGAAATTTTGTTAGTATCTCATAGAAAACTAATATATATTTTTTTATCTTTTGAACAATAATATTAAAGAACGTCTTAAAGAAATTATTTTAAACTGTTAAATTAAATCACTTTGTTTTTTGTATCACAATTGTATTTTATTTTACGTGACAGCTGTTTCATCAATCTATGTAGACATCATCAGGTGTTACAATAATATATCAAATGTCAAATTTTCGTTATTTTTCTAACCTTTATGTGTATTTGTTCCTATGTCAATTTGAATAATTAAATAATTATGTCAACATTGGTTAAAGAAACAGCTGTCGCGTAAAATAAAATACAATTGTGATGCAAAAAACAAAGTTATTTAATTTTACAGTTTAAAATGTTATGGTATCATAGTGTTTCGGCCAAAACAATGGACTTTTAAATTATTATTTAAATAATTATTTTGTTTAATTGAAATAGCAATATTTCTAGTTTTTTTTTTAATATTTTATGGAAGTAGAGATACAATTAAATTTCATGAATTAATCACCCACCATGGGTGAAAATCCAGGATTCGTGTACAAGTATAAAAAATACTAGTATAGTCTTGCTAGATCGCTATTAACCCCTATAGTGCGACTTGTGGTATTTGCAGTAAAAAAAATCGAACTGCCGCAGACTACATTTGCATCTCATATTCGAATATATCTTATAAATATTTTTACATTACTTTAGTTTTTTATTACTTAATTGTAATATGTAATGATGTATTATATTTTGATGAACTGAGCGCTATCTGAGCTGCTAATGAACTTTATTTGAATTTTTTATATTGCAAATTAAGCCAGTCACACAACAGGATTTAAAAATGATGTTCTTGTATTAAATATGTGAATTTAACGTTTGAGATTGGCGAACAAAAATACTTTGTACGGTTTTTCTAAATCTCTGATTTTTCTATAAATCAGTTACACTCATTAATTTTATGGTCATTTACTTTGTGATAAACTACCTTTGATAACACATCCTACTACTGATCACCTTTTACTGGTGGTCGGTTTCAATAAAGAAATCAATTTTCACAAGGCTTTTTTGTTGATCAAGTGTTAACACACTCATCATCATCGTCTTCAGCGTTACAACCGTGAGTCTTAGTTCCCAGACTTACTAGCCCAGGGCCCGACCCTCTGCTACGACACCATCCAAATATTGCAGTTTCGGTCTTCCGAGGCTTCTTCAACCTAATGGGTCGTAAAACTTCACAAAGTTGTGCAATATTTTCAAGAGTACTCATTATTACTATTAGAAATCTTATTCGAAAATTTTGCTGCTTGATTATTATCAAATATAATTTCATGGTTCTTTCTTATAACTTTATTTATATGTAAGGAACAAAAAACTTACGTTTTAGGTGAAAGATAATGAACAAAGTCACTATATTATTATTATAATATTTTTCTGGTATTGTGTCAAGTCCCCCGAAATTTGGCGAAAACTGCAGCGAAAGCAATAATAAAATGATGAATAATTAGCATGTCAAATTCAGATAATTTCATACTCACTAAAATACTTTCTAATTAGAAAGATATTGATATAATTTGATTGTATTACCAAATGAAAAATGAGAAAATTATTTGAAAAACGAGATTATTGTTGAAGAAAATCATGGCGACGTAAAATTATACATACATCGCTGCATTTGAGTTATTGAACCATATTTTGCCATAATATTTTCCGCATACAAAACTTCCAAGTTTCTAGAGTTTAAAAGTTACGTAAGTACTCTGTAGTTCGTGGAGCAATTTGCATAACATACTTTTGTTGTTATTTCTATGAATTTCCATAAATTTATAGCAACTTTTTTTAAACTAATAAAGTAATATAAAGCAAAAAGCTCTAAGCTTAATTGAATATAAATATATTTAAGGGAAAAATATCTACAATTTAAAAATACATTTGTGATATTCAAATAGCTGAAGCACTTAATTTGTGTTGTAGGAATTATTTTATAATAAAAGTAAAGATTGACACATTTTCATTAAAAACTTCTTTCACTTGCGTCTTTATTTTGACAGCGACCGGTTTCACCAGGCTTAATCAGGTTGTATGTTATTGCCAGCCAACCTGGGGAAATCGAAGAATATATAGAAGTAAAAGCAATATTGGATTGAACATTTTTTTTCTTTGTAACAAAACGGTTGTGTTACAAAGAGATAATATAAATCGTTCAAGTATGAATCCGCAACACAAAGTAATGGTTAATAAATAGGAGAAATATTTAACATTCTACATATCCACAAGTTGGTAAAATCTATTAATTATTTTGTCATTTCAATTAGCAGTATGCACAACAATATTTTCACAAGTCATCATCAGTTCCGTTTATGAAGTATTCAAAGGTCAAATTAGCACTCTAATAGACAATTAGACTTTTAATGAATAATTTGCACAAAAAATTCAATTATTATATAAAAATATGGTGACATTTAAAAAATCAAAACTCTTTAAAACATGAATTTGTTGAATTATATCTATTGTTAACAAGCTATCAAATCTAATAAAATATCCCTTCTAAGGTATTATCTTCAACAATCAAATTTAAAGTGTTTATAAATATACATTTAAATCGCCGATTTGAAAGAATCCATTGACACAGTAACCCTGAACAGTTACGACCCTAATGAGACTCAATAACATCCAATATGAATAGTATTTGTCTCTTAAAAATTGTTTCATCAACATGAAAAATGACGATCGTAAGCGTTCTTATTAAACAGTTTAAATGCTCTTCCCAGCGGCATACCAGATCAAGGTTGGTTTTTGCATGCTGGGAGACGCTGTCCATGATAACCATTCGGAACACAAAGATACTCTCCAAGAAAGCAGAGTCCTCATTGTATACCTTAATAAGTTTGAGTTAATGTTAACTTATCCCTTTATTCGGAAACAATTGGTCTCCAGCATGCCAAAGAGTAATGCGGTCACCCAATAGAATGCAAAGTATTCACAGATAAACCTCATAGCCTGCGTTTCATCTCGTATGGTTTATTCGATGTATCATCCACATCGCACTTACCTATGACTGTAGTGAACCTGACTCCCATTTCGCGTAGAAGCGGTTGTAATATAATATATTTTTGAAATAATAGCTAATTTTCTTCGCAAGATCATTAAAACGACTTCAATAAAACCAATAAAACATTTATATCTATAAAAACTAACTAACATACCATCACGCCAACTTTCTGGAGGGGTAAGCAGAATGAATGTACCGGGACATTATTCCATCCTGACATACTTCTCTCGCTTTCTCCACATTCATACTTCATGTCATGCACGCACGTCAACTTCTCCGACTACTTACGTGACCGACATTTAATATTTGATTTTTTTTTATCGTGCTACGTTTTCCTCAGATATCCTCTATTTCTAGATCCGTTCACGTCGTTGACATATACTTTCTTCACCATCCTGTCGTCATTCATTTTTTCTATGGTCCAAACCATCTTGACGCCTCTTTCATTATTGTGTTCAAAATACTTTTATTAGCACCGAATTCACTTATTATAATTGTATATGACACTTTATCACTTACAGATTTAATACACATTTGCCTAAGAGATTCCCACTTCATTTGTTCTATTTTAATTCTTCATCAACAAAAACAGATTATCTTCATAATGAAACGGTCAATTTAGTTTTGATCTTTCATCATATGCTTTTCGAATGTTTGTTAGATCATTTTGTTGAATAAACATTCAATTACGTACATGAGATATTACGATTCACCCCAGTATTTAAAAGAAATATAAGTTACTTATTTTCATTTCGAGGTATAACCATTTCCACAATTATTTTTATTTTCAACTTATCCATAGAGCGGGTTTTTTTTATCTGGCTTTTAGAATTTTTATATTCGGTGGTGAATTTATATTTATAATCGTTATTTCAATAACGACCTCGTTATCTAACTTTGGAATGACTATAATACACTTTTCTTCAGTAAAGAGTAACATTTTTTGAGTATTAAGAAGAATAATATCCATAATTGGAAAAAAACTTAGGAAGTCTTATTAATTAAGGTTCTTTAAGTTTTGTTAAGAGTTCTCCTGGCACTTTCCACTTTCCCTAATTATTATCGAGGTACCCTCTCAAGAATGGCCCTAGGAACCAAAAACACCCGACTAAAAGTTCATCATGTTCAGACAGTACACAAACTTTTAATAATATCTTCTTGAAATAAATATTTAACTTTATCTCAAGTTACCCACCGTAACACAAAGGCGTTTTTTTTTATTATATTTAATGCTAGCGTATTTTTAATACATCATCTTGTTGATAAAATGAAATTGTTTACAGTTAGTTATTTCAAATCAAAGTCCTACAGTCGAACTTGGTTATTACGAGAAAGATGGAACCGACTGAATTCGCTCGTTAAAAGTATTATGCGCTATATCAAAAAAAAAAAAATTTTAATGTCATGAAGTATATGGAGCAGTCACATAACACAAAGAGTTGCAATTCAAACAAAAATACACAATTGGAATTTATTTACACGCGCCTTACACACATATTTCTGTTAATCCACTTTTCTTATAATATTAAAAATTGATGCTTGTTTCATTGTATCCACTCTTATTTTAAGAATTTATTTGTTAAATGATCGACACATTAATAGTTTCAAATAAATTAGCGATGATTTTGGAAGGTAGCTCATTATAAAAAGTTAATAAATATATGGAGAAAATCATAAACTTTCCGAGTTCTCGCTATTTTCGTGGTCGTAATAAACGAATTCAACCGTATTAAGATTATATAATATCAAGTCAGTACTGAGAAACTATAATGAGGATTTTAGCATTAGGCTTCTCGTGAAATAATGTAAAAAAAATGTTTATTTGAGAATAAGCACACACACTTTTATGTAATACTCAATGTCAGTGTTTTCTTGGAAGCTTTTACGCTGGCACAAAAACATTTCAAGGATTCATTAATTTTGTTCTCGGGCTGTAAGTACCCACCTAGTAATTAAGTACTGAAAACGTATAAATATATATACTGCAGACATACAAAAACATTAGTGGGATCCTACTCAAACAAAAGTGGCATTGAATGATTTTATCTATTATATATATTTTTTTAAGTAGTAGAAATAAATAATAATCACCGAAATATATAATAAATTAAATGTTGACTAAAATCATGTTTTCTTACCTCTACCCTCTACCCTCTAAATATGATATACTTAATAAGCAGGATACAATGCCATCGCTGTGCACTTTTTATTGTCATATACATTATGTAAAGTTATTAAATATCCTTTGATACGTTTAATTTGGATCATAATATTCCTGTAACAAAGAATATTTTTACAATCGTGTACCATTTGTTTTAATTTTTCACTCAAATAAAATACTTATTCATATGAATAAAAACGTCTCTTTTCAAGAAGTTTTTTATATTTTATAAGAATGACATGTTTCACATTTCTATGTATCATCAAATACTCTACGTTTGATAATGTCTTGACAAGGTGAAACATGTAAACAACTAGAAAACGGATGCTTTCATTATTATTATATTTAAAAAATAATAGACTTTTACATCATTGCTCAAATAACAATCAATGAATTCAAATAGAATTTTTTACATTTTCCTATTTTATATTTCTCTATATGATTCGAAGTAAATACAATATATCTTAAACATCGGGAGAGCGATAAATCTTACACATTATTATCATTCTCCTGATTATTATGGACTTTCACAGCCTTTTATACCAATTTTTTTTAATAAACATGCATTTGGATTGTACAATTTTAATAGAAGTATATTTCTTCTTCTTCTTCAGCCTATTCCCGTCCGCTCCTGGACAAAGGCCTCCTCTATTTGCTTCCACGTCACTCTGTGCAGACTGGATCCAGGTTATTCCGACATGTCTGTTTAGGTCATCCTTCAACCGTAGTTTATTTATACAAGTATAAAGTATATTTAAGTATATTTATTTCTTCTATATTTGCCATAAAGTTTTGTTGCGGATTCATTGAACAATGTTTATACTGAACAATCGTTGTACACATAACTAACTTTATCAAAAATTCAAATTCAAATTCAAACATAGGGGACAGAAGGGCTTCTGTGTATTTCGTACACAGAAGCTATGTTGTAAGTTTTTTGTAAATAAAAAATAAATATTTAAACATTTTTTTTATGAATGTAATCTATTTTCGAAGTATACTTATTGTTTAATTTTGATAACGATGGAATGGTTTTAACACGAAAGTTAACAGAGACATTGCTTGCTATCAAAATTAAATGCAAGTTTAATCATTTTGTTTAAGCGTGCAATTAAAATAACGCCTTCTTGTTTTGGTACTACTTACGCTAACCTTACAAGAATAATCTTGATATCAAGAAATCTTTATAACCCTCTTCACGACCTCTAAATCTCCCCGAGTCTTGACAATTCTTGAGTATTCTGGTATAATTCCTTCGGGGTACAGAAAGATCCCACACCTTATACAAGTTCCTTCGGTAATGGTTCAATTCAAAAAGCGTTTCAAACTGCCGTTTCTGTGATACTGAGAAATATTCAGTGCTGAAATGTCTTGGGGAAGAACATAAAAGAACGTTTTTATTTAGCACCAGTTGGTGGCTTAGGAACATTTGCTTCATATACTGTACTTCGTATCAAGTAACTTTGTTAATATTTTTCGAAATATAAACACATTTTTACGGTAAAGTAGAATTTTTATATAGTCACTGTTACGTTATCAATGTGTTTTAAACACTTAATATAATCACTACTTTTCTACGATCAATGCTTTTCAACTCGAAACCCTTTTTTTTCTTCGGAAATATTGAATAGCGCGTTTTCATTATTCATATGTTAAGCTTTATTTTAAGTAATTTCGTAACAATATGTTATTGAATTTAGTATTTACACACAGACCTGAGTTAGATTATAAAATCCCTTTGTACGTTTGAAAAACTTTTGAATAACTTTGTAAATATTTTCACAACACTTAATTGAACTCTTCGCAAACATGTAACGGGTGGTTCTAATCCTTCTTCAGTCAAAATTTGTAAAGATCCCTTAATTCTTAACTTTTTATTCTGAGGTTTTTAATAATTCGTAGAAATTTAATTATTCTTTATAGAAATATGCGTTTCGGTTCGTAAAATTTATATATCATCTATCTTCTGAATATGTATGACCTTATTATCATATTCTAATAAAACAATACATTAAAAAATTGTTTTTAAATATATTAAAACTTTTATTAATAACCTTTGATTTAATTTTAAAAATTTAATATCTCTTAAAAATATTGATATTTTAATTCTCTGATAAGATAAGCAACAAATAATTTAAATCTTCTTATTGTATATTGAAATAATACCGTAATGGTACAATAATCCATCCTCAGAATTTAATTAAAGTATAGGCTATTTTATAATATGTTTGTGCAATACAATCCAGAAACTATTTTTTAATTATCAATTTATAAACGCAAATAATTGATGATAAATTGAAAAATACGGGGTTTACTTAATGTATGTATTGTATTGTTTTCTATGGACAGAATCACACAATGAACACCCGACGCGACGCCATGCGCGCACACGCCACCCGATCCAGACGAGTTAGATCGACGTGTTGCCGATGGTGGGAGTAAACACGCCACGTCGCGTGTTAATAGTATGTTTCTGCCTTTAGTCTCAGTATCAAGGTTTAGTTCCACATCTAATGATCAAATTTTATAGTTTATAATTAGTATCTAGAGAGTGTCATGATAGTATGTGTCAGGATAGAGTAGTGTGGCGGTCTACGAGTATTATCTCTACCTACCCTTTCGAGGAAACGGCGTGATGGTTTGATGTTGTTCTTGTAATAATGACAAAAAAAAATAGTAATCCACTCATGGAAATACAATAAAATATTTTACGTTTGTTAATTAATTATAAATATGAAAAAAAAGAGTGGTCCAACAATATAATGGATATGTTTCCAATCCCGCATGTACGGATTAAATGTGTTCCATATGAACTGTGCATACTTATTCTTATTCTTCTCCACAGCCATCTCTCCGCTGCTGGATGTAGACCGCTTCAGTTTCCATTTTCCTCTCTCCTGCGCGACTCTCATTCATCTTCTTCCCCCGACTGGAATAATGTTGTCTTCTCATCTTTTTGGGTCGATAGATGCCTCTTTTTATTATTAAATTATAATTACTGTTGTATACTTTCAGGGCTTCTACGAATACATATTGCATTATTATGAAGATACATTATGTATAAAATGTGTACTGCAATGCATTACACGTGCCTAACTTTGCCATAACAACCCTCGATGTCTACCCAGGAAGTAAACCACGTTATTTATTCATCCAAAAATGCTTGGCGGTGTAGCATAATCCATATTAAGGTGAATATCCTTCGCACATATCACGCTACACACTGCGTAATTCTCCGGCGTCCGGTGAATCCTTCCTCGCGGCATATTTCCTAGGAGGCCGAGATTACCGAGTTCCTAGCAATGATTATAAACATATCTGGGAGGAATTAACCCCGCCTTAACCCGAACTCAGCCACGGCTTATTCGCGACACCTGAATTCCGCTTTATTCCATATCCGATTAAGAACAACTGCGAGTGGTTCCTTTATTAAACAATATTGACTTGTTGACTTTAGGAGCTCTGCCTCCAAATATTTCGGAAGATTATTTAAGTTAACTTAAGAGCGATTTACTGTTTCATTAAACCGGCAGGAAAATCTCAGTATAATATTCTATATTCTAATTCCAGGTTTTAACACGTTTAAGTATAATATATGGTTATTAATTTTCGTCTGCGACGTATAAGTATTTTCTCCGTAACTACACACAGATAGCGGTAAATAATGGATGATAAATAACCCTGATATATGGTAATGAAATTTGGAACTGGCAAAAGAAGGATAAATGACAAAGACAATTGAAATAAGATTATTGAGGAGAATGTGCGGGAAAACGATATACTTTATAACAATATTACTTCATTTAATGTTTCTTGAACAATGATGTAAACTCCATATTCAATCATTAATACGAATGAAAATATTACTAAATATACATGCTTAAACTGTCATAAGTATTGATAATATATTATAATAAACTAGACATTAATAATTTAATGAACATTTGATAAAACCTCAGCAATTCATTCCCTTGAACTGTGAAAATAATATTTAATATTATATACTCGTATTATAATTGAAAATTAAGTTATTGAAAACTTAAGTTTCCTGAAAGTAGAACAAAGATATGCAGATTTCAGGTTTGTCTTTGTGACAAACGTAAATCATAAATTTGTCATTTGAAGAAACGTAAACAATTTTTTGGAAAAGGTGTATTCTGAATATTGTTCCTGGAAGCAATTAGAGATAATAAAACATTCGAAAATCATATAAACGACACTTCCTAATGCAGGTAATTGAAGAATGCGAGCAATAAACATTGTCTGCTTATTTTGATGGTTCATGGTGAGAACTTTGATTTAAATGCTTTTGATAGGTCATGGATGGATGCCACCGGTTGATGGTATCAATATATTCCAATTGATAATAGCAATACAAACTTTTTTCAATTTTATTTCATCGCGGAACGTGAGTGAGTGTCATATCAAATATCATTATATCGCAAAAAATAGTTTTGTTATTTGAAATTTCATGATTTAAGGAAATCAAAAAATTCGTTATATTTCAATAATTTCACACTGTTTACGCATGGCAGATTCAGAAGATCGTAAAGCAAAAGGAATAAAAAAAAATGTTTCTGAATGATGTAAATACGAATAAAAACGTGTATGTTTTCTAAACGTTTTATTATATTTTATGGGAATGACATACATATATTGCTTTACTAATGCATTATCAAATATACTTAAAATCGAGTGCGTTTTTGTATGTATATCCGTATTAAAATAGCAGAATACGGTAATTGATTTTTTTTTTTCAAAATATTAATCTACATGATTGTGGATGAATTTATTGTTAACAATAATTAAGGAATAACTCCCAAAACTGTAAAGTATTACCTGAAACTAGTTAAAGAATTCTATGACTATTTATGTTTACAATGCTGACATAAGTAATTAATACTAAATGGCATAATATAAATCAGAAAGATGCTTAAGTTTTCAAAATAAAGTATTCCTGAGAAAAACATATTTTAACATTTATTTTCAAATTATGATGTTAATGATTTTACATTATTCCAATTTATAATTGATTCTTAGTAAATCACATTGTTATTCTGTGCGTAGACTTAATTGATGCATCTATAATGTAAAAAAATACATAGGAGAATCAAGAGTTCGGAGAATCCAATTCTATATCAAAAATATTCGATATCGGGAGCAAAACTTATGAGACATTGATTGATATTCAACTGAAACGTCATATTTATTTCAATTGAAACCGACAATAAAAAGTATTCAACACACTTGAGACAAATACGCATAGAGATTGTTGTATACAAATTTGTATAGAATTACAGTACAATTCCGTCTCATTTATCCCGCCGCCTTATTGCGTCCAGTGACAGAAATATTGTAAAAACTGTTTATGAGAGAAGAATATTTTATGAGCCGTCTGTCGTAAACTAGATCCTCTCGGGAACGAAATGGCGGCCGCGGAAGCGTGTGTATTCCTGAGTCGGAGTTCCCACGCGGCCGGTACTTGAAGTCCGGCCCGCCATTGGACGGCGAGAGGCCGAGATAAGGAAACTCCAAGCTCTCTTTCCTTAACGAGCTTTCTCTACCGGCACCCTTATACCAAGGCTTACGGCGAACGTTATACCCCATCAGCTAAAGATGAAGGAGTGTAATGCAGGTTTGATCGCTACACGTCACAACAGACGGTAAAGTAATACAATATGTTTCAATTTCAAGCCTCTCCTTGCAAATAAACGCGTATAAAATTACAACCCACAACATTGACGACACTTTTTATATATATTTTTTTTTGCGCACTTGGTAAAGGGTCAAAATTGAGAGCTGTGGGCGCACCCTACGGAAGTGCGACGTAATGAAGTTTGCCATCAATGATAAATAACAGCCGGACATTTCACGCGTATCAACTTACGAATAACGAAAATATGTCATGAAACGAGAAATCAATTTAAAATAGTACCAAATAACAAAATGTGTGAAAATGTTGACCTTATAATTATTTTGATGACGTCATCTCTTGAAATAAATCTTTTCTGAACCTTGTTTTCCTGTTGCGTGGAAGCATTTCGCACGCGTAATAACATTTGTATGCCAGATTTGTTTATTTGTCGAATTTTAATAGAAAGCAACGCACTTGCTTTCAAATATGTAAACCATGCAATCATTTACATATTTTAACGCAAGTACGTAGTCAAGGCAAATTTAAAAAAAAAATAAACAATATTCCATACACGTATCACAAAAGAATCACATTTGTTTATAATGGTTTTTTTTTTATAATTGTTTTAAATATTCTGAATTTGAAATTTTCAATTACTTTTCAGTATACCCAAAGACATTTTAAGAACAGTAATCTCTCTACTAACCGTTTGGTTAAATAATAAATGAATTGCCCGACTACGTCCAATTTATGAACAGAATCAATAACGACTTCCTCTTCCACAACCAGCAAGCCCTGCGGAATTTCCCAAAGGCATCGCTAACCGTAACATTAAGATCAATAAATTAAGGTTTTAATAATGTATCCTGACTCAATAAACGTCCAATACTCTAAACAGCACTTTGGTTAGAGTGAAAGCAGTAAAGGAAAACCTTCCCTACCATTTGTTAATTCTTCGTTAATGTATTTCATACAATTATATAGTTAAAAAATATGAATAAATACAAAGACTTATAATACGAACAATTCGTTTGTTTTGTAAGCTTTGAATATCTGATTAACGTCATCTTGGCGCATTTTTGTTGAATTTAAGAATTTCAGTTTTTGTTTCACTCTAATGTACAAAAAATAAATTGAAAAACTTATAAACTTACGTATATGCACGATCGAAAAAACTAATTTATTTATAACTAACTTACCACGCCGTCCCCCCGAAGGGTTACGCAAAAAAATGACCGCCGTATTGTTCTGTCCTGACCCGCTTCCTCTTCATCGTCTCATGCACGCCCGTCGATTTCTCTGACTCCTTACGCGGCTGACATTTAATATTTGATTGATTTGATCGTGCCACGTTTTCCTCGGTCTTTCTCTATTTCTAGTTTCGTTTACGTTGTCTACATATACTTACCTCGCCATTCTATCTTCATGCGTCCAAACTATCTTAATGACCCTTTCATTATTTTGTTCACAAAACTTTAATTCGAACTGCATTTAATTCTTATATTTGCATTTGACGCTAATATATTCAGTGGTATCACACATTCGTCTCAGAGATCTCATTTCTACTGCATTTTTCTACTTTCATCCTTCTTTTGCCTGTTCCATGCTTCACTTCCATCTATATGGACAATAAAAATAATATCATATTCTAACTAACCAACTGCAACGGTCAGACATGATTTATTTTCTCTAAAATATATTTGAGTTATCTTTCTCTGTGTACCGCTAAAAAAACTCACATTTTAATGATGGATAAAGCTTTGTACAAATGCGAACATTTACGTAACTTTTATATAACATTTTTTTAAATTCATATTTCATTTTCTCTTAGCGAGTAAGGTTATAAATAGATTGAAATTAAAATGTTGGTAGAAATGGTAAATTAAAATTTAGTACACCGTACAAAGGTTTCGTTTTTATTATAAAATATATAAAAGGGGTTGCCAGAGAGAAAAATAACAACAAAACCATCTTGCCGTTTCCCCGTCAGGGAAGGCAGAGAGAATGGACCGCCACACTACTCTATCCTGGCACACGTCTCTAGCTTCCTCCACATTCATACAGCGAATCATACATGCACGTTGATTCTTCCGACTTCTAACATGACCAACCTTTAAACTTTGATTAATTTGATCATGCCATGTTTTCCTCAGTCTGCCTCGACTCCTTACTCCATTTACATCATTAACGTATACTTTATTAACCATTCTTTCTCCATCCATGCGCTCCATACGAGTATGTCCGAACCAACGCAGCGATCGTTTTATAATTTTGTTCATAATACCTTCTTCCGCTCTACATTCCTTTCTTATATCAGCATTTGAGATTATGTCGTATATCGTTCTACCACGTCTACGTCTTCCGACATTTCAACTATTATTTTTTTATGATGATCAAATGATTTTACTGAAATCTCTTGATGTAAGCTCATTTTAACTAATAATTAAATAAAACGAGGTTTTTTAACTACACATATTTTGTCTTTATTTCGAAAGCGATCGGATTCATTTTTTATGTTTGTTCATGTTTGCGTTCCATGTTACCAAACCAACACAGCGATTCTTGCGTAATTTGGTTCATTATATTAATTTTCGACCGCTCTACATTCCTTCCTCGGTATTTGGGAATCTTTCTTTCATTGTTTTACCCTACATTTTAAGAGATCTAATGTCAACCGCAATTATTCTGCTCTCATTGTTCTTTTCTATGTCAGTTCCATTCATAAGAGTGTGAACTAAAACTCAATTGTGTGCGGACATTTTCACTTTCATAGATAATTTGTTTCCAATTATAAGTTTTAAAGCTTTTTCACATTGTAACCCGCACCAACTTTAAACGTCACTGTGCGTTCGGTAATCCGCAGTGTACATTAGGGTGGGTCATTTTTGTATGGGGGGAAAAAAATTGCAATGTATCAAATTCTAATAGTAAAAAAAGGTTGCTAAATGACGTGTTTTAATAATATATAAAGTTTCATTACAGTTGGATATCATCTTCTGTCTCCGAATTGACATGGAAACCATAGAAATTTAAGAAAAAAAGCATTTTAATATATTTCGTCATACTGGAATGTTACTGGATTATTTTCATCTATTATCAAAATAAAACAAAAGTTCAAGGCAAATCAAAATGTATTTAAGAGAAAAAAAGTTTTTACAAATTTAAATTCAAAGAAAATTTTACAACTAATTAGTTACTATAAAATCCTTTTTAATTTCAAATGTTGGCATAATACTGCGAGATGCTATTTTCGCTTTAGTGAATCCTTCTCTTGCTGTTTTCGAACACAAAGTTGCTGAGGCTTCTGTTACATTCTTCACGGCTCTTTCGACTGCTTGTGTATGACAGGGCAAACGTAGAAGAAGTAGTTCACCCTCACCTCTAGTTATATTTTGCTGCCAATTTATAAGATCGTAGTAGTCTGAGACTTTAACATTTATAATTGGAACTTGAAATAGTCTGACTTTATTACCTCGCATAGTACGAGCTTTTAGAATTCTGCGTGGAGCTAGTTCTCTTATATGCTTTTGAGGATCAGTTAACATAGCTATCAGTAAGTTTTCTGGATGAGCAAAGTAGCTATTTCTCCGTGTCACAGGATCAACTACAATATTAAGGTCATCCGATAAATATCTTGACTAGGTATATATATAGACTACGATAAATGTATAGACTGATAATTCAGGCATTTCTGTACTGATTTTTATAAAACTAACTACAGTTTTTTTTACGCATTTTTCAAGTTCCTTCCCTATTTGGCCTGTAAAAGTACGTGGACCTGATGTAGCGCCATCAATATATTCAAACAAATGCCTAAATGGTAGTTCATTCATATGTAGCAAGAAAATAAATCATTGTTTTGTAATTGTTTCGTTACAATTATATCTGTATTTCCAATACTAATTTTTCTGGATGTTCGCTGGTCCGTTAGAAAGCTCTGGTCTTGCAAGGGTACCAAGCGATCTCTGGGACAGGAACATTGATTAATTTCTTTACATTTACAGGACGAAATACCAAAAAGAAATTTACCACTACGATGAAATTCTTTTAGTTTTTTTCGATGTCTTCGGGTGAGATTTGAGAAGATTTTTATACTTAGAATGATAAGATTTTACCATTTGTACAACTCTTGTATGCATCACTGTAGGAATTGAAGCTCCTTTCCATATTTCTTCGATTTTATTTACTACAATATCAGCTATTACTGTAAATGGTTGGTATTTTTTCGTAGTTGTTAAATTATTTCTTACCCACTCGAAAAATTTCATTACATCCTCATTTGTTGGTAATATATTGTCTTTAATTTCACAATATTCACCAAGCACAGCACATTTAAAAAATTTTCGAGTTCGATCCATTATGACAACATCCCCAAACACAACCTTCCTTGGAGCAATACTGACTACTAGCTCGAGGTCACAAGTCTGTGCACGCGTGAAATTAGGTGCACCCCCCACCCCGACTACTGGTCACTGGTTTTCAAAATTATTATTATTTTGGTATTATTATGAAAAAGTACTTCATATTTAGCAGGAAAATATTAAAATAAAAATATAATATAAATTCTGCGTAATATTAATGCCAGCTATAAAACAGGTAAAAATAGCCATTTTCTTAAACTTTGAGGCCGATTCGGAGACAGAAGTTTATACTCAATTCAAAAAATATTTTACATACGTAATTTTGATATCATTTGGCACCATATTTTCACTATTAGAATCGTATAATACATAAAAAATCATTTCGGCCCGGCCTAGTGTACATGCTTTCTTAATTTATATATTATAATAATACAAATTCAGTTTAATAGATTTCCCTAGTTCACATTTCGTTACAAAATACCAATGTTATAAACTGTCAATTTACGTTCTCGACACCAAGAATTTTAAGAAGAGAGAATTTTTAAGAAAACTCAAATGTTTGGTATAAGTCTAAAGGAACAAAATACCCAATACCGAAATCAGATGCTAGACAATGCTTGTCAATCTAATGGACTGTGTTACCAAACTGATGTGGAAATGGGCAGGACACGTTCCTAGATAGGAAACAGAGAGATGGGCAACGAGAGTCTTGACGTGGAGACCGTAGGAGGAAAAAAGGAGCATCGGTCGACCCCAAAAAATGTGGGGTAACGACTTAATTCCAGTCGGGGGAAGAAGATGGATGAGATTCGCACAGGAAAGAGAAAAATGGAGAACGTTTGAAGAGGCGTACATCCAGTAGTGAAAAGACGGCTTAAGGAGAATAGATTTAAAAAGTCAGTAATTAAACGTATAAATAACTTATTTAATGACGATTCAAAATGCTAAGATTAAAATATCAAACTTATCGCCTAAAGTGGGGCAAATACTTGACTGTTTATGCGAAGAAATATTTCCCTTCACTTAAAAACCCACCTAGCTTTTACTAAGGACTTGTGCCTCGGTCAATAACAATGAGGCCTCGTCCTGTAAGACCCTTTTCATCCATAATTATCCATAATATCCTCTAATTAAGGAACGAGAGAACGGCAAAAAAATCACTACCCGCCCTCATTTCTTTATTCGGCATCCGTCTTCCCTTGAGACGGAGAACCATCATTACTTCCGCCGGAAATGGAAGGATGTACCCGGTACAGGGTGGTGTTTCTCTGTGCAAGGCAAATACGAGTATTTAAGCAGATGGGGAACGTCATTAAGAGGAAAAGCCTTAAAAATATTTCTTTGAAATATGAGTACATTGATAAGTAATTAGTGCCATGAACAATGTAAACAAATAACAAATCATGTTATTTTTAACGACTATTATAAATATTATAATATACCGTTTTATATTTGTCCAGAATATTTTTTGCGACTGTGATATTTGTGTAAATATTTTTTCTGTTTTGTTGTAAATCCTTTAAAAAAACAGATTTTTAAATTTTTAAATTATTTTATTGAAATCTTTTAAAAGAAGTTAAGATATTTCAGTAAAATCATAACAAAACATCACGCCGTTTCCTCGGAGGGGTAGACAGAGAGAATGAACCGCCACACTACTCGATTCTGACACATCTCTCTTGCTTTCTCCAAATTCATACAGCACATTCTTTCGACTACTAACATGGCCGAACTATATAATTTTATTAATTTGATTATACCAAGTTTTCCTTGGTCCCCCGCGACTTCGTACTCTAATCACACCATAAACGTATACTTTCCTAACCATTATTTCTTCACCCATGCGTCCCATATTTCCAAACCAACGCAATGATTCTTTCATAAATTTGTTCATAATACTTTCTTCCACTCTACATTCTTTCAGCATAAAGCAGATTTACTTAAAGGGCGATCTGTTTAGTACGAATTTGAGGAATAATCAATACAGTGACTATTATCAAAAAAGTTTTTAAAAAAATTATCTCAATTGGTACTAAACATATCAGCCAATAATTGTTTCAACAAACGACTTTTTTCTATCTTTCTTGGTTTTATGTTTTGACCACTTAACGTCTTTGTAAAAACCAATTTTTAATTTTATTCAAGTAACAATAAATAATGAAATAAATATTTTGTTTTGATAAGTACAAATAATTTTAATTAATACCAGTAAATACTTTTGTTTTCTAGAAACTTTATTATATTTTGTAGAGAGAATGATATGTTCGCCTTTCTAAGGCATTTGATAATGCCTTAGGAAGGCGAACACGTCATTCCCATAAAATATAATAGAACTTCTAGAAAACAGACGTTTTCATTGAATATTGTATTTTACACCATTGTTCAAGAAATAAAAAAACAAAAATTTCTAATAATACGGATTCGTTCAAAATCATTTTAATACGACGTTGTTATAAACGACCTTGACGACCTTTGTGGCAATTGCTACGACTGCCAAACCAAAGGGCCACTATTTCCTGGCGATAGCAGTCTGATTGACATACTGTCTTTTCTCTGGTATGGAATTTACGTGACAATAAAATGGCGATAAATAACCTACCTATCACATGTCATGAGAATCATTATGATAGTTATACACTTTAGATCGATTTGGCTCGCGCTGTCATGATTAAAAAAAATAATAATAATAATAAGCAATAGAACGTATCGAGAAAGGAATGTTAGAAAAAATAAGCGTGGCCGTCCATTCTTTCTGCCTACCGTCCATTCTTTCTGTTCTACTATACTTTTAAACCGTTCGTTTTTTAAGCGGTCACATTTAGATTTTTAGATTTAAAACACGTCTTAATGCGCCCTTGAGGTGATTACATCACAAAAACGGCGCTTTAAAAGTTAGCATATTATTATTATTATTATTATTACCCCTTCGAAAGGACGGCATGATGGTTAGTTTGTTTGCAACGTATCAATACATGAATATCCAAACCGTAAGTAATCCGTACTGAAAATTACACATTTCCTACTCCTGTGACCGACCACAGAAATGATCCTGCACAAACAAACCGCGGCGCATTCCATGTATCTGTGTTAATGATATCCAATGACTAACGCGATTGAGGCAACGAGGAGATGCGCGTTTCAAATTTCATTGGTTAAAGTGGATATTTGGTCAAAAACACTCCAAAATCGAAATTTACGATTAACTATTGAACATATCCCTTTACTTTATGATGCACTAAATAGGAATGCAAATATTTCATATACCTAATTATTATTATTATTTTGTTGAATCGCTCTTTACAACATTACAAAGCGCGCCAAATCGATGTTAGGGGTATAACTATCATACTCGTATTGATTCTCGTGACATGCCATAGGTAACTAATATGTTTATCGCCATTTTACTCTCACGTGAATTCTACACGAGACCGACCAATCTATCTAGGCTACCACCTTATTAACCCAAACGTTCAGTCCCTTAATAATCTTTTTAAGATATTCGAGGATGATACTGATATAATCACTTGCTATAATGATTAGGATTATTAAAAAAGTATCGGTTTAAAAGTGAATGTAATCAAAATACATCGACGGATATTACGCATACCAATGATAGATACCTGTATAGCTACATTTGCTTAGGAGTCTAGGGGTTAAATTAAACTTCTATGACCGTCGTAGACTCGACATAAAAATGTTTTTGCTAATGATACAGAAGCTTTCTCGCATGAAATATATTTGGAAGAGGAAAACCAACAAGACGAAGAAATAAATCAATAGAATATATTTTTACCAAAAATTTTGAATTCTTTTTGAAGAACTATTATCCATTTTGACACTCAACATATAAATATATTTTAGTACCCAAATAATGTACGCGAAGCCCGGCAAATTGGTTTCTGTTCGGTTGTGTAAGTTACGAAAGAGTTGTTCGGTCTCCAGCGACTGCTGAATACTACTGCATACGATTTATATGAAAACAAGTTAACTACCCTTTTGCGAAATGGGTCAAACGTAAGCGGATTCAAACATTTCCACAGTTGTAAAAACTGTTTTCAAATGAAGACACGAACTGAAATAAACTTTTATCGTCAAATTGTTTGACCTTTGTCGTCTGAGCATTACCTTATTCATTTCTTAATTAAATTAAGTTACCCAACTTTTTTTTTAATTATTACATTTTTATACTTATAATAATAATGATTATAAAAATAATTTCAACCCGTGAAATATTGACGAAAGATAAAAAAATTTACCATTATAAAACTTGATTCACTGTACAACCGTTATCGGTAATAAGTTGTGACTTTTAAAGTAAGTCTTTTTTTTCACACACGTTAAAATTTCACAATTAATGGTACCAATTTATTCTCTTATCTGTTTTCTACACTTTTGTCATACAACAATAATCAAAATAAAATTCGAAATCAGATTCAGAATCAAAACAAAATTATATTATTATCAATAATTGATATTGTTTTCATGTATATGTATTATTTTATGAATCAAATATGAAAAAAATTCAATGTTCAAGTGCAAAAGAGTTGAAAAAATAAAATACGAATCAAATGTTAATCCACATCATTAGGCAAATATAAAGAATGTTACAACGAGAATAAAAGATTCGAATTTTGAATAAAATATTGTTTCTGGTACGAGAGTGTTGAAATATTTATTGTTTTATAATATAGACATTTGAGAATTGTATATGGAACAGCACATCTGTTAAAACCGTGGCGTCCATTTACCAGATATGTTGTTCCATACATTATTCCCAAATGTCTGCATTATAAATCAACAAATATATCAATACCGCAGAAAATCATGTTTTTTTCCAAATTCAAAACCTACTCTTCTTGTAACATCTTTTGATGAAATGAATTTATCATTAACGAATTTGATACATAATGACTTTTTCGACTTTTTACATAATGACTCATGATGTCTTCCGTCTGATATGTCTCTCTTATATCAGACTTTTTAACACTGTCCCTGGGAGTGCTCCGTGCTATAGTTTTATAGCATTCTCATCTCAGATATTATGACATATGGTTTCTGTACCATGTCATATTGGGCCTGACACAGGTTTTATAAACTCGGATCTTAATCCATAAGCATGTTCTGGTTTCTTCATATTGTGTCCTTTAAGCAGTCGAATATTACGATCATCATCAGCCATTAGTCGTCCAGTGCTTTACTTAGGCCTTCCTTCGCGACTTTCACAACTCTCGATCCCTTGATTGTTTCAATCCCGTATTTCAGTACTGGAAAGATGCACATACCATGTTACTGGTTACAAAATATTCATATGTATTTGCATATCAGACAATTAATTTTAAATTAACCTGTCGAATATATGTTTCTTCAAGAGGTATGCGAATCGTTTGGTCTTGAGAATATTGGGCGGTTTACCGAAAGCAGCCCATGCAAGGCGTCGTCTACGTTCGAACTCCGCTTTTTCGATTATCTCCGCCAAGTTTAATATATGTCCCAGATATACCATGCATATGCGTCAATACTCTAAGTAATCCTTCTTTTTACCATCACTGTTTGCAGTTGCTCAGAAGTACACATAATTTGTATTATTGAATAGTTCATTTTCATGCCCATAGAACTCGAATGTTTATTGACATCGTTGAGCATGCATTGTCGGATATATAACAAAAGTATAACTCTTTTAAATAAACTAGAGTAACATTGGCTTAACGTGTTTGTTTCTTACATATACAACATATAAAACATTCCTAATAATTCACATAATATCCCTTAGAGTTTGTCACAAATTTATTCGCATTGAAGCCAGTGAGCTGCCGGCTTGTAGCACCGAACCGGATTTTACGACAAAAGTAAAAATCCATATTTTCGAACTACAATGAACTGCGAACGAAAAATTACGATGGTGATAAATAAGTAAAATAAACTTTAAAAAATAACTTTATTTGTCCAAGGACGTAATGGCGTAATTCACGATGAAAAACGCTGGTTTTATCTGCCCAGGCGCTAATTTATTACGCCTTATTAACATAAATTTTCGACGGAGTATAGGTCGTACAATCTTAAAAAAATAATTTACGATTTACGTTGCTTCCTGAGCTTATTTTATGAGACTGTTTTTATTATCGTGGACTTTTTCGGCGATTTCCGTAATCTTATAAGGAAAACCTCGCCATTCCGAATCACCGAAATTATATATTACATTCAAGCTGTACATTATTACTGTCTCCCTTTTGTTTCTATTTATTTCGCATTGTCCCGACATATTAAGTCGAATCGCATTCTCAATGCTTCGGGCTACGATCCGAAATCTTTTCTACTTTCTACTAGGACAACTAGGCGATAACCATTAAGAAATCTGTATTCTTTCTACAATTTGAATGCATACATTAATTTAATATGAATGACAAGGCGTTAACATAATTCTTAGAAAAAATATTATTTTTGGAATGACATGTTTCAGCCGTATTGGTGTGTCATGCCAGTGTTCCCCAACCGGTGGTCGCAGAGACTTTCCGCGGGGCCGCAAACAGTATTTTAAATTTCAAGAAATTCGCCATGCAAAAGTATTAAATACAGGAATATTTATGCAAAAAGAATTTTCGTCCATGTCCTCAATAAAATAGAAACGAAGGCATTAGACTGGACGTGAAGGCAGCACTTCGTCTGTCAGAGACAGCACTGTAGCCAAGAATATCTAATATAATATATTAGTAAAGATGCAACATCAAGTTTCATGTTAGTTTGTTGAAAAAAAAAAACACTGTTTTTGTTCAACTTCAATTATAATATATCAATCTGTTGTATGCATATTTGTTAGCTAAAGTTATGTCCATCTGTCACTATACAAAATTTAAAAATTATTTTTATTTTAACCATTTTTATTTCACTATTAGTTCTCTGCAATTTTTTAACTGGTCCGGGTGTAATTTTTGAATATTTGGTTAGATTCTATTATGTGCTTCATTCTGTGGTTTCGAAGATAATTTCTGTCTGCATCTTCAGAATGATATATAAATATTTTTTCAAAACATTGAATATTGCGTTCTTGGTATTCTTGCAACGACCCTTATGTATGGAAGCGAAGCATGGAACTGACAAGAGAATGATGAAAGTAGAATAAATGCAGTAGAAATGAGATCTCTTAGACGAATCCGTTAAAAAAAAACTATGTATTATAGAGTGTCGAATGAAAATATAAGAAGTGAATGCGGTGCGAATAAAAGTGTTATGAACAGAATAAAGAAAGAAACATTAAGGTGGATGATGGACACATGGAAAGAATTAATGAAGAAGGAATGGTAAAAAAAATTATAACAGCTGTCGTAAATTAAATACAATTGTGATATAAAAACAAAGTTTTTTCATTAACAGTTTTAAAAAAAGTATTTGTTTACGATGTAAATGGAACTAGAAATAGAGAAAGAAATATATTGAATGTTGGGGAAGCGAGAGAAGTATGTCAGGAAAGAATGTGGCAGTCCATTATTTCTGTTTACCCCTTCGTGGAGACGCCCTTCGTGGTAAGTTATGGTAGTTAGTGAGTACTGAATATTGCGTGCCATGTTTGTACGTCATATCATAAACGTGCACATAAAAAAGGACCTTTAGTAAGTAAGAGCATTACGTGTATGTATAATATTATTCATAATGTTGTATCTTATAATTGAACAACCTTTCAATCAAACAAATGAAGAGAAAAGCTTTCACGAAAATATTGTACATAAAGACTTTCTTTACAACGATAATACTACAAAACTTCACAATAGAAAAATTATCTCAAATTAGGTATCATGTACGTTCCAATAACAATAAAAAATCATGTGCCTACTTAAATTTCACATTGTTAAGAGATCCAAACATCAACTTTATTTAATTAATTCAAACTGAGGTCCATTGTTCGGAGCCCCATACGCCCCTGGCTAGTTTTACTGCCCGTTAAATCCCTATTTACACAAAAACATTACAACGCTGTTATTAACATTACGAAACCTTTTATTTAATAGCAGAATGTACAAAGTTTCAGATAGGGGATTACGTAAAGCATGGGAAGTAATATTTGTCACGATTTTCCCCTGTGGTTTTTACAATGAATAAAAAACATGAAGCAAATTCCACTAAACCCGTTTTGCTAGTAAAGGTATTTTTATTTATTGTTTCTTGAACAATGATGTAAAACTTCATATTTATTCTAATGTAAATTGTCTGTTTTCTAAAAGTTTTATTATATTTAATGTAAATGACATGTTTCGCCTGACTTAGGCATTATAATATATCAAACTAAACACATTTAATAATGACTTAGACAGGCTAAACATGTTATTCACATAATATATAATAAAACTTCGAGAAAACGTACGTTTTCATTCGTATTAATTATTATTCACGAAACAATATTTTTTTTTATAAAAACATTGTTTGGTATTTATTTTTTATAGCAGTATATTTGTGTTGAGTCCTCTATTTTACTTAATTCTTTTGGTTAATACTAGACAGGGACATTCCGAGAAACATTACTTACTGCTAGCATCATAAGCAAAGGAGGGGGGGGGGTATGTAACTGTATTAGAGGGTAGGTTCCCATACACGCATACAAATTTGTATTAAACTGGCGACGCTCTTGTTTTACAGATAAAGAGCAGACGTATCACATATTAATGAGATAATACTCTACATTCTCTTCGTGTAAAAATCACAATATTTAATGTTTAATAAACTAAAAGACAAAAACACTATCGAATAAAAAAAATCGAATTCCCATATGCATATGAATTTGTTAAACATTTTCACGGTTAGGACAACAATAACTTGAATCTTGAACAAACAACGTCTTGTGGTTATATTTCGGATATCATTGCAGTCTCCGTGTTCAAGTTGAGTGATATGTGTACGAGTATATTGATATGTATACGAGTACCATCATGGGGCAAGGCCAACAGCTCGCTAAGCGTCGTTTGTCCCAAAGGAAATACAAGACATGAGCATATCCAAGATCCAATTTACCTCCATAGAATTATACAATATACCGTTTCTTGAAAAATGATGTAAAACTCTATATTTATTAATTAATATAAATGAAAACGTCTCTTTTCTAGAAGTTTTATTATTTTTGATTGGAATGACATGTTACGCTTTGCTGAGGCACATTGTCATCGCAATAAAATATAATAAAACTTCTAGAAAACAGTCGTTTTCATTAATAGTAATATAGCCATTAGGTAGGTTGTAGATATTCCAGAATTCGTTAGCTTGTAGATACGAGTATAGTAGAAACGCGAAGGTTCAAAATCTGGTAGAGGTGTTTTTTTACCATTTTTTTTAACTTAGTCCTTAATGAATTATAAAAGTCCCAATTTATACCGAGTAATCTAAAAAGAATATTGTACTTATGTTTCATCAATGCTATCCAATTATAAGAGATGTAATCTATTCTAAGTAACAGAGCTCTCAACAAGAAAATAATACATGATGTCGAAATACCATTTTTAAATTTAAGTACGTACCATAAAGTTAGTTTTTGCCATGATCTCACGCAGTGAGACAATGGTGTGGGAAAGGGAGGGATCTAGGAGAGAAGTTTCTTCACACTACTCGTATACAGTATACGGGATGAAATAAAGTTTGTGAATGACAAAACAAGATTTTACCGCCAGAAGGCAGGCGAGCCGGAGTATGTTATTGTTGCAAATTGTAAAGAATTCAATCCAACTTTCACTGAATTAAATTGAAATTCTTATATAAATAATTAAGTATAAAATTTATTTTACGATTTATTTGTATTTAAAAAAAAAACACTGTTTTCCGATTTTTCCTTTGGCGTATATTAAAAGCAGAATACGAGTGCATTATTCATCGGTGGAAAGTTTCAACACCAATTATTTAAGATTTTAAACTACGAGTTTTATACTATTGAGTTTAGTCTTCACGACACGTGAAGTGTTTTATACACTAACTAACTAACTAACCATCACGCCGTTTCCCAGCGGGCGAGGGGTAAGCAGAGAAGATGGACCGCCAAACTGTTGTACCCCTGACATAACTCTCGCGCCTATTCTACATTCACACATCGTGGCACGCACACTCGTCGATTGAACATGGCCGCCTTTTAGTATTTGGTTGTTGGTCATGCCATGTTTTCTTTGACCTTCCTCTACTTCTTTTTCCATTAATGTATATTAAATACTTTATTATTTTATTGCTAAGTTTTTATTCCATGAATTGCTATTTTGGCAGCGAGCTGCCGAAACCGGTCAGAACTAAAAACCGAAACTCATCAAAACTCTCCAACGAGTCGCACTCCAAATTTAAAAATATAGATATGTAAGTGAATTTAGATGAATAATTCTTCATTAAGTTATTTTTTGTTAACTGAATTAGTTATTTATACTAAACACATGAACTTAATACAACGATCTAGCCAATATAAATGAGAAATTATTATTAAAATATTTTATTGAGGTGCCGATAAAAATTTCAATAATAAATTGAGACGTTCATAATACTTATGCATGTTATTGATATGAAGTACACTTAAAACAGCTTTGCTTCTGTCTTATTTACATATTGAAACTATTTAATCATTGTATAACATGACTTAGTAGTTTCATTTAAACAACCTACATCGAACGGGGATGAAATACTATTGGCTTTAGATATTATTAGTTACTGCTCCCAACCAAATCTGGGTAAACTTGTGTATTAATGTTACACATTGCATCGATTCCAACTAAGTCTGGTTGGATTTAATACTGTTCTGAGTCTATGGCCAATAAGTTTCCACTAAAGTAAGATTAACTGTACAATAAGTTAGTCTCTTTATACAATATGCTGAAACATTCATATAAATGCAATATTTCTATTCGTGTGATTATAAAAAAATTTACGGCGATTTTTATATCAATAACAACATTATTCTTTTCTTATTTATTGTTTCTTGAACAGTGATGTAGAATTCCATATTAAATAATTAATACGAATGAAAACGTCAGTTTTCTAGAAATTTTATTATATTGTTTTGGAATGACGTATTTTGCCCTTCTAATGCATTATCAAATGTAACATGTTTGTGTTAATCAATTATTATTTCTACTGACCAGGGTGTAAATTTATAAACATTTTAAATGGGAGAACTAACGAAACTAAAATATCACAAAATAAAAGTGGCAAAATACAAGACTTAATAAAATGTTTGGAATGTTTAGAAATTGAAAAAAATATGCTGAGTGATTTTTATGCTCTGTGTTAGTCTTAATGTATTCATTTTATCAGTGAAAACAACAGTTTTATTTTTCTTCATGGTTGCAATACTAAGGATTGGTGTCCAACAAGCTTCACTCGTTTCCTCCACTCAATCCTGTCTCCATCCAGTAATCTAATTTATATATTAAAAAAACATATTTATGGAATTCCACAGTGTTAATGCTCTAAGTTTATCAAAAAAATGCATTTAAATATTGAGGTGTGATTATAATATAATACATAATCTCGATGTTTTGCTGCATTTTAAGGACATATTTCGTCTTACTAGACATATAAATACATTTTTTTAATTTTTAGAAATAAAATTTTATTAATTCTCTTTCGAAGTATTTCATTATTTTTATTAACTATTGCAAAAATGTCAGAACTGATGATTGAGGCACAA
Source organism: Lepidostoma basale (assembly GCA_022606425.2). Taxonomy (NCBI): domain Eukaryota; kingdom Metazoa; phylum Arthropoda; class Insecta; order Trichoptera; family Lepidostomatidae; genus Lepidostoma; species Lepidostoma basale. The sequence goes on along the minus strand of JAHDVF020000032.1, from coordinate 733,979 downwards.
TAATTTTAAATTCAAAATAATCAATGACGCCAAAATTATGAACGAATCTTAAAATCCAAACTAAGCTACGAAGTAATTTGAACCACTCGTACTAAATTTGATGTTGTTTATTGAAACTGTTTATTCCTGTGAAAATTGCATCATAAATCTTATACTTCCAAATTAGAAACCATCCGGAATAAGTCATAAATTGAAACGGAATTAAATAAAGACGACTTGAACCGCTGATTTAAATTAATTTCTTAACATTGTGAGACTTTCAATTAAAATATTGTCACTTCCTCGCCTACCGCTGGTAACACTAATAACACCTGAAAATGGTTGATTAAGCCGGGGAAAATTAATATATTCCATACATATGCTACCCCACGGGGTCGTGCGTTATCTAAGGTACTTCGTTTTGTGAGCACAAATACAGAATGATTAATACTTGATTCAATTCTTTATTTATGCTAAACACATAGAAACATAAAATTAGAGCCAATTACATGCTATCACAAATATGAATGTTTAGAAGAATTAACAGTTCAGACCAATGAATCGAAATCGAAGTTAAACTTATATCAAACAATAGTAAAGTAATATTTTATAGAATTCAAAATGATATTATAATTAAAATTATTATAAAATAAAAACAAGTCATGTAACATTATAGTTTCATTCATGCCAAAAATATGATATGATTATTTATATTACATATTATATAATATTCTAAATAATTCGCTTTTTATTTTAAATAAAACAACGAATATTTATTTTTATCAAATACATTTTTACAACAATCTAAATAAATTCTGACAAGCTGATCACTTAAATCGATTATGACGATGATGACATTTTGAGATATACTTAAATCATTTTGTTGACAAATTACGAACGATAAAAATATTCTTATAACTTTTATATTTTAAAATACCGTAAATTATTATGTAGAATACAAAAAATATTTTTAAATGTTTTTAAAACGGTGTTTTAATTTATAAAATATGTGTTTATGAAACGTATAAAAAACAGTTTTAAATTAATTTATTATTAGTAATTATTTTTAATTAAAAAAAATAGTAATTATTTTTATATGATGTAAAATTTTAATAATTGAGTATCCATCTTTATTGGGCTTTTTTATTATGTGCGAACTTTCATAAATATCGAACAGATATAAATTTCAACTCATTTGTGTACATTCAAGTAATATTCATACTGTAGGTGAACATACATACATACGTATCTATACAAGATCACATCTTATATTAAATACACAGTCATTAACATCAACTCTCACAACAAATAATGTGAACCTTGTGCCAACAATAGTTTACATATTCCCTGTTGGTATTTAAACACATAAACACACACGCACACAAATAAGACGCGAGTGCCTATATACACCCTACACAGACATGTTTACCCTCAACCACATCCATAATAATAATCCAACGCAGACTTTACCGAACTTACGAGATCAAAATTTGATTTTATCTCTAGCCAGTAAAACCTGATATAAAACATTATGGGATCTGGTGAAAGCGCCATACCGAAATTATTTTCAGACATAAGAACGTTTCGCAATTTGAATTTTAACGAGATATTTTGTACTTATTCTTCTTCTTAAAATTGTTGGAAGCCGCTAGGGACTGTTTGTGAAGAGTTTGCTGCATCTTGCGATGGGCACTCCCAGCTGTCATTACTTCTCTTTCAGGCATTCTTCTCCTCTCTTACCCGTGCAGGTCAAGGTGTGGTAATCTCTGGGTGTTCATTCATTCTTCATGGTCCCTCCAATACCTGTTTCTCTTTCTCCCCCCCCCCCCCCCCCCTCTGCATATCACACATCTTTCTGGTAGTCGTGTTTCTCATTCATGTAGAGTCCTGCCTGCTATTTTTCTCGCGATTTTCATATCTGTGGTTCTGAGAAGTGATATAGTGCGAACTGTGTCAGTACTTGTTTCAAAGCCATATATAATGTAAATATAGTGGAAGAATAATCCATGGCCTTCTTATTTTCGAAAAGAACGATAAGTATGTATTTAAAATGGTTCGTTATATAATTTAATTAGTTGATTATTTATATGGCAAAATATTGAGAAGATGCCATTCAATAATTTCAGTAAAAAATAATATTTTCCCAACTCCTGTTGCACAACGCTATATTGCGATATCCGAATTTATTATATAATTTTGAATGTTTATCTACAACTTGTATTGTAACAAGTTATATTGTAGAAACGTAAATTTGAAAATTCATTTACGCTTTATTGACAGATTACCTTAAAGACGATGGGCATTCATTTCATTTCATTTATTTATTTAAATATATCCAAAGCATTACAGAATTAATACGAATGAAAACGTCAGTTTTATAGAATTTTTAGTATATTTTATGGGACTGACATGTTTCGTCATTCTAATGCATTATCAAATGACATTTGATAATGCCTTAGAAGGGCGAAACATGTCATTCCCATAAAATATAATAAAACTTCCATAAAACTGACGTCGTCATGTGTATTGTTATTTAATATGGAACATTACATCATTGTTTAAGAAACAATAAATACATCAGAGAATTATTTTCTAATACACTAAAGATACAAGTTAGATATATGTTACATAGTAATTAGTCATACATATAAAAACAATAAAAGAGCAAGAAACATGAAATTCATGACGAATTATCAAAATGAATATACAATTATAATAAAGACAGTGCTTCTCTCAGGTGAGCAACACTATTACAAAATACATCAAACTCCGAGGTGACACGATTTAGCAAAGATATTTTTCTACCTACTGGCACAACCATAGCAAGATTGTTCTGCGTCGTTGGAGATAAAACATTGTATGGTCCCTTAGTGTAATTTAATAATAAAAAATTAACGACGTACCCTTTGAGCGTAATTTAATAAAAAAAAAACGGGCAACCTTTCAGATTAGGTGCAACCAGAATGACAATTATTTTTTTATTCCATTATTTTATCACTAAAATATTGTATTTGTAGTTCGATTTCATTCATTGTAAATTATTCTAAACTCACTAACTAACAGAAAGAATGCACCGCCATACTGTTCTTTCCTGACATACTTCTCTCACTTTCTCAACATTCATATATAATGTCATGCAGCGCGTCGATTTCTCCGACTCCTCGCTTGGCCGATATTAAATATTTGATTTATTTGATCGTGGCACGTTTGTCAATCACTATTTTTCGTTCCGTTTACATCATTAACATATACTTTCTTTGCCATTCTTTCTTCATTAATGATCTTTTTGATATTTTTAACACTTTTATTTGCACTGCATTCACTTCTTTTATTTTTATTTGACATTCTATCATACACAGATATTCCACACATTCGCCCAAGTCTCATTTCTACAGCATTTATTGTACTTTTATCCTTCTTTTGCCAGTTTCGTGCTTCACTTCCATATAGTTGGTTATCTATCACATATAGTTAACTATGACATATAGTCACTGAACTGAACTATCACATACGAGTATACAGGGGTAGGCGCTCGAAGTGTTACCAACTTCACGCTGCTGTAGTAACCAACAGTGCGCTCATATTTTGACACGTGTTAGTCTGTTATATTGTTAACAATTCTACGGAAGCATGTTGTTTTACGTCACAGTCAAAAAAAGTTATCGAAATGGAATTCAAACTCAACAGTGTTATTGCTCTGTATTTGGCTGAAAAATTGCAACCAGCCATTGTAAATGAGCTACGACATTTAAATGTGAACAAATGTTGATGTGTCGGACCATTTTACGTTACAATGATACTGGTAGCATAAAAAACGCCATGGAGGTGGACATCCAAAAACTGCAACATCGACAGAAATGGTTCGACCGGTGAAGGCCAGAATTCAACGTAATCCAAGGCAAAGCGCAGTTCAATTTGCGAAAAATATCAATGTGTCTGCTCGTAGCATGGGGCGCATATTAAAAAATGAACTACAATTGAAGCCCTACAACACACAAAAAGTGCAATATTTAACGTCTATACAAAAGGCAGTTCGCCTAGCAAGAGCAAAGGTGTTAAAACACTTGCACGTTGATAGCGAGCTAGAAAATTTGGTCTTTTCTGATTATTTTTTTTACGGTTCAGCAATATGTAAACAAACAAAACGATCGTGTATGGTTACATTGTAAATCAAGAGACAATTTGGACCCTCGAATTGCTCTGCAAAAGCAAGCGCCTGCATCAGTGATGGTTTGGGCCGCGGTAACTGCCACAGGACCCTCACCACTCGTTTTCATTGAACAGGGCGTAAAGGTAAATCAACAAATCTACAGTGAAAAGATTTTAAATGATGCGCTGTTACCTTGAGCATGTAAAAAAATAGTAGAAACCATTGGACGTTTCAACAAGACTCGGCACCATCCCATAAAGCCCGTTAAACCCAATATTTTTTACAAGAAAAAGTTCCAAGCTTTATTTCATCACAACAGTGGCCTCCATATTCCCCGAACTTAAACCCAATGCACTTTTCCATATGGTCCATTCTAGCGCCCAAATTATCAGCTAAAAAATATGAGACGGTCGACGCCTTAAAGATTGCTCTCCGCCGAGAACGGGACAAAATACCATCAGCCCACATTCGTGCAGCGTGTAAAGCCTTCTTGGACAGACTCGATGCTATTATCCGCGCTAAAGGTGGCTACATCAAACAATAACATATTTTTTAAAAACTTTGAAATGTTTTTTATGATATACTGAAGTTTTTAAATTCAAAAAATCAAAATTGACAAAATTACAGAATTTTTAATTGGTAACACTTCGAGTGCCGACCCCTGTAGTTAAAAAATTATATTTGTTTATATTATTACTGTTATAATTATCCTAACTATTAGTATTATAATATTCAAAGTATTTATTAATTAAATACTTAATTCCTTAAATATTTAAATCTAACGTTGGAACAAAGCATTTCATGATTGGAACTCATTAAAACTCAATTTATTGTATTATATAAATTGTTTCATTATGTAGATCAGATATAAATGTTATATAAAACTATTCTAAGTTAATATACAAATTTGATATAATGATCAAATTCCATGCAATACTTGCGTATTCTAGCACAATTATATAAATTGACTTAACTTAAATTTATATATTTAAGTTGCTTTCTGCAAATTTATGGAGATAATTCTGTATTCATTTAAACAATAAATTACAAAGTGAGCTATTTCCTGAACAGCCTTTTTTATCGTGTTTAGCAGCAATGAATATAAATTTCCCAAACTTTGTTTGTTCGATAGAATTCGCAGTCGACTACCGAAGTATGTAGGTATCCACATTGATTTACATCTAAACAACAAACTTTTAACTTCTTTGAAAAATAACGTGTCTATGTAATATTAAAAAAAAAACATTTCTAATGAATATATTACTTCCTTGTTTAAGCAATTTGTTAGTTCCTTGTTTGAGCAATATCGATTGTTTCAGATTTATTTTTTGAATGTTGTGTTATTCAAGGAAAAATAGTTCATTAATAGGAAAAAAATCCTTTTTTAAGTTTTAATGTATTATATTTTATGGAAATGACATGTTTCGCCTGACTTAGGCATTATCAAATGTTTACTGGACTTAAGATAACTGAATGATTTTCGTGAAATATCTTGATGGAAGTTCATATTTCATTTCTCGGCGCTACATCCTGGTGTGGAACTTTGCCTCCTCCACAACGGCCCTCTACTGACTTCTGTCCCTGGCCATTTCTCTCCATTTCCCAGCTCCTTCCATTTTCTCCCAATCTTCTTCCACGCAATCCGCCAATATTTTCCTCGGTCTGCCTCTTGGTCTATTTTCTCGGGGCACCCATCTTAATATAATTTGTGGTCTTCTACCCTCTGCCATTATTTCCACATGGCCAGACCACCGTTGACGTTGAGACTTACAGAATCTCACTACTGTTTCCTGGTTAATCAGTACTTTAAGTTCAAGGTTTCTTTTAATTCTGTAGAAGTCCCATCCCATAGCGTGGGTCCAAAAATTTTCCTCAGTGTTTTCCTCTCAAAAACTGCCAGCCTGTCTTCCTCTCTCTGCGTTAGAGACCATGTCTCACAGCCGTAGGTGACTACCGATCTTATGATAGTCTTATATATTAAAAGTTTGGTATTCTTGCTGAGTAACATGGAGCCCAGAAGCTTTTTACACCCATGAAAATAGTGGTAAGAGACGAAAATTGAATTCTTCTGCCAGCTTATTCTTAGAATTGAGGTTCGAGCCCAGATAGATAAAATGATAGACCTCTTCGTACAACTTCTTCTTCTACTTCCTCGGCCTATTCCCGTCCACTCCTGAACAAAGGCCTCCTCCATTCGCTTCCATGTCACTCTGTCCTGTGCAGACTACATCCAGGTTATTCCGACTTCATTCATTTATTTATCTCTGCTTGTGATGATGATATCATCCGCAAACGCGCAGATTTGAGACGACTTAATATCAATACAGTCTGTTAATTGAATTTTACGTACTACAGCTTTCAGCACTAGGTTAAAAACCATGGTGGAGAGAGCATCACCTTGCCTTACTCCGGATTCAATCATGAAATCGTCCGATAGCTCATTTTGTACGTTAACTACGGCTTATGATTCAGACAATGTGATGGCTACTAGTCTCTGTAGTTTTAGTGGCACCCCTAGTAGTTTCAGTATGTACAACATTCTTTCCCGGTAAATACTATCAAAGGCTTGTTTAAAATCAATAAACAGGTGGTATAGTGGAATGTTATGTTGAAACGTCTTCTCCATGGTTTGCCTCATGAAAAATATATGATTTATGGTGGATCTGTTGGGCCGCAAACTGGTACTCTCCTAGTATGTCTTCCCCGTACTTTAAAAGTCTCCTTTATAAAGTACAGGAAAATACTTTGTATGCAGTGTTTGACAATGTTATTAAATAGAAAAGTAATTAAATAAAATGAAGTTTTTAACTACTTCCACTTTTGTCTTTATTTCGAAAGCGACTGGTTTCGCCAGACTTGCTGGCATCAGCATCAGATACCAGCATACTTGTCGAAATAAAGACGAAAGTGGAAGTACGAGTAGTAAAAAAAATCGTTTTATTTCATTACTATTTAAAATTTATTAGCCATTGATTTTTATATAGCCATTGAGAGGAAGCTAGTTTATTGCCATTTGTATTATCACATGAACTTAAAGTAAAGAAATTGTTTGTGCTATCATCGCAGGGGTGGCAATTATAGCTATTGCCAATCTGCCACAAAGGCCATTCACTGGGTATCCTATCACCTGTAATCTGTATAAGAACAATCACGTTATCTATAGTACATTTCCGGACACGGATACATTAATTAATATTTATAAGGGGGAAGTTTCCATGATTGGAATTCGGCCTAACAATATGGGTCCTCCAAGACAAATAGATTGGTAAAGTTTCGCATCTCAAACATTTATTACATCGGACCCCGCTTACGGAGCTGGGGGGTAAGACGCGGGGATAAGTCGCCCAGGGCATGCTGCCTGATTAAAGTTGCAAGGCCGGTGTATAAATTACATTTGGCTCAAGTCTCAATACTCTTCAGACTGCAGTAGACCTCGCCAGGCGGTCTTATGCAGTTTCTGTGGCAAGAGTTGAACGCTCTCGTTTCCAAATACGAACTCAGTTGCCCCGAATCTGTATTAGTTATTACTTCTCATCAAACTCTTCTAGACACAAAATGAAATCTTAGATTATGTATTATGTATGAATACAATATTTTTAATAATAACAAATGAAGGAATCATCTTCCAGGCTTAAGAAATGCTTAATCATAATGCCTAAAACATTAAATTCAATAAAATACTCTTAAATTGGATAACCCGTTCTAGGAAGTGTTTTTTGTTTAAATAAATAAAATTTCATTTTTTAGGTATCTTTATATTTCACAGTAGTGACCAGTTTCGCCTTGCCAGGGATTCATTAGGAGAATATTAATCATTGAGAATGTGATTAAATCAAATCAGTTTATTTCATCAACAGACATTACAAAATTTATTTTTAAGGCATCTATTGAGAACAGGTAAAATAATATATTATATAGTATACTACCAGAAACGCATAAGAGATGGTTTAACATTAGGAAGACAGGATACTCTCCAGAATTAAGAGTATTTGCCCTCTGAACGTACTTTCACTAACATGAAAGACGTCTTCTCCGAGGAGACCGCGTTCAGCAGACAAATTGCTCTTCCCACCGGTGTCACCAGAGGCAGATTGGTTCTGGCGGCCGGTAGGTAAAACAATCTGTGCTGTCGCTGTCGGAGATATCTATCGGGGACAAAAAGCCGAACACCCTCCAGTACGGCCGAGTTCTCGAAGTATCCCCTAATTAATCTAAAGAAATGGGTAATTAGATGCCCATCTCTTCGAAGCTGTAGAGAATTGGTTCCGAGCATTCCCAAAAGAAATGCCGTGGGATAGAGCCACGGATAGCTACCATACTCCCTCATGTAGAGATACCTCAGAAATTTTTTCTGAACCCTCTCCAGCATAACGGAATATCTCGCCTCGTGAGGACTCCATATCACAGAACCACTTTCGAGTCTGCTCCGAACCAATGCGTTGTATAGGACTCTGAGCACATTGGGATCCCTGAAAACTCTGCCGGTTCGGACGATGAAGCCCAACATCTTCAGTGCAGTGCCACAAATCCTCTCAACATGTGCACGAAAAGTCAGCCTACTCTCATAGATGATCCCGAGATCTCTCATCGTAGATACATGTGCTAGTTGCTGGTTGTTCATTGTGTATCTATAATACACAGTTCTCAATGCTCTAGTAAAAGATAACATAACGCACTTAGAGACATTGAATTGCATTTGATTACTGTGACTCCAGTTGACAATATTATTGATGTCCGACTGGAGGCGAAGACAGTCTTTAGGATTTTTAATTTATTAATATTCATGTTGCTTAACTTTCGGTGAAAATTAACAATTAAATGGCAAAAGAACGCACTTTATACATGGCGCGAAGCAATCTATACTACGTAAAACGCAGTGCCCAAGCTGCCTAGTGATCGGCAGTGAAGAGAACACTTTTACAAATTGTCTCTCTAAATATTTTTTTCCCGAGAAATTTTAAAAAAGCAAAATTACGTCGCGTTATACTGATTTATATTATTAAATATTATGTTAGAAGATATTATTGAGATTTTTACTTTATTTGTTATCCTTCTCTTTAGCCATCTCTCCAATGTTGGATATAATACTCTTGCTATGCTGCGCGACTCTCATCCAATTATTTCGTCAACCCATCTTTTTGAGGTCGACCGATGCTTCTTTTTCCTTCCCGGGGTTTTCACTTCAAAAATCTGGGTCCCCATTTATATATCTCTTGTCTGGTAACATATCCTGCTCGTTTCCACTTTATTTTGGCAACACGGTCCATCACATCGATGGCGTCGGATTTTTACAATAATATTTTTAAATACAAAACTAATAGAGGTTAAAGAAAACAGTGTTTGTTACATAATTTGAAATAAAATAATCATCGTTAAAATATGCAGATGCAATGTTTTAATGCGCCATTAACGTGCGGAGTCAAAAGGAATAAACGTCTCGTAAAATCTCTGCGGCGACAAAATGGCGGTGTTGGCTTTTCACGTTGAACTGTCCCGACAGGGAGGTTGAAAGCTGAAACATCCCATTTCGGACAGGTCGCGGTTCGCAGAGTTTTCAGAGAACTGTCGACTCAGAGAAAATATTGCGAACAGTCTCAAATATTAGATATTTCAAGCGGAGAAACACAAAAGCTCTTCTTAAACAAAAATTCTTTCATGATTATGATGTCAAAAAATAAATTTGTTAATATTATCTTATACATAATATTTTTTAAGTCGAATAACGATAACAAAGTATTATCTTTTAATAATAAATGTAGACTTAAGTAAATAAGTGGAAAATATTATCATAACATAAGTTTTAATAAAAAAAAATGCGTTTTATTTCACTTGACAATGGAAACATGTTCCCATTTTTTCTTTATAATGATGAAGTTAATCTTTATAAAAAATGATTCGTATGTAAAAAAACGATTATATTTAATAATTCCCAGGTTGGGCAAAAAGTAAGGAACTATTTATCCTTCTAAGTTGGTTGTTACAATAAATATATCGCCCGCCGTCCCTAGATATGACACAAAGTCGGCTAAACCTTCTACCACGATGGATTGGGCAATACAAAATAAACGATTATTTTTTTAACCATCCTACGAAACCTATCTTGCCATTGAGAAAAAGAAGAAGTTTTGAATCAAACCAGATTTACCATGCAGCTGATTTTCTCTTCCTTGTCTCTTGTCATCCCGTATATTAGATAAAATACAGGGACATAATTAAAAACCTTCAAATAACAAAAAAAAATCTCTCTCATTTTCTCTTCTCACCCATAAAAGTCCCAGTTCAGAGTGTGTTATTCTTAGTCAATTAATATTTCATTCGATTTCGGTTTACCATTTTTTAATATTTTTCCTTTATTGGTTTTAAAGTAATTGATACTTCCTGGTGGTTATCTCAAGGATATTACTAGTTATTATAAAATATTATTTCTGTATTTTGTATTATATTAAATATCAACTCTGCAGAGCTGACTCAGTAAGCTCTGGGGTCCATGGGCTATCTGTATATGTTCCGACATTTGCCTTATAGTTGAGGAAACCATGAAAAAGCTCAGATAGAACAGTTTTGATACTCGTATAACTATGAAGAGAATTAAAAAATGTTATATAATGTTAATACCATTGGTCGATTTACAATTGACTTAGTATGGGTATACTACTATAATTGTATCATATTGGTGGCGATGAGGTTCGCAACCCATCACAACGCATCTCCCGCAGGGGCGAAAAGAGAAGAATGGAGTGCCGCATCGGTTAAAGTGTGGCAGTCCATTCGTAAGTATCGCGATGGTTAGTTAGTTAGTTAATTTTGTATCATTGAGACCAAATTATCTTTATCAAATGTCAAGTCACACGGAAGCACTATAAAGCTCTCCTATATTCTTATTTAGGACTCACCTTTTCATATTATTTCAATTAGTACCTTTAAATGTATTAAATCAAATATTATGTTTAATTATATAATTTGCGGAATCTACGGCAGCCCCAATAATTTTTCTTATGAAATTATTATAATACTTTACAAGAAAATTCTTTACAATTTATTTCTCGTAAACGTACGAATTTCAGGAATCTATACTTTAAATTTAAGTTGAAAGGAAATCAAACAATAAAATTGAAAAACGAACGATATATTTATTAGGATTTTCAGTACAAGGGTTCACCGAAGTAAGGCCAACACATGAAAACGAATTCGGGGGATTTATTTGCTATTCGATTTTCCAAAGTTAGATGAATTCAATAACGGCTTCCAAGAATAATCCCGCGTTATCAATCATCGATATCTTCTCCCAGAACAAGGGTAGGGAGAACTGTGACGCTGTGGGTAGGGGGAACATATCACTTGTCAAAGTTTCAAACAAGTCCTTGTGATGTGTTTTGTCAAAGTATGTTTTGCAAGGTGACGCTATTCACACTCCGTGCTCATCGTTAGTCAAATCATCCTTCCTTAGGTGTTAACGGAAAATCCTTATTAATCCTTTATAAATAGATAACACTTTCTGGGATATAATCATCTCTTGGGTGCATTAAGACGTTTTTTAAATGTAAAATGAACACTGTATCCAATTTTCGTGATCGATTAAAAAATAATATCACAATGCACACAACAAATAGAATTTTAATACGACTCTTCACTAGTTTCAATCCAAGGAATTGGTTTGGATCAAAGTGTAACATTTTTTCTAGTTCTTGGGATGCCACTTTGGCCTTTAATGTGTAGTTTTTCGTCACTTTCCACATTTGTATACAGTAGGTTATTTGAACCCAATTGTGACGGTTAGTTAGCTATCTAGTGCAATTTCAAATAATTCAAAATGGGTAATGGACATCAACTCTTCAAAGAAAAATAAAAATTTCGATCAATTTTAATTGATTCGATTCACATATCGTCCAAAAGGATACAGCCCATTTCGTCCAATCCAAATGTTCAGAAGGAGCCATTCAAAAACCCTTTGAGTCACTTCCGTTTGATGTTCCGGAACTTAGGTAAACCGGCCAACGAAACAACTTTCAAAGGGAACTCTCAACTTAAAGTTTAGTCTGTTATGACTGCTCCTATTCATAAAATTCTCGCTAAATTTACGTTGCAAAGTACCTTTTTGATATTATTGGCAAACTATTAATACACGAACAATTTAACGACTCACAATTTCATTGCACTTAAATATAAAGGTATAATTATCATTCTAAAATCTTGACTTAAATGCCACTTGAAATTGAGTAATCGATTAGCACTTATGCCAAGTAGAAGCTTTATTTTTTATATGACTGACACCAAGGATTTAAATCGATGGTATTATAATTTATTATACAATCTTCCACACGAGTAAAAAATACGCTATAATTATGAAGAAAGAATCTTTTCGTGTCCAGACTTGAACCCATGTGGTACGTAGTCTTGAACTTATGTTACCTCGATCATTAGCCAAGCGTGCTGTCCTCTTGACCACCACGTGATCTTCGTGCAATTAAAAAGGGGCTCTTTTGGTTCATGTTTTGTATTTTTAACCCAAAATATTAACCAATTGAAATTATAATTCTATTTTCTTGATTAATTATGTAAAACTCCACATTTAAAATAAAACATTGATGAAAATCGTCACCTGAGAGTAAGAGGGTTCCAACTAACAAAATTTCACAATTGGCTTTTTTTCGTGAAAAGGATTCTTACTAACCTTATCTATACGTACAATTTAAAAAAACATGTAAACGTATCGTCATTTTGATGTTACGAAAAGAATCAAGTTCCATCTGATCATTCAAAACACACGATTCACTGAAGAAGGATTCATTTAAACTTAGAACTTTGTTATTCCAACTATTGCCAGACAAAATATACACGTTTCTCGGTAAAATAATCTCTGGAAATTGGAATAAAACCCCTTTATTCCAAGATACACACCCGAAACCAACAAAACTTTGACTTCATTTTTCTCAGCTTTATACTTTTGTCAGTTGGAACCTTCTTACTCTCAGGTGACAAAATGACAAACATCTAAAAGTTTCAAGATATTTTATTGGAGTGACATATAATATATGATTTGCTAAACATTTGATATTAACTAAGCGAGGCGAAACATGATAATATTTCCATAAAATATAATAAATCTACAAAACTGACGATTTCGTACATCTTTAATATATAAAGTATTTCTCTTACACGAGGAATAGAAAAGTATGATCTTCCGAAGTTATGCATAATTTAAAAACTTTGTATTAATACAATTAGTTATATCTGAAAACTTTCCGTTTTATTGAAATCTGTTTTGTATTTTTAGGCATAACGATAAACGTTGTTTTTAAATTAAAACCAAATTTTGCTTAATAAATAAAAATATAAGAACGCTGAAAAATATTTTTATTTTTAACTGTATTATGATGCTTTCACCTTTCTTGAATTCTTTGAAGCGCGTGTATTTAGAATTTTTCCAGGTTCAATTAGAGTAGGTACCGGATTCATATTGTAATGTTTTTTTGGGATGTAATATTTTTAAAAACAACATAAATAATATTGAAATGTCAAAATACGCTACGTAATATAAAATAATTAAGACAGCATTCATGATCCTTGCAAATGTATAAGCTCTTAAAACATTACGATTAATTGCGTGGTCGTCTAGGAGCAAGAACCCTTGGTTATTGATCAAGGGAACTAAGGTTCAAGATTATGCAATATCCGGTTCCTTCTTCACAACAATGTGCAAGTACTTCTCAGATTGGGAATTGTATAATAAATAATTATAACACACATTTAAGTCTTTGTTGTTTATCTTTAAAAAAATATAATATTAAATATCTGCATTCACAATTTTTGGAGCATTCGCGTTAGCCAGCCTTTGAGGCTAGAACAATCTTCCTGCGGACTTCAAGTTCATTAAAAGCCCTTCAAAGTTTAGATCGAGACATAAAACGCGCATTTTTAAATTATCTTGATGTTGATATTGATTGATTGCGAAAGGCGCTGCCCTCATACTAAATATGCATTAATATTTTATAACTAAGAATGAGCGTTTTCTTTAGCGCTAATTTTATGATTATTCTTCTTCTTGTGCCGTGTTAGGTCCCACAAACGTTTGCGATCAATGCAGCAAAAACATGCTGCGCTTCTTGGAACTGGTACTCAATACTCCTTGTTCCACATTCATTTGTTTAATTATTATATTAACACTGTGCTATCAAAGTCATCAAATTTATTATAATTATTTTTATTTATGGTGATTTATATTTTAAGTTCACCGTTTTTTAAAATCTATTATTCCAAGTGAGCACTATAAAATAACTGAATATGTATAATTATTATGGAAAAACAATATTTGAAGAAGATGCTGATGGTCCCGCGATAACTAAAGATGCATCTATGAAATTTGGAAATCCTGGGCACCACGGAACAAGATGATCAACCTTGAAGACGTGCTGTATTTCATAGAATCAAAAAATAAATTATGTGTAAATCAGTTCCTGTGGATGGTTTTAAAGAAAGACCAACAAGCATTAACAAGAACATAGCACAATAAAAATTTAAGAGAGACTTTCCATTACTCAGCAATATCTTACAATACATGTGAGAGTAGATTAACTATTTTCCTAAAGAGACAAGAACCATTTATTCATCGAGACTGATGGGAACCAGCCAATTGAGGTCACTGAGACATCGCTTAATCAAGAGACTGAATAGATAGGAAAGCTATAATATTCAAATCGTAAAAGGTCTAATAATATGTAGGATATAACGTCTCTGCAGTCGTTGCGTCGCCATCTTAAACAAAGATTATAATTTAATCCTTCAAAAAGACGTAGGTTAAGAGCATAACGATAATCGATTTTGAAACTACATAATTACGAATAGTACACGATGTCGTAATAATACAAAATACTTATAAAGCATTTTTTAGATATGAAAATGTGTCATCAACCTCAAAATAAAAGGTCGAAAAATTACGTTAAACACGAGTGGAAGCACACTAAATATATAACAATAAAGAATGTTTGTATCACATACTTTTTGTTTTCATTATTTATAATGAACTTCTACCAAGAAATTTCAATTAAATATATTAATTATTCATTATTTATCGCATTAAATGCATTATTTAATACACATCATCAGGTGTTACAATAATATATCAATATATATATATATATATATATATATATATATATATATATATATATGTATGTATGTATATGTATGTATGTATGTATATGTATGTATGTATAGTATGTATGTATATGTATGTATGTATGTATATAGTATGTATGTATGTATGTATATATGTATAATATATGTATGTATGTATATAATATAATATGTATATGTATATATGTATATATGTAATATAATATATATAATATAATATAATATAATATATAATATATAATATATATAATATATAATATATATATATATGTATATATATATATATATATATATATATATATATATATGTATAATATTATATATATATAACTATATATATATATATATATATATATATATATATATATATATATATATATATTTTTTTTTTATTCCTGGCGCTCTGTAGCTGCCGGACGTTTTTTCAAATAGCTCCCCATTTAAATAAAATTTTGAGGGTCTGAGTACTCCATTTGCGTCTATTTAACATCTATTATCACCTTTTAATGAATCAAACAAATCTGTGTATCCAAAATTAATTATTTACGTATAGTTTCAGTGAAAAGAACAAATTAAGTTGAAATACGTGAAAGTTTTAAATATAAAGTGCATCGTGTAAACGTCTCTAAACGGCTATTTCCAAGTCGAGACCTGGTGTGAAGTGCAACGAATTGTGTGAAGTGCAACAGGATGATTTATGAGGGAATGCCCAAATTCTTGGAAATAATTTGTGAACTTTTACTATGTGCCAAAACATTAAGATTGATAAAACGGAGCATCTTCTACAGTGCCCTTGAGATGAGCAATTCATAAAAATGGCGCTTTATAAATTATCCAATTTATTATTATTATTATTATTATTATTACTAAATGCATTAAATGCAATATTTAATGCATTAAATGCATTATGTAAATGCTGATTGCCACCCCGAAGGAATGTGACCAAAAGATTTTAACACTCTCTGAGAACAACCGTGAGAGTTTTGCCCAGATGCCTACCTGGTCAAGGTTAGAAGGGTTCTTTATTCTGGCGGTCCAAGGTATGTAGCCAGTACCACATCTTGAAAACATCGATTATTGACCTATTTGATTCTCGCAGAGTCCAAGAGTCGCAACCATAAAGGAATATGGATAATACAAAAGATTAAAGTTCTTGGATTCGAATCCTGGCGATGGAAATGTGATTGTCACACTGTCTTTGGTCTGGTGCAGAATTCACGTGATAATAAAATGTCGATGAATTAGCTACCTATCACATGTCACGAGAATGAATATGATGTAGTATAGGCTATACCCCTATAGGCTACCCTTTACATCGATTTGGCTCGAGGGGGGTGATGATGTCAAGAGCGAGTCAATAAAATAAAAATAATAATAATTTGTCTTTATTTAGATAGCGACCGGTTTCGCCAAGCTGGGTGGCATCGACAGGTTGAACTTCAGTTTGTCAATGCCAGGCAGCCTAGCGAAAACGGTCGCTGTCGGTATAATACAAACGTGGATGTAGTTATTAAAAACATTATTTACTTTCATTTTTACCTAAACTTTAGTTTTACATATTAAAGGGGAGAGTAAATTAAATCTCTATTTGAACAAAATTCGTTATTTGACCAAAAAAGCGTACGAATACAGCGCGTGGGCAGGCCGAGCACATTCGGCGCTCTTTGGAGAATCCGGGCCGTGAATTGTTCCGAAGTTTGCCTTCCGTTTAACAGCTTGGTATAAATTTCCGTATTTTTATTTATCTTGGAGCGCGCGTGGGAAAAACACCTACCTTGTGCCTTTCTAAGAGAAAATTTTGGAGGGAAAACTCACGTTATATTACTTTAAAAACGCTTACGCAAGCATGTTCCCGGAGATATAGTATCCTTCTTATTGTAAAGCCTATTCTTCGACAGTTTCAGCCGAGTTTTATAATTTAGTGAAGTGTTTTCTAAGGGCACTTCATAATACGGCCGTGAAAAATACACCTCAACATTTTGAAAAAGTTTGTTTATTAGTGGCATTTCGGTGCTCTAGCACGCGACCACCGCACTATTTACTGAAGAGAGGAGTATCCAACAAAGGAGAGGAAAAAAACACATTTTTATGCGTGCCTTTTCAAAGCATTTTCGCGCTTGTGTACTTTTCTTCTTTATAACCTTTAAAACGAAACTGCCACAAGGTCACTAAGCTCTCTGAGGCTAAGCCTGAATTATGTTTAGTAATAAATTAAATTTCCTTTTACATCCATATCTGCGCTTTCGGATTCTAGTCCAAAATTAAATACAATACCTTTTTGTCCGTATTCCCTGAACGAAGATTTGGAGTGTTATAACAACAAACTACCGACATAGGTTTCACTTTTACCATTTAGCTTCATTTAATTTCAAATGTTTTACCTAATAGTGATTATACTTATTTTAATGCATATATCAATAAAACATACAAATAATAAAGTAAGTTCAAAAACATCTTACCACAAATATAAATGAATAGAATTTAAATGGACGACAGTATGAAACGAAATTGAAATTTATGTTGAACTATTACAAACAAAATATTAATAATACTGGAATAAAAAAAAGATGTAACATTATAGTCTCATCTCGTCCGAAAGGTTACTTCGATCATTTTTTTTAATTACGTTCGTTCAGGTGGAAAACATTGATATTACCAAAATGCTTAATATTGTCGCAAATCCTGTACCATGCCGATTTAACGGATATAAACCTTATTTAAATCCTACAAACTCCTCCTAGAAAATTATTGCTCTAATTGAATTGAAGCCTAGTTATTAGAAAGGTACTAACTGGTTAAAAAATTAGGACTCATTACATTCATTTTTTACTTTTCTGATACTTAGCACCTTTGAAGTACTTAGCCCTCAATTACGAAATTAAACAAAATGTTGAAGTTTCTATAACATTTCAATATACTGACAACACAGTTGTATGACAAAGGCAAATATAAGAAAGTATTGCCGTATTATTAAAAGTTTCTAAGCTGAGAGCCAATAGTTGTGCTTTTTGTGTACAAAACCAATTTTGTTTTGGAAAATGGAAAAGCTCACCTCGCCGTTCTCTCAACACTTAACTTCGTTCGACGTTTTTTTTCCTCGTGGGAGGTCGCGATAAAAGAAGTTTCTATTTATCTTTCCATCTAAGTCTTTGCAAAATTTATGCTCGAAAAAGAGCCCTCCCTGTTATGTTAACCTCACAATTTCCTCTCCAACCTGTGACGTCATAACCCACACACCCTCGGCGGCAATTTATTCCCATTTAAGCTTTATCATTTCATATCCCCGACCATGAGGCGGCAGGCACAATCTCATTGACTTGACAGACAGGTTCAAGTGCAATAAAAATCTAAATAAAAATAAAAAGTTTTTTTTATATACTTAATAAGATGTGATAATCCATTGTTTTGGCAGAAGTAACACCTGACGATGCTAAAAACGGATAGCGAAATAGCTGTCGCGACGATTTCGAAAGAAATATAATCAATTGAGATATTCATAGATCAAATTTTCTCACGCTTATAAAATATAACGAAACTTTTAAAAATCTGATTAAGTATTAGATTAAGTATGGAGTTTTTATCCTTAAACGATAAACTATTATTGGTCCATTTGGTAAGAGTCGCCTAATTAAGTTTTTCCACCCATTAGAGCTGCAAGGATTATTTTAAGATTATTTTTGTATCATGTAATCATGTTAAATATATTATTCAAGAACGATTATCGACTTTGCATAATTAATTTTTAATCAATATTTAATAATAATTTCTTTTAAAACAAATTTTATATTCGAAACTCTTACAATTTGATTAAAAAATTCTTTTTGTTCAAAAAATACATAACGTATATAATATGTGCATATAAAGTAAGTGTTAAAAACAGCTTTTGATCGTGGAAAAATATTATGTAATTTTTGAAAAAACAAAGTATTTTTCTTCTTTTTAAAGTAGTTCCCACTAGCTATAAAAAACATTTTAAAAATTTTCTAAGTCATAATTTTCAACTTGTTTTAATTTTTTTAGATAAATCTCATAATTTATCATGCAGAGTTATAAATCAAAACGTCGTAAAAGCGTGGGACGGGAATTATCGAGCGGTGGAATTACTTTAGAAAACTTTAAGGTTGATCCTTTCCAAGTCAAGTTGGCCCGCGCTCATATCGCCGAAAGAATTTAACTTCGAACCTACAGTTTGGAAAGCGCTATTGAAAATATTACGATCATATTAGTCACGTCCAAAAGTCATTCATTTACGTTTTACAACGCACAAGTTGGTTTCGCTGATTTAATTCCAATTTTGAATTCAAAATTGGAGTTTTATTATTTTATTTTACATTAACTTTTTTCAATCATATTTGGCAACAATGCTTCAAAATCAATCAGTGCTGTCATAGAAATGTGTCTAGAAAATTCGAATTGTCGAAACGTTATTAATTTTGATAAATATATTAAACTAAAACATTTTGAAGCCTAGACTATTTGTTTTCTCAAATCAACTCATTGTACTAACCGGAATCGATGTGCATTTTAGATTATTAGAAAGAAAAAAAAAACACTGAACTTTGGTGACTTTTAATACGCACGTGACCCTCATTGTTTTAATATAACTATTATAATTATTCGATAACAAAGTTTTAATTAAAACATTGAATGAAAACAATGAGTTATTTCAATTCATGGTAATGCGATTTTTTTAAGATTTAACCGTATTAAAGCGAAAATCAACAACTATGTTATTTAACATTTTTTGAAAGAAACAATTTGTTAGAAAGTGTACGTAAATTATGTGAATAGGGTTTCGAAAAAAGACCGTGGAAAACGTGGCAAGACCAAATTAATCTAATTTCAATGTAAGGAGTGGATAAAACCAACGTTCGTGCAACACGAATATATGAATAACAAGTATTTTCCTTATTATACATAACTGTGTGACGTCAAAGAAATATACTATAATAAATAAATAAATGTCGATAAATTTTTGATGAACTCTGGAATTACATTACGACGAATTTGTTTATGAATTAAAATACTGTTCTTTTTCACTTATGAATTTATTTATCTCAACATGTTTCGAAAATTTTGCAGCTTCATCATCATCATCATCATCAACCTTCTCGGTTTCTCCCGGTGATTAAAATGTTCTAAATGTTCTAGAAATTATTTGTAAATTGTTGAATATTAAAGAGTTAATGGTTAATTATTTTAGCTGTTGTAAAATAAGATATTAAAAATTATTTATTGGAAGTTAAGCGGTTTAATAAATATAATTTTGTAAGGAATTCTTTTAATTTACATTTTTAATCAGATTTTTTTTTAAAGATGTAAGATTTATTTTAAAGAAGATTTTGTAAAGAAGAATTGGACTAAGCTGGGCAGCTTTCGGAAACTTGAGCTACATCCTTAAAAACCGGAAAATACCGATCAACCTGAAACGAAAAGTCTATGTAGCCTGCGTTCTACCAGTACTTATGGTCTTGAAACTGTTATTATACATTGTCCAAAAAAAGTGCCGAGAAACTACGAGTGACCCAAAGAGCCATGGAAAGAGCCAAAACACACTGATAAAGCTGCAGCTATCTCCGGATGCCTAAGAGAGACTGTTTGGGACAATAAGCATATGCTAGTGGAAAGCAAAGTTCGAATTTATGGCCCATAGCAGGCCCATAATGACCTACGGAATCGAAGCAAGAGCAGACACTGTCAGAACCAAACATCTCTTAAGAGTAGCAGAAGTTCTCAATAGATGCCTTAAACTATTATAATTGTTGTTTGTAATATCTTTTGAAAAAATAAACTGATTTGATTTGATTTGAAAAAAAAAAAAAGAGAGAACATTGCGACCAATTGTGGGGAGAACCCTTAGAGATAGGATACCTAATGAAGAAATTTGCAAATCCTGCAAAATTGAAGAAATTGTGAGATGGAGTAGGCAGAGGAGACAATTCTGGAGGGACCACGTCGAGAGAATGGATCCAGCAAAAATTCCTAAGATCGTGATGCATGAGACTCCAGAGAGCCGTCGACCAACAGGATGATCACCAAAGAGATGGAGAGAAGGCTGGTCGTCTTCATCACAGGAAGAAAATTGATACCCTGCATAAACAGATCGCAAGATCTACAATCAGAAGAAGAAGATGAAATAAACAAATATTTGTATAAACAAAAAACCTCACATCTAGTGGACTTATTCTACTCTCATCGTATTTTTGCTAGTTTCATGCTTTACTTCTATGTATAATGATTATGCACTGTCATCTTAACTTTTTTGGTAGACTTTAATTTGCGATAACAACTTTAGGCGTACCATTTGTATTGTTTTATAAATCAGTTAAGTGAATTTACGTATTTCAATGCATATCATACACAAAGCTAGAAAAACGCACCCTTAATACTCGTACATTACTTTTAGTTCAATGTGATATAATCTTGAAGATTTTATTTTATTTTAACTCTCTCCCCGCCCTTAGAGTATAGGGTGGTTGGGCGATCTCCCAGCACGTCCTCTATTGGATTAACACAGGTACCGGGTGTACATAATGTTTGCACAAATCAGCACAGCAATTGAACAGTCTGAATGACCCGAGTAATCCTGCCCTGGGATGTAACACATAAACCGCATTTAAAGCGGGACTTTCAAACGAATGAGATCTTATCCCGCTAATTAACGTTTTTTTAATGTCCCAACGTGTCCCAAATTATCGTATATCACTACTTCTCGGTTTGTTTTATAATTGTATATAACACTAAAACTCTGAAATAATCGAAAAACAAACAACAGGTAAAACAATTACTTGTTTAATACCCATGTATAATTAATTAATGTTAACGTAGTCTGATAATGCCTTAGCAAGGCAAAACATGTGATACCCGTAAAATAAAACGAAATTTCTAGAAAACAGATATTTTAACTAACTAACTTACTTACCATCACGCCGTCTCCCCGAAGCTTATACATACAGGCATTTATATTCGTATTAATTGAATATTAGTCATTTTGTAAGTTAATGGAAATAAGAAATGAATGCGGTGCAAATGAAGCGTTATAAACACAATAATGAAAGGGTCGTTAAGATGGTTTGGACAGATGGAAAGAATGAATGATGACAGAATGGTGAAGGAGATATTTGAAAACGACGCGAACGAAGCTAGAAATAAAGGAAAACGTCGCACGATCAAAATAATCAAATATTAAATGTCGGTCGGAGAAATCGATGTGCGTAGATGACACGATGTATGAATGTAGATGTTGCGAGAGAAGTTTGTCAGGACAGAACAGTGTGGCGGTTCATTATTTCTGTCTACCTCTCCGGGGAGACCGCGTGATGGTTGGTAAGTTAGTTTAGTGGTAATTTACATTAAGAACAGCTTAATTCATTTTTGTCAAATAAGAACTGTCGTCAACTAGGTAAGCATCACGCCTTCTTCTAGAAGGGGTAGGCAGAAAGAAATAACAACCACACTGTTATTTTTTGACATACTTCTCTCACATTCTAAGCGTTCATACAACATGGAATATTCGTACGTTGAATTATCTGACTAATCACTTAGTCGACGTCTAACATTTAATTAATTTAATCATGCCACGTTTTCTTCAGTCTCCCTTTATTTTTCGTTCTTTTTACGTCATTAACATAAACATATAATGTTTTTTTTCTTCATATTTTTAAATTAAAGTGCGGTAAAAATCAGGTTCACCTTTGATATGTATTGTAACTTGAATAGTAATGTTAAACGACATAATAGATTATATTGTAAATACGAATGAAAAGCCTATTTTCCAGAAGTTTTGTTATGTTTTACGGGAATGACATATTTCGCTCCTGTTTTTGTTTTCCCATTTATTTTGTTCTACACAGACATTTGATAATGCCTTCCTAATGTGACCCGGTGTTGCAGCGGAAACTTGGAGGCAGAGGACCCACCAAGAAATCTGTACGATGACCCAGTAGCTCCTTATAACTAGCACTGTGAGAGACGGTTGCCTAGTATGGATTGGGAACGCATGCCGAGCCAGAGAGGCCAGTGAAATTAAGACCCTGTACACGTCTAGGCCAACCGGAGTAAGACCTCTTGGAGGCCTAGACACCGCCTAATGGATAAGGTTCTCGCTGATCTGGCTTGATTGGGCGAATTGGACGGCTGCGGCTGGGAGCAAAAGGCGCAGGATCATCAAGAAGGCTAAAACTCTTCAAGAGTTAAATGGCCATAGGGAGTAAATAAGTAATTTATATATGTAAAATATGTCATTCTCATAAAATATAATAAAATTTCTAGAAAACATGCAATATATATAATAAAATAAAGCCACATATTCATTTTTACATTACAACATTTTAAGCGCCGTCATAACAAGTTCACCGATTTATATTTTATTTCCCGTTTGACTGACTTTTCACTTGAGGCAGAGATATGGAATACCGGTCCGGAGGGGAGAGGGGAGCGAATAGATAGCAGAGGCTGTGCGGCATACAGCATCCAATGAGATTTACTGTGATTCCCGTGTTATTTCTGAACAGCCCTTGGGATCCGCCGTAAACATTTTTCCAAAATTTATTTTGACATAAAACCTTATGGCATCGCAGGTACGGGGAGATGCTATCATCGCCGTTATGACTTTGTCCATTCGCTGGGAATATTTTACGTTATTTATAAATAAAACATCTTACCTTCGATACGTGATCTTGTACGCGTGTTGTAAAGAATGTTATGGAGAAATTAAATAAAACTACATTTACATAAAGCCTAATAAAGAGTAGGCCTTTTAAAAAAAACACCCACCGATGTGATAATCATAAAACAATAATTAATGAGAACGGCAATTAACTAACCTTTTTTAACGCTTAATTAAATGCTACGAAAAGTTTTATTTAGACATGATAGATAATGCATACTTCTAAATGAAAGGTGAATATTTTTAGGGAACCAATATTTACTGCACAACTATTTAAGGACATTAAAAAAATGATTTTTTAAATTTGCACGCATCATTTTTCTTTATGCGGATTTAACAGAAAATACAATATAACTTTTATAGTCAATTAGTTTGCCGACAAGTATTGATAAATGGCGATAACACACGAATTGTAGTAAGTTGAACACGTAGAAAGTGACCCTGTATTTGCTTGTAGCAAGATTGTTGTACACTCATATAAAGCTTTAAAAAGATAAATGTACCTGTCTATAAATACGAGTATGCGATATTTTCTATACATTTTTCTGTGTGTACAATTAACGCCCTATTTCCATTGGGACAGTGAATTTAAAATTGTTTTAGAAAAGAATTATACAAATTATATTTTTAACGAATAAAAACACTGTTTTTTAGACTTTTCAATTAATTTTTCTATACATGTTTTACCCCTTCATAATCGCAGGAACGGTATATACTCCATTATAAAGGAATAAATCTTACGAATCATGTAGCGAAAAATATATTCAAAAGTAGAAAAATGGGATATCAATTCGTAAAAAAAAAAAGTCAATTTCAGAGTATAAACAGTTTTAGTTTATCAAGAATTTGATTCATATTTTATATTGACATGTGTATTCAATTTTGTTAATATATGCGATGATACAAATAATCAATATGTTTATTTACAATTAAACGAAACACTGAAATATTGTATTAACACCACTTTATTGTGTTTTTACACCAACAAACGATTTCGCTGCAAGCGAAGCTTCATCGGGGTAACAAAACAAAATGACTTGATGCTTAGCTTATTTTGCTATCCAAATAAAGTTCCTCTTAGAGCAAAAACATTGGGGAGTGTTAAAGAAAAAAAAATTAAGTTAAGTACTGATAAAACAAAATTTCAAAAATTTTGGACCCATGCTGTCGGATGGGACTTACAGAATCAAAAGAAAACTTGAGACAGTGGTAAGATTCCATTAGTTTTAATGCCTATGGTAGGCTGGCCATGTAGAAAGAATGCAAGAGAACAGAGCATCAAAGATTATGTCCAAATGGATGCTGCGCAAATAGAGACCAATAGGAAACTAAGAGAAAGGACTGGTAGAAACTGGAATAACCTGGAAAATTTAGAGGGATGGCCAGGGACAGGAGCCAGTGGAGGACTATTTGGGAGAAGGCCAGATCTCACATCGGAATTTAGCTCCAAGAAAAAGAAAATGATATATTTCTTAAAATGTCACACCACAAACTCTCCATGTGAAAGTACATGGTTATTTTATCATTTGGGAACCGATTTCAATTCCCCTTAATTCAGAATGCTGGCTGAAGTATGTAATGACAGCGTGATATGAAGGGTTCCGAATCGATATCTATATAAAACACCGATCCACGAACATAGCATTACGTATGTATAAACTAACATTTACGCGTGTAACATAAATGGCCTCGCCACGTGCCGGTCAGCAGTAAATAACCTACTTTCATATCAGATTATTTCATTCAAACTTTTTTGATTCAGTTACGCTTTTGATATAAGGGCCATCTAGAATATTAAATCACGGAACTTGATGTTATGGTCCTTCATACGTTTTGTCATTTTGATAACTTATAAATCAATAAAAATGGGTTTCGCGTCGAAAAGGATGAAGATATAGGATATAACTTAACCTTTCTATAACAAATTGATTTGATTTGTTCTCCACAGTATTTTTAATATCAAGTTAAAACTTTGGAATTGAAAATACAATTCTGTTTATATTACACTTTAATTTATTAAACGTCATACAATAAATATATTAACCACGACATGTTTCAGAACTTCAGTTATAAAACGAAACATGTCGTGGTATATATAATATACACTTCGTGGTATCTTATAAATCTTTATACAACAATATATAATAACAATGATACAACAACACGTCGTGGCATATTAAATATCTTTATACAACTATATTTTTGTTGTATAAAATATTTAATAAACGAAAGTAGAACATAAACAGCGTTGTTTTTTCATTTCTATTTTTTACAGTGAAATTCCGCAGGGTTAACTCCTTAACGTTCAATTAAGCATTATCATATACACTGTTTTAATTGTACACATTTTTAATGTCGAAGAAGATAAATGTATTATGATTCACCTATCGAAAAGCTTAGCGCACACTTTTGTCAATTATTTCGAATCCGAAAATGGTCTGAAAGATTATTTATTAATCTCCACTTATTTAATGTAATATTGTTATAATTCTCACTTAGTTATTGTGTTTCGTTTATCTGAAATACCTAAATGATACTTAATCATGTTTATTAAGGACGCATGTTTCTGATTCATATGCTTATTTGATTTCTTTATTATGAATTTATTCAAGCAATATTTGATCGCACATTATTTGTTTTAATTACATTTTTCGTGTCATAATATACAGATTACATCTTTGTCGGAAATGTTGATAATGAATTGATTTCAACGGGGTACATACATTGAAATTTCTTAGACCTCAAATATTTTTCTCGCTCACCGGCCGCAAGTCGAAATCTACCCCTGATTCTTCAAATAGATTAAGTTGTAAACTTATGATTTATAACACAGTTTCCAAAACTTATTTGGCTCACAATTTTTGTATATTACAAATAAGATACACGTGTACAAGACACATTCTATACTCTCAGCTTACCCAAGAGACATGTTCACACGGTGGTCAGAGGAAACACTTCAAGGACTCCTTAAAGCGAACCTTCAAAGGACTAACGTTAATAGTGATTGCTGGAAAAAGACTGCAGAAGACAGACCTAGGTGAAAAATAACAATACATAAAGGCATGCAGAACTTTATAGCACAGCACAGAGATGATATGATATGAGAAAGGAAAGACTATCAGGAGACAGTGGCGGCTCCACTGCCAACGCCGTCCCCTGCCCCAGATGCTCCAGAGTGTTTGGGTCCAGGATTGAACTATTCAACCGCAGACCCACAACCGTGAAGGACAGTCTTCTTTGAATACGATTGACAACCGATGATAATGATGATAATCAAAAGTCTTAGAATATTTTTTTAGATAGGTTCAACTAAGTTGCTCGTTTTTTATCTCCGTGTGCTCCCTTTTATCCCCCACTTTACGCACCTATGATATAGACGTATGATTTTAACGAATAAAAATTCTTACATCGATAAATTAAGAGGTACATTAAGTATTGGGCAATTTATCGTCCGATTTGGAAGTAAGAGGACTAATGGATTGTAAAATAGTTAAGAAAGTACTCCAGTTGAAATAATTAATGTCGGAGTATAAGGTAGGCCGGAAATCCTGAATGAGCACATAGAAATGAGTAATGAGTCATTATCCCGCGAAAATTTTCTTTTGTACTTTAAATTGAAGAAGGCGAACAAGTGAACCCATTCTTTCGTTTAAAGTTAAGCACTAATTTTCGTATTCGTATTATGAGGGCTATTTTATAATTCAAGATTGTATAATGCTTAAAGAAATATGCACTTGAAATTACAAAAAATATCACTTTAAAATATTTATCTCTTGACTGTGCCTTACAGAAAAAAACCTCCACAAATTAAAATGTACACAATGATCCCTGGAGAGGCAAATGCTCGGCGTATATCTTAAAAATAAATTGCGAAATTAAAAATTAGACGCCGAACCAAAGTTGACGATATAATGGATCATGCAACTAAATTAAAATGACAATAGACTGGATACCCAGAATACTTCAATGAAAATCTTGGACAAAGACAGAAGTATCGGAAGGCTTAGCTGGACTGATCAAGTTGCTCGAATAGCTGGGAAGACCTGAACGCGTAAGGGACAAAACAATGACGAGTGGAAAAATTGGAAGAGGCCTATATCCAGCTGTGGAGAGAAGAAGGCTAAAGATATAGAATAAGAGAAGATGAAAATATCTACACATGTTTCACTTTTATACCCAATGTCACGGTTTAAAAATACCGTTTACCTGAAGGTAAAAGAAGAGAATGAAACAATCTTGATTTATCTGTGAATAACTCTTAAGGACGAAAGCAAAGCAATTGGATATACATGTTGTGATATTAACAAGCATGCGTAATATAGAGTGAATATTCTTGGGGAGCTTTACAAGAAATTGTTTTAACGGGACTGCAAAAGGAAAAATATGAGTTTAAAAGCCGATAAAATTTAATTCTTATCATATCCTAATGAAAATTGTCTATCAAAATGGCATACATCGATTATAGAATAATGTCATATTTTGTCTCTGTTATATTCTTGACTTTCATATACTTTTTAGTTTTATTCTTGTTTACTGATAAACTCTTTCAAAAATTGGGAGAATATCTTATATCCTTCTCTATAATGTAAACTCTCATTTACAAAAAAAAAACAACTTATAAAATTCTATTATTTTGAATAATTATTTTTATTCATGATTATAGGAGGGACCAGAGCAATTAAAACCCCTAACGCGTAAAGATCAGCTGGAGTAAGAAGCTTTTTGGAATGCCTAGATAACGCTAAATTGATAATAATCTGACTAAGCTGGACGAAAAGGACTTGTGGGGGCAAAGGCGCAGGATCACGAAACTTAGGAGAACATCATTTAGGAGGCTAAATCTCTACAAGAGTTGTACGACCATGTGAAGTAAGTAGACATGAGTAGGTATTCTTCTTCTTCTTTTTCTTTGAATCGATCTGACGATCTGTTACACAGAAATCATGCCTCCTGAGATGATGAGATCCAACTGTCCCTCCATCTCTTAGCTCGTCTTCCAGGTTGTCGGTGTCCAGAGGGCATTTCCAAAGCAGCTGAAACGCTTCTATTTCGCAATTTTTTTTTATATCTGCCTTACGGACACCATCTTGGAGAATTTTTCCAGTAATGGATCTTAGGACCTACATCTCAAATGTTCTTAGCTTACCCTTGGTTCATACAGTGTCGGCCCTCGTCCACCACTACAGCATACGTCATGATAGGTCGCACGCGTGTCTCATAAATTCTGACCTTGCGGTCAAGTCGCATGTGTTTGTTCTTCCAGGAAAGATTTTTCAGGCACCCTGACACTGCAGACGCTTTATTGACTTATTAAAGAAAGTTTTCAAGATCAAGGATGCGCCGTTCAGCCCCTGCGATATAACAGCAGAGCAGACGGTAGACCATGTCATCATCCACTGCCCCGTCTACGCGCGAGAGAGATGGAGACTAAAGAAGGAGTGTCAACGGAGGAACATCGACCTCACCGACCTCCCAGCCATCCTGCGCAACAGAGAGACATTGGAGATCTTCGTTGACTTTGCAACCACTGTGGTCGATCGGTTGCGGGCAGCCAACAAATAATATTGCCTTCCACATTCTGATCAATGAATATTCTTCCAAAGGCACGCCGTATCCTAGCTGAGTTATGTCTTCTTAACAAAGATCACTTCCCAATACACACAGGTACACCGCATCCCAGCTGAGGTTTTCCATGGTTCCCTCAGTTGTCAGACGAATGTCAGGATGCTAAGTAGCTAGCCCATGGAATCACAAGCCAGGCACACTTACAAACACTAAAATAAAATTGCACACAAAGACACTCTTTCCAACTTAGCTTACACCGTCTTGAACAATTAAAAAATCGAGACATTAAGACACAAAGACAATCAAGTAAAAAAAATAAAAATAAAAAATTAAAGAAAGTTAAAACATAAACTTCCGGTAGAATTCCTATTTTAACATACTTTACTTTGCGTATGGCGGCAAATTTTTTTTTTCTGGGCCATTGGGCCGCGTCACAGGCGAAGATCCAGACCCTCCATCCACTTCACTGCTCCTGGCGTGGCTCTGTGAAGGTCATCAAGGCCAGGAGGGTATCTTCTGGTGGGGCAATCCTCCACAATGTGCCGGATAGTCTGGCTCTCCGCCCCATTCATGGAGTAAGTGTTCCCTATTAAACAAGAAAAACATTATATATCAAAACCATTAGTTATGTATGAAACACGTTATTTCTTCTGATTTTGTAATCAAAAATTTAATAAATAGACAAATTCGAATCATAAAGAAACAATAAAATTCTCTATGTCGTAGGTGTTTTGTTATTGACAAAATATAAGTTTTATTATTTCTTCTGATTTTATAATGAAAATTTTGATAAATTGACAAAATTGAATCTTAGAGAAACAATAAAATTCAATATTTCGTAGGTGTTTTGTTATTGACAAGATACAAGTTTTCTGAGAAGCATCATGAACCCACAATCTTCGCCGTAAATGTTGTTTTTACATTACGTTAAAAAATTGAAGATTCCAACATCGTTTTATGAAACAGCTTAGGTTTTAAATAAATTGTTATTGATTAACTCGCAGCATTTTTAATGAATAAACAATTGAATAATGTTCAAATTTTTCAATAGAATAATTGATTATGAAATTATTTGAAATGTACCAAATATTGATACATTTGTAATGTGTATGATAAAATCAGGAAATATTCACCTTGTCGGTTCGGTGAGCTAATTGAAAATTTAATTATGGAAAACGTTTTAATTGAAATAGTAGGTACACAATTCCACCAGTAGCTTACATCAAACGGTACACAAAATCACACACACGAATGTTAACATTACGAATAATTAATAAATCTACAAATAAATTGTCGACGATATTTGAAAACAGTTTCAGTAACACAGCACATACAAATACTGCTGCCTTCTGCTGATATAATAACTAACTAACCATTAAGCCGTTTCTCCGGAGGGGTAGGCAAGGAGGATAGACCACGATAATGCTCTGTCATGACATACCTCTCGAGCTTCATCTACATCTATATATCGTTATAAATACGCTTGTCGAATTTTCCGACTTTGAATGTGGCTGTCTCTAATAATTTATTTATTTGATATGCCATGCTTTCTTCGATCGTCTTCGGCTTTTTTATCCACTTACATGGCTATAACACAACTTTTTCTCATTCATGCGTTCCGTCTTTCCAAACCATCTCAGGATTTTTTTTTTTTTTAATTTTACTTATAACGACATCTGCCTTTCTTGTCTTCCGATTTTGCACAATCAAATAGAATAATATAAAAAAATATATTTACGCACTTTTAATAGTGTTTACACCACCTTTTTCTTGTTTAAACTAACCGGTTTCGCTCTCGCCGGAGCTTCGTCAAGATGACAAAATAAACTGTTTCAAATCATAATCTAAAAGTTTTAAATGTTTATCCACGAAGGGAGTGCTTCATACGAAAATTTAAAAAATAAAGGTTTTTAGTTAAATTTCACTTAGATATACAGCTTCCGGTATCAACAGCAACGCTGCCATCTTCTGAATCTCCCTAGAAGATGGCACCGAGACACTTAATATATTGTCATCTTACTCTTCCTAGCCTTCCCTCCACTGCTGGATGTAGGCCTCTTCCACCTGTCTCCATTTTTCTTTATCCTGTGTCGCTTCAATCCATTTTTTTCCCGGCTGCGACCACAACAATATCGCCGGCCCATCTCTTATGTGGCCGACCGACACCCCTTTTGTTTTCCCACGGCCTCCGCTTTAAGGCTTTAGGAGTCCATCTTGAACTTGGCTGTCTGAATACGTGTCCTGCCCATTGCCATTTCAATGTTGCGATCCGAAACATGATATCGGCGACTTTTATTCGGCGTCTGTTTTCTGTATTTGTAATTCTATCACTCAGACTTATGCCGAACATTTGCCGCTCCATAGATCGTTGCGCGCATTTCAATTTGTGGACAGTATTTATGGTCAGGGACATTGTTTCCAAACCATATGTCATCACAGGCAAGATGCATCCTTCGTAGGTTTTTCTTTTTAAATTAATGGGGGTATCCTTGTTTCTCATTATCTGACTGAGCTTTCCGAAGGCTGCCCAATCAAGTACAATTCTTCTGGGTATTTCTGCAACCTGGTTTTCTTTTCCCATTTTTAACTTATGTCCGAGGTAGATATTTTCTTCAACAGTTTCAATTATTTTGTCATAAATTTTTATATTCTGTTCACGGACTCATGATTTTGGTTTTGCTGTGGTTCATTTCAAACCCAAACCTCAGGGAAGCGTCATGGAGATCTTTAATCATGATACTTAGTTCTTCCAGGTCGTTGCTAAGAAGTTTGATGTCGTCTGCAAAGCGGAGATGCGTCAAGCATGTACCATTGATTTTTATTCCTCGGTTTTCCCATTTTAGTGTTTTAGGTATATTTTCTAAGACCAAAGTGAATAGCTTGGGAGAGATGGTATCTCCTTGCCTGACGCCACTGTTGATTTTTATTTTATGCCATCTGAATATATATTAAATTTATTTTTTTCGTTATTTACATTGTACTTCTACCATTTAATTTCAAATAACAAGATTATGTTACTCGTAATGACACCCCACGAGTAGAATAGATTTCTATAGAAGATATATAGTATCAAATGCTATCAATTCACGTGCGTGTTAACTTATAATCGTAAATTTTCTTCATCTATCACGTCAAATTATTTATAAGAGACGTTGTATTTTTACACGAGAATAATGTAATCCTTGGACACTTTTCCCATAACGTAAATCATTTTCTTTATTCGCCTCTTGTAACGAAAGCGTGACCTTGTTTACTGGTACCGTAAATTATTCCACGAAAGTGCGTATTTAAAAGACCACACATACTTGTATCTATCAAAAGTATGGTAAATCTTTGAGTATTAAGGAATAATCCATCTTTCAAAACTAAATTCCTCTGTATTATATTTTGGACAACGATGTAAAACTTAATATTAATTAAATGATTAAAATGAATAAAAAGAATAATAATTTACCATCACGTCTTCCGTTGAAGGGATAGGCAAAAATAATGGACCACTGCACTGTTCCTTCCTGATATACTTGTCTCGTTAACATTCATACATCGTGTCATGAACGTACGCCGATTTCTCCGACTCCAAACGCGGCCAACAATTAATATTTAATTGATTTTATCGCGCTTTGCTTTGCTTCACTAATGACACCTTTCACCTGATTAAAAGCTTCAGCCGGCGAAATATGTTATCCCATAAAATATTACAAAACTTCTAAATAACAGAAGTTTTAATTTACGTTTACCATATATCTTGTGGATTATAAAATTTACTAAAATATATATTATATATTGCAACGTTTTCGAAGTGATTGAGAAAAAACTATTATAACAAAAAATAAAGTTACAAGAGTGTGAATATTTTATAGCTTTCATAAACTTGGGCATGTTTCAATATAATTAAAAGTTTTGCTAAACTTACGGCGCTAATACTCGTAGAAAAAAGTGCTTTGATTTATAAAAAGAGTTTATCTCGAAAATGTAAGATAAAATATTTTTAAAGATTAAATTATAAAATTTTCAGTAAGTATAAACCATTTGAAAGTGGTTTATACTAAGTAAAAAAGTGTTTAACATTATCTCAAAATAGGTCAAACCGCCAAGTGACTTAGTATTAAAGTTGCCAATATATTTTAATCAAAAAAGGAGTCATTTCACTTTACTTGGTTTCGTCTTTTTTCCAGCAAATAAAGTATTAAATCAATCATTTGTTCACTTACCATTACGCTGTAGTCTCCTTAAGAGGTAAATGGGCGATGATATATTCCTTCTTCCGTATTTAAATACACCTGAAACAATAACAAAACAAGATCAATGTAATGAACAGTGTGCTAGAGAATAAATAATGTGAAACTGACTGTAAAGATAATGCTTATATTATATTACTTACTCTAAGGCATTTCTATTTTGAGATTCAATAACATCCTTTTTTTGTAGAATTATCTCAAAAGTGAAAAATACTGTGTTTTAAAATAATAATAAATCGTTATATTTTAGGTTTTTGTACAAAAAAGTTGTATTTTTTGTTGAGGTTTTTATAGTTTCAATTCCGCAATATCTCTCAAGTTACTCAACAGTCGCATTGTTTTAGTTTTTAATCTTTTTCGGGATGATAATGGTGGTTTACCTTTGAAATGTGTCATAATAAACTTATGTGAGTTAAGATATGATAAATTTAAAACGTCAACAGTTTGGAATTTTATGAGAGCGATTTTTTTTATTAATAAACACTGCTATTAATTAGTTTTTATTAAAAATAAAGAAAATATTATAAATAATCAAATAAATTTAACGTCAAGTCCAATCTTTAATTTATATCACCTGAACCCCAATAAGAACTTTAAATTATTATTTTAAATTTTAAATTGAATCATAATATTTGTTATAACAAAAGCATAAACGTTCCAAAATAAATCTTTATAACATCTGTCAGATCATGTAAACAATTTTTTTTAAATGTATCCATACTGAAGAAAGACTGTTTGTCCGAAACATGTCTATGTAATTTTATTTTTTTAATATAAGTGTTGTATATACAAAGTATATAAAAAAGAAAAAGAGAAATAAACTGTTAAATCACTTTGGAGCAAGAATCATGAAATGAAATACGTATTAT
The DNA here is from genome assembly GCA_022606425.2 of Lepidostoma basale. Lineage (NCBI taxonomy): Eukaryota > Metazoa > Arthropoda > Insecta > Trichoptera > Lepidostomatidae > Lepidostoma > Lepidostoma basale. The sequence goes on along the minus strand of JAHDVF020000032.1, from coordinate 699,377 downwards.
ACTTGTGTAAAAAAGACTTATTTAAAAAAAATAAAACATTCCATATCCTAATTTAAAAAAAGATAACAAAACACTGAATTACTATTTTAATCTCACAGTATTTTGAATGTCTCGATTCCACAATACGCTTGCCGAGCACATCATTGTACTTGCAACCAATTTAGTACCATAATAAAGGACTCGCAATATTTATTCAGTTTCCTTTCCTTCCGGACAGAGTGGACCTCTTGTCATGTGAATGCAGCCTTTGTTGCGTTAATAATGACACTGGGCTTGCTATTATCCTTCCTTGTCCATATAATCCGTCCCACAGGACATGAATTGATACGATTTCTTGTATGATTCTTCCCCTTAGCGTGAAATGGCTGCTATTTTTTTATATTCCTTAGAGTAGTTTTGCCTTTTTTGTAAGTAAAAGTATCATTTTAAATATTTTGTTATGGTCTACATTTTAAATGATATGTTAAATATACGAGTACAAAAGTTTTATATACATCTTCAAAATAATCCTAATTGGCTGTGCGTGAGTATTTCAATTAGAATACCATAATTTTACAAAAAACAAACAAACAAACAAACCATCACGCCGTTTCCCCGCAGGGGTAGGCAGAGAGAATGGACCGCCACACTACTCTATCCTGGCAAACCTATTTAGCTTCCTAAACATTCATACAACGAGTCATACACGCACGTCGATTCCTCCGACTTCTAACATGACCAACCTTTAAAATTTGATTACATATAATATAATTCAAATATAATCTTAACATATGTCGAGTGCTAGTTTTTTATTATTATTATTAAATACGAGAATTAAAATGCGTTTAATTATCTGATGCAACGCGAAAAATGAATTTCAAAAAATATACATTAGTATTGGATGATAAAATATCGTGGTAATTAAATACTTAAAGACGGCCACATTCGAAGCTGGAAAATTTCGACGAGCATGCATGTTCGATATATTAATGTAGAGGATGCTTGAGATATTTCAGGACATCGCAGTAAGGCGGTCCATCTTCTTTACTTTCTTTTGATGGTTAGTTAGTAAAACAATAGATTTACGATGATATAAGCATGTAATTTTTAACATGCGTCATAATAATTCCGCCTTTTTGTAACATATCAAAAAGGCACTGGTATTTCGAGGTATGTAGATAGAAATCAAGTAACAAAAACGGGAAGGAAAATCCTTACATGATCATAACAAAACGTATGAATCAATTTCATTTTCCCTGCTTCAGCCTCATAAAACGGACAGGAAAATATATCAAGAATTACGAATCCCTCTGACAAATCCTTATTGTTATCCTCGGGAGGCAGTATTGGATAAATTTGATAATCCTCTCTATAAGCCGATTCTATTCTGACGTCATTCTTCCCAGCTTATACCATTTTATCATTGTACGGGAATCTCATTAATCGCGTGCATAATTTATTCTGCATTTCGTATTCCACGATTACAATGAAGAGACTAAATAATTGTTTCTATTTCTTTAACATCATATTTATAATTAAACGTTTTATTCTGCATATGATATTCCAGGATTACAATGAACAGACTAACAAATTATTTGTATTTCTTTAACAATATATTTTTAATTAAATATTTTATTCATAGTTTATAATGTATAACAGTATTTTAAAATTTAAACATTTCAATGTTGAAGTATCAGTGTTTCGGTCGAAACAATAGATTTTATCATTTATTTATTGTTTCTTTAGCAAGACCGAAAACGACTGTTTTCTAGAAGTTTTGTTATATTTTATGGGAATGACATATTTCGCGTTGTATGTGAGCATGTAGCTACAAAATAACAATGTGGTTAAGTATCTTCAAGGGGGCAAAAAAGTGCATCTACGTGTGGTCAAAACTATAACACCCCCCCCCCCCCCTGTAAATGACACAAAGTAGGCCAAACCTTCCATCAAAATGGCCAAAGATATAGGAAAGACAATTAAGGCGATACCATCTGTCCATATTCGCCTTGCTAAGGCATTATCAGGATGACTTTGTCTTTATATGTTGATAATGCCTTAGCATGGTGAAACATGTCATTCCCATAAAATTAAATAACACTTCTAGAAAACAGACGTTGTCATTCGTTTTAGTTATTTAATATTGATATTTACATATTTTTTTATGAAACAATTTATAGAATTGGTTTACTTTGCCATGTGATCATAAATACGTTCATTTTACGCCATATAATTAAATTTACCTCTTAACCGAGTTCCCTTTAGCCAAATAGGTCCAAAAGCATATAATTTATGTACTTCGCAGCCACCCAAGCAATCGTAACTCATTCTCACTTTTCACTTTAAATTTCCGTCTCCTAAACCTCACTATCCGTATGAAAATAATAGGTTTCCTGCTAAGCCGGCCCTTCGTCCACGTGATTACTTCATTTCCTGGGTCACTTTATATGATATTTTGTCGTAAATTCTGCCCTAATACTCCCAAACCTTTATGTACTGCGCCCTATACTAACACATATATAAAAAAGAACATATATAAAACATATAGGTAGTACATCCTCACATACTAATTTATACGGTGTTTCTAAATTATATTATAGATAGGTACTTCTAAAAATAAAATAATAGAAAAGAAGATAATCTAATGATTTTACTGAAATATCTTGATGGAAGTTCATTTTGATAATTAAATAAAAGTATGTTTTTTAAATAACTTTATTTCGACGGAGACTGGTTTCGCAAGGTCTGCTGGCATCACAGACTAGTCCTATTGTCTATATGACTGATGATTATCGGACTATATGATTATCTACACGACCAGATTGTCGACGCTATCAAGCCTGGCGAAACTGTTGACGGTCAAAACTTTAACAAAAGGGAAAATATTATAGTTATTTAAAAATATCACATGATTAAATTAATAGTTGAAGGAAAATTTAGCATGCAGTTTATAAAATTATAATTGCTAATTTTTTCAATATTAATAGACTGTTGCATATATAAAAAAAATCTCGTTGTATTGCGACAGTTATTATCAAAAAACACTCATTATATAATAGCATATGCTTACAATTGTTTTTTTTTTACAATCTTTATTTTTCCCAAAATAAGAGTAAATCAGTAACAGAAGAAATCAATTATTTGATTATAGTGCAGCAATTTATTTAATTGTTTAAAAATATTTTAATGCCATTGAATCTTATCTCAATGAACAAAATATTAAAATATTTTATTTTGTATACATTAAATATTGAGAAGCTTTCTCTAACACAATTCATGTCATCAAAGATAACAGACAAGATACGAATATAATTATATAAAACTGTTCATATAACGATATATTAATTTATATGCTGAAGATTCAAGCAATTTAAGAAAAAAGTATTGAATTCGAGAACACCGTATATAGCACATTAATAATACATCAAAGTATTTATATAAAGTAGGTTGGATGAGACCTATATATCTCTGTGTTCCGTCCTGGCAAGATCGTGAGATATGTAGGTACTAGCTTTCATACAGTTTGTTACATGAGATAAATGATAAGTTCTGAATTTCAGATCTCTATCTTTCCCTCTCCAATATTATTTTGCCCTACATTCAATTCTAGACCTTTCCATGTTCCATTATCAGCTAACGATATTACCAGAAGTATGTTGTTGACGTGGCTCTTTCGGCATATTTTTTATTATTATATTTCTTACTTATAATTTCTAGAATTTGATTCGGTTACTGGAGTAAATTATTAAACTGACTTTTTTTTTTTTCTTTTTTTTTGTGTACACAACAGGTCGTTTAGACCCAATTACTGTATACAATTTTTATTTTTTAGCTATTACCTATATTGATTCTCGTGACATGTGATAGGTAGCCAATCTATCTCCATTTTATTGTCACGTGAATTCTACACCAGACCAAAGACAGTGTAGCATACTGCCATCGCCGGGAATCGAACCCAGGACCTTCGGCATGGAAATCAGAGCTCGTAACCACTCTGCCACGAAGGTTGTCTGTTGTATTATTGTTACTTATCTCTCCTAGAATTTTTATAATATTCATGAAGAGTATTCTCAGTTTACAGAGACAAAACAACATCATATAAATGTAATAATTAAATGTAACGATGTGTTTTTTAATTACTTCCATTTTTCCCTCTATTATTTATGTATTTTTTGCTGGCATCCGCAAACCAGTCTGTCGATGCCACCGAGCCTGGCTATAACCGGTCGCTGTCGAAATAAAGACAAAAATGAAAGTTGTTAAAAAAAATATATATATTAATTTTAGTAAAATATTTGATTATCTTATATAAATGTGTTTAAATGTTTTATGTAAAAACATTATACAAATTTCAAAATATTTGTTGTTTATAATTATTTTGTATTTTATTATGATTTCAAAAATTGTGTAATTAATATCTTTTTGACATGAGAACATTTTTTTTTAATATTGCCTTAGTAAAACAAATAAGTAATTGATATGATATAAACTTTTCGTAACCGCGAATTTCAATAAATATGCTTATGAACAATAATTATTTATTAGAATGGGACGTTAAATTTTTATAATATTTTCCTTGTTTTTAATTGCTTTTTTAATTTCTAAAATATCGAGATTATTCAAAGATATATTTCTATTATGAACGATCATTTTCAATGAAATGGTTTGCTAAATCAGAAAAGTTATTCTTAATTTAAAGTTACGCCTTGTTTTTCCTTTATAAAAAGATAAGCAATCATTATATTTTTATTTATAAACTCCCGATTGTATAAAATCGTATTTATCTTCCTTGGCTTAATTATTATTATAAGCAGTGGCGGTACTCCCATAGAAGCTCAGAAGCCCGGCTTGCGTAAGAAATTTTAAATCAAAACCTCTTCTGGCTTACAGAGGTTCAGCTCATGTGGCTATTCCTTTTAGGTCTGATGGGACCATTGTTTGAAGGTGATTTGGTGGGTTGTTGGCTTATGCGGGGGCACGATTACTTAGATTTGGGGGTTTTGATTCAAATTTCAAGCCGGGCTTCTGGGCTTCTATGGGAGTAGCGCCAATGGGTGAGATATGTTTGTAAATTCTGTCCAGTCATAATATACCTTCTGTGAGTTTTGTAGACTAACTACAGCGAAGAAAGAATGCACCTTTGGAATACATTTTCGTATGACTGTCTATTTATATTATACAAATAACATACATAAAAAATCGAATGGGCTTGCCCTACTGGTTAACCCTAGGCACCCCACTGATTATAAGGTATATTTTTTTATGTATTTAGTTCATTACGATAATTTTATTAAGAAAATGGTGTGTTAATTAAGCGGTAGAATGGCAAGCTGAATGTTAATATGGTGTCGGATGGTTGTAAGTGTCGTGGATAATATTATCTGTATACGTAGGGTTTCGATCAATATTAAATTTGATTTTATTATAAATAACATTTAAATCAAAATCTAGGAAGTTAAGTTTTTTTATTATGTTCAATTTCTTAAGTGAATTGGATTTGTTTATGGAAAGAATTTATAATAGTAAGTAATGAATTTAATTCCGGTTCGTACCTGCCCATATACAAAAAAAAATCATCCACATATCGTTTCCAAATTAAAATGTTTTTTAACAAATTAGAACTAATCTTTAAAATCGTATTTTCTAAATCGTTCACAAAAATATCTCTAAATTAGGGGCTGATAAGATCACGCATTAGCAACTCTTCCCTCTATTTATATATTTCACTGTTAAACTGGAAACAATTTTGATATATGCAGATATTATATAAGGAAATTAAGTATTTTTTGACATCATTATGTAAAATTGTAATTTATTGTTTTTGTTTGTTGTTTTATTTATTTAGGGGAACATACAGCGATATCAATAACATACATATATATATATATATATATATATATATATATATATATATATATATATATATATATATATATATATATATATATATATATATATATATATATATATATATATATATATATATATATATATATATATATATATATATATATATATATATATATATATATATATATATATATATATAAAATATTTAGAATAATTAAAATAAGGCCCATTACATGCTACCACAAATATAAAATAATAGTTAACAATTAACAATGATAGTGTGAAACAAGATTATAGTTAAACTAAGCAAAATAAGGTACACATAATATTTAAGAGTTAAATTCTTATAGTACTGGAAATAAAAAATAAAATTAAGAAAAATAAAAAAAAAGTAATATACGAGTATTATAATATCATGTAACATCGTGGTCACATCTACGCCGAAATGTTGCTCCGATAATTTTCTTAAAATTTCGCTCGCTTAAATGAAAGACGTCAATGTCTCAAAAATGCTTGTTGTCGTTTTCACAGATTCGTAAGAATGCCGCGCTCTGAGCGTAGTTAGTGCGATAAACAGAAAGATGGAAAACTTGGCTCGCGGTGTGTCTCGTGCGAGACATGGGGGTATTGAGTAATATTGGAAGTAAATTTTTTTATATGTAATGTCTCTTAAACGGGTACAATAGTGAATGAATTTACAATATCGAAAGATACTAATTTTGCATATAAAGAATAAGTAAATCTTTTAAATTTTTAATGTTTTCTTAGGAATTTTTAATTGTATATTTGAGTGGTAATAAGTTATTTATATTTGTAATTTTACTCAAAACTGAGGCTAATTGAAATGTTGGAGAATTACAACTAGAAACAACTGGCCTAATTGGGTGATTTATTGAGAGTGTTCAAGTAAGATTAATACTTGGACCGCAATTAGAACTTTAAATCATTAAATTTTTTAATTGTATCTCAATAGAGACGAAGAAACAAACTGGAAACTGAATATGGATGATCAAGGTGTTTACAGGACTTATGACCTGTCATTGGTTGGGTTAAGCGCACGCTTTATGTAATTACAACATTCCCCATTCCACCATTGTTATTATGATGACCACAACCAATGACAACCAATGACAGGTCATAAGTCCTGTAAACACCTTGATCATCCATATTCAGTTTCCAGTTTGTTTCTTCGTCTCTATTGAGATACAATTAAAAAAAAATTTAAATTAACCACCCACAGGTGAAAATCCAGGATTCGTATACAGATATAAGTATACATTTCGCAAATGTTTTTAAATCATTACTTTAAATTTATTCAAAATATTTGTTACAATAAAAACATGATCGTTCCGAAATAAATCACTTCAATATCTGTTAAAACTAACCACTTTCGTGCTTTTTTTAATATGTATAATATTTATATCACAGATGTGGCTTCTTTGTCCGAAACATGTTCGTTGCTTTTTTATTTTTATTTTTAATAAAGTTGGCGTATTTTACAAACTTAGAAAAGAAAATCTCTATTTTTCAAAAATTTTACACTATTTTTTCTTTAGCAAACAGACGAAATATTGCGGCAAACGTTTTCTAAATAAACACTTTAAAAAAAGTATTAGTTGAATCGAATCACTATTGGTTATTATTGTTAGATCGTATTTTCGCGAATTCAGCAATCAGCGCCCCGCTATAGGAACACAAAACGGTCGAGTCTTACTCGGATTTTGTTGGTTCGCGTGATATAAATTGCTGAATGGGATACTTTTTGCTTTCGAGTATTGATCCCGCGAATATAATGGCGAGTTATTGCAAGCTTTTCAACGGGAAATGCTCGTTCTCGCGTATTCGAGGATGGGGGAAAGACCTGGGAAAAAGACACTCATGACAAAACCGGCACTAGAAGGTGACCCATTTTTTCAATGGAACTTTGTAGTACGAAAGGATCTGCCATTATCGTAAATAATGTGACGTCATCTTATAGTAAGTGCGGTTCTTAAAGTGCAATAACTCCCTAATAATCAATCTATTTTTGAATAACTTTTTTGAAAACATTGTATTTTGCACTTTTCACAAACATGTTTTGGGTCACAGAACTCCTTCTTCAGTGTTGAAATTTTAACAGTATAATGAAACAAAATTGTTAATTAGCCCATTAACCTTCTCAATGTGAAAGTACCACTCTTTTAAATATAATCTTACTTATAAAACACGTTTAGAATAGAAGCAGTTTAAATAAATAATTAAATACTTTTGTGGACTTATATAAAAGTATTTAAATATTTATTACACGTGTTTTTACTAACATGGGTTACGTCAGCGACAATTACATTGACTAAGTGGTCAATTATATATTAGATCATGTCATGTCATGCGTTCATTTAATAATATATTGTTATAAAGTGAAGTCTTATATTAAGTCTTCGTTATATATTTAAAACATCACCACCAGCTTTAACAGTGCAACTCATGCAATTTGTTCTTCTTCTTCTTCATCATCGTCTCTCCACTGCTGAATGTCACTGCTGTTAGGCCTCTTTTAACGTTCTTCATTTTTCTCTATTCTGTGTGACTCTCAACTATCTTCTTCTCCCGATTGGAATAAGGTCGCCAGCCCATCTTTTTTGGGGTTGACCGATGCTAATTTTTTTCTCCCTTGGTTTCCACGTCAAGACTCTGGGTGCTCATCTCTCTGTTCCCTGTCTGGCGACATGTCCTGCCCATTTCCACTTTAATCTGGCAACACGGTCCAATATATCGACAAGTTTTGTTCGGCGTCTGATTTCGGTTTTGGGTATTGTGTCCCTCGGACTTATGCCAAGCATTTATCTCTCCATAGCCCGTTGTGTAAATGGTATTGGCTGTAAATAACACAGTTTCCAATCCACATGCAATCACCAGGAGTATGCATGCATCATAGACTTTTTTTTAAATTCATGGGAATATCTTTGGCCTTTGGTATACGATCTAGTTTTCCTAACGCTGACCAAACCAGGCCAATTCTTTTAAATATTTCCACAGTTTGATTTTTCTTTCCTAATTTGATTTTGTGTCCAAGATAGTACATTCATCTACATCTTCAATGAAAAGTATTTTTTTATTTTCATTTAATTGAACATTTATGATTCATTCGGCTTCTGCCTAAATAAATCTGAAAAGATATACTTAAATATTTGTCGAAACAAAAATAAACACACTCCATAAGTACACGGTTGCCCATTGAACAAAGGAGCCCATTTCCTGGAATTATAATTTCTTACTGAGTCAAAAGAGGATAATTATAATTAAAACCGTAATTGGCAATTACAATCATAATTGTAACAAAGTTAGAGAAGCTTGTTTGGTTTCATTAATCTACTTTAACAAAAATAAGGAGCTTATTTCAGGATCTTTATTAAATTTAAGATTATATAACGCACAAAATACAGCTAACCACTTTCTACTTGCGATGTTGAACGTTTCAAATAAATAAATGCTTTATCGTGATTAGAACACAGTTTTTACAACCAAATGCCGTTATTGGTGTAAACAACAACCTATATACATTTATTGATTCATTTTAATATACCTGGTTACTAATGAATCTTTCTAACATGTTCATTGAAGTTTGATTAACATAAGACAATATTTTTTGTTTCTTTAACTCCATGTTTAATATCTAATCTTGCTAAGAACGTTCGTTTTCTTTATTATTATTATTATTATTTTGTTGAATCGCTCTTTACATCGTGACAGCATGAGCCAAATCGATGTAAAGGGTATTATTATAGCTATCATCATAGTGATTCTCGTGAAATGTGATAGGTAGCTAATCTATCGCCATTTTATTGTCACGTGAATTCTACACCAGACCATAGACAGTGTGACAATCATACTGCCCTCGCCAGGAATCGAACCCGGAACCTTCGGGGTGGCAGTCAATGCACTTACCATTCGGCCACGAAGGTCGTCAAGTTTCTATAAGTTTCATTATATTTAATAGTAATGACATATTTTGCCTTGCTACAGTTTGTAAATTTGTTTATGATTCCATTGTTAAACACTTAATATTGCTCTCATATTATTATTTTATAATAAATTTTTGATAACGGGCCATTTCTTCAATATTTAATGTAAGGCAAGAGTTTTATGAGATTCTATACTTCTGAATTTATAAGAATCTAAACAATGTTTTAACACATGTATTTGTTTTTGTCATGTTCCGAAGTATTCACCCTCCACCCTTAGGAGTTCATGTAAATAAACTTGATATTTCTTACAATAAAACTTCATTCAAACCCATGTAGATAAATAAACCCATAAAAAAAAATTAGATCTATATTTTCAGATTCCTAAATTTTGAGTAAGATATTATAACACTTTTTTTCATACTGTGGTGTTTACTCATTTTTAATCCAAAAAGGCCATTTTTTACGCTGATTTTACGGCGGTTTTAAACGCAAGGGTAAAAAACTGTACTTATGTTAACTCGCACTCAAATAATAGATCGAGTATCATGGTTCCCCATAGTGAAACGGCAAAAAATGTTTTGGCTCCGAAACGTATGAAAGAAAGCCGGCAGATCTGATGAAAAACGATTTGGCACAGGTAAAGATTACGGAGCGTTTTCGCCCAATTGATCCTTATTATGCTTAGGCGCTTTATATCTGCCTGACACATTTTAATTATCCCCATTTTCAATTCATTTTATAAGGATTGCCTAGTCCATCTGAGTATTTTTATTTTATATTATCATTCACATAAAACATAATTAAACAAAGCATGCCATTCACATAAAATATAATAAAACTTCTAGTACATAAACGTTTTCATTCGTTTTAATTATTTTATTACGATTTTACATCATTGTAAGAAACAATAAATACGGTTAGTTTTTATAAAAATAGTCATTAAAAAAACTATGGATTTGGCATTGTTTAGTGTACAAGCACAACGTTTAATTCGTTTAATTATCCCTTATCAGCTACAACCAATGCCACATCCCGAAGATGGTCGGCACATCTGCTAACTCGAGTGTCCAGTTTATTGTGTTTAATAACAGAATGATCGTAGGAAACGTATTAATTTTATTTTTTTGAAACTCTGCTCGCCAGTCTAAGAAGCGTTGCATGGAATGGAAACAGCTTACATATCGAACTCAGAATCAACGATAGCCTGAATATAAGGCAGTCTACATTGCGATCGGGAATGTCATCTGCAATGGGTGGATTGTCTGAGCAGAATCGCTATCCTCGCACAAATTTAGAAGATCAAACTTGCGCTGTAGCCGGCCCTTCAACTTGGAATAATCTTCCCGCAGACTTCAAGGACATTGAAAGTCCGTTAGAGTTAGAGATCAAACTTAAAACGTTATGATATGTGTTGACTACCTCAGGCGCAATCACTATACTAAATATGAGTCGCTCGGTTTTAAAATGGAAACTTTTTACAGCGCCCTTGAGATGATCAATTCATAAAAACGGTGCTTTACAAATCAATCAATTTATTATTATCATTATCCTGTTAGGAATCGTTATCTTCATAAATTAAAGTAATTTGATATAGTGATTCTTTTTATAAAAAATAAAAAAAAACACATTTATCCTCAATAATGAGCATTTGGAATTATTAGCTTTAGTAAATGATTATTTTCAGAAACGCCAAAGTGAATAGAACATATTACAGATAGCTACATTATTTGATCTTAAATATTATAACTATCTGTTACTTTTATTCTATTTCATTCATTCAATTTCATTTTGTTAGATAGTTGTAAAAACAGATTTATTTATATCATAGAAATGATATTTATGTCTGAACGCTGACAGAGGGTCTAGTGTACAAGCTCCAGACCACTCAGCGCGCTATGAAAGGAGCCATTTTTTTTAATAACCTTGAGGTAAAGAATCAAAAATGATTTTATTCGACAACGAATCAAGGTGACTGAGATGACTCTGAGGATAAGCGAGCTAAAGTGGCACAGCTTGCCATATTGGTACCAGAACCGACAGACATGCATACTAATTGTTGCAGAATAAATATTATTATTAAAATTCCAAGAGAGGTTTATATCAAATCAAAATAGCTGAATATATCACTATTCTGCTAATTGTTAATAACACATTACTGAGAACTTCTTTCTCGCTATTTTACTTGCACGTATGTGTTCAAATAAGGTGTATCAAAAAGCATGCGAATCAATTAAAAGTCATATATTATATATTCTATTATGAGACTTTCATAATGCCAACGTTTTTATTTCAAAATTCTCGTTAAAATGCTTTATAATGACTGTGTCCACAATCATCGTGTAGTGAAGGAAAAACACCTTTCATCAAAACACCCTTAGCGGCCGTTGAATACTTTACGAAGTCGGTGTACCCCGTCATAGAGGGGGGGACCGTGCGAGTGGCGCGGCTCCTTACCACGGTAAGAATTTTAATTGCACCATTAATACACCCATACTTTGAGGACCATGGACCTTGGTGACATCTATGAACACCTTTTCAAACATAAAATGTTATGTGAAATTAATATATATTGTGAAATTTGAATATGATCTTCATTAAATAATAATGAAAAACGTTTTAATAAGTTTTTCTTTGTTTAGTTTTTTGTTATACTCGTATATTTACACCTGAAGATGAAGGTCTCCTCCAAAACATGTCGTAATATTTAATATTTGAGTGGAAAATAAACAGCGTAATTTTTCAATTCCAAAGTTTATTGTAATGAAATACTTATTAAATTAAAGAACTGACCTTTAAAAAATATTTGACAAAATATGGATATTTACGCCTTACGAAGAATATCAATCGATAATGAATCAATTGTTTTTGTTTATCGCATTCCTCTCACATCATACAGATAATTAGCAGGCGTCGCACGATGTATAACGAGTTACTAGTGACGCGCAAGTTTATTCCTGTCACATGCGCCTACGTGAAAAAACATTATTATAGTTTATCACGATAAATAATATAAAAAGAGTTTCCTCCTTTTTAACTATATACTCTCCGGCGATGAATATAACACCATTATTTCTTCTTATTTTCTTACTAGCTGACCCGGCAACGCTTCGCTATTGCTATATTAGAGTATATAAATACACCCAATATATATTAAAGAAATACAATTAAAGTTCAATATCAATTATTTTATTGGATAAAATGACATGTGTATAGGTGTAAGAATGTGTGTATCCTAATTCAGTTCATATCTTTAAAACATTTGTTTAATCCAAGCAAACTTGCTGTGAACTTGAATAATACTAATGTGAATTGAACAATTGAAGGCTGGGCATTACCAAGGTGGCAAGTTTACAAAAAGTCTGAAATGAGTTTTTGATGCCAATTGGTCTTAAACATAGCTGTGCAAAAGCGCGTTATGATTTAATAATATAGTGTAGTTAAAACGTTACCCTAAAGATGCCACCCAAAAAAAAGTTAATATTTATCTTTTTCAGCTTTATTTTTAAACCATTTTTGTAACGTCCAGTCTTAATTTTTTCCTTAATATTTTAAGTGAAATTAAAAAAACAAATAAATATACTATATCACATTTGCATAAAACATTCATACATATACCATTCAAGGTCATAATAATGCTCTTAGAAATACAATGTTTAGAGAAACAAAACTCTTGATTTTGATGTCCATTAGATGAAGCTAATAATGCACATTCACTTAACCAATGACGAAATTTGTAAATTTGTGTGATGTCTGGAAATATACATTGAATCAATTCTCCTTTGGGGTGTGATTCTACAGAAATCAGTTGATAATTTAAAGCATTCATTCCATACAATGAACTTTCATTGTTGCAGAATTTTACCCATTCCAGAAATATTTAAAATGTTGAATGTAGGTGTTTCAATGTTTCGTATCATCATCATCATGAGTTTATATCCGTTCACTCCTGGGCGTAGGCCTCCTCCATCTGATTCAATGTCTGTCGATCCTGGGCAACACGCATCCAATGTCGTCCCTCCATCGAAGTTGAGGACGTCCTGGGTTTCGGGTTACAGTTCATCTATCATCAGGGCTGCGAGCGGCATGCCATTTTAGCGCTGCCACTCTTCCGATGATGTCCGACACTCCTGTTCTGCCTCTAATAATGGAATTAAACCAATTAATCCAACCTGTACATACCATTTCAAAATTAGTTCATAAATATAACAATCTGTCTTGCACATATCGAGGTGTGGGATCCATCTATGCCAGTATCTTGCGTTGCGTGCCCCATCTCACGACATCTTCCACCTTGGAGATATCGTGGATAGCCGTGTTCCTCACCCTATCTCAAAGAGTCTTTCCTGGTATCATCCTTAGCGTCGGCATCTCTGCAAAAATCAAATAATTATATTAAAATGAGCAGTATATTAAAAAAAAACAGTGGCGTGGGAACGTCAGACCATTTAGAAATGTTATATTAGTGGATTTTTCCAACTGAGGCAGCTAATGCTATATGTAAGGATATGTTTACCTATCACAGCATTTTTTTTTTCAGAGAAAAACTAAAACAGCTGAAGTAAATCGTCTAATCCAAAAGATATAGGTTATCGCCCTGCCAGAACAATTTTACATTAAAATAACATTATTAAAATAGATTATACCAATTCATAGAATTGTTACTTAGAATTTAACGTTTTTTCATGTAGAGTCATAACATAACCTAAAATAATACGTAAGTAAAACGATACATTATTTCATTTCTATTCGATATAATTTAGAACCAAAACTTTGAAATATGTAATGCGGAAATATAATCTGTATTCATTTCAACGGCAAAATAGAATAAACTGAAGATATATATGAATTAGAAATATAAATATTTTACTTACAAAACACTGCGCTGCGACGCAAATCTGACATATCTGAGATAGGGATGTGCGATCCGCTCACGAGTCGACTCAAAGATTCGAATCTTTTTGGTGAGCGGGTGAGCGATGATCCATAAAAACAAAAAGAGCGGCAGCTCAATGATCCGCTAGATCAGGGGGGTCGGCAAACTTATTAGCCAAAGAGCCAAATGCGTACTTTACAACGATTTAAAAAAAAATTGAGAGCCAAATATGTTTATTGATTTAGATAACCTTTATTATAATTTTTGCACTTCATTCAATTACGGGTACACTGAATAAAACATTATTTCATACTTCTTCCTGTGATGAAGGCGACCAGCCTTCTCTCCATCTCTTTGGTGGTCATCCTGGTGGTCGACGGACCTCTGGAGTCTCTTGCATCACGATATTAGGAATTCTTGCTGGATCCATTCTCTCGATGTCTCTGCCTACTCCATCTCACTATGTCTTCAATGTTGCAGGATTTGCGAATTTATTCGTTGGGTATCCTATCTCTAACGGTTCTCCCCACAATAGGTCGCAGTCTGGTTCTGACAGTGTCTGCTCTTGCTTTGATTCCGTATGTTATTATGGGCCTGATGCATGTTTGTTTGTCGTTATTCTTAATTTTAGGCACAATTCCAGGTTCTCATCAATAAGACGACTTCGTAGTTAACTCTTGTTAAAATTCCGGTGAATCGTATATTATTGCAAAAGAGTCGACTATTTTTAAGGGATCTGAGCTGAATGGTTCCGCTCAGTAAAGTGAGCCGATTCTTCTTGATAATTATCGAGTCGTTTGTCAAAAAAGTTGTTAGTCGTTGTGAATTTTTTTTTTAGCTCATCGACAAAAAATTTTTCCTGGTGAATTTTTTTTTTTTACCGGAATCAACTTTTTTGGTCGAGGAGCAAAAAAAAAAGGTCACTAAAATAATTTCAAACTTTGAACGACTCAAAATGGTGAACCGTGGATCGTTAAAAAGAGTCGGCTCACTTTGCTGAGCGAAACCGTTCAGATCAGATCCCTGAGATGAGTCGTTTTGCCCATCCCTATACGTGCGTATATTTTTCAGTTCAAAAGAGCGACTAATTTCATATCTGACCACGCAAAGCGTCAAAAAAGCCATTAATTTGCATCTTATCACGCCAAGCGAATATAGACTCTAAAGATCGATACTCAGGTGATACGAACATGAAGGTCTATACTCGCTCGCACTACGAAAATTTATAAATTTACAAAGTTAATTAGAGCTCGATTAATAACAAAAATATGCCTATGCCCACCGCCGTCTATCTATTAAGGAAGTGTATCAATTTGAAAACGATCTGCCCAGGAATAACCCCGGAATCAGTCCACACACAGAGGGAAACTGCCTTTTATTTATATAGATTCTTCTCCTTATAGACCTTGGGCCAGTTCCTGAAATCAGGCTGGTCTCTCTTCGGAGGTTGACTCCCAACTATCTCTCCATCTCTTCGGCGGTCTTCCGGGGGGACGACAGTCGGCAGGAATCTGATGCGCCACAGCGTGTGGGATTCTGGTGGGATCCATCCTCTGCACGTGCGCATTCCAGTATCTTCTGCGTTGTCTGCCCCATCTCACGACATCCTCCACCTTGCAGATCTCGCGGATGGCCGTGTTCCTCACCCTATCGCGAATAGTCGTTCCTGCTATCATCTATCGCGAATAGTCCTCTGCTCGTACTTTAGCCTTTGTTCTTGTGGTACCCACTCTGGTCTCAATGCTGTATGTCAGTATAGGCCTTACGCAGGTTTTATATATTCTGACCTTACTGACAACCTGATACCGCCGAAGCCTTGTTGACTTGTCCTATTGTTTCACTGACAAGATCATTTTGACTGAGCAGAGCCACTCCCAGATATCTAAACTTTACAACCTGTTCCAGCATTTTATCATTTAAGGATCACCTGGAACCATTATTTATGTAACAAAAAAATTAAAAAACGATTATAATTATATACAAAAATAAATCATTGACTAAATGGTAAAACTACATTTTTCGTGAATCTTTTTGGACGCTGTGGAATATAATTAAGTGTCACTGAGAGTCGACTTTGAGATATTGTAAAGAAAAAGTTTGCTGCGGTCTTCATTGCTATTGAAGCAAGCTTTGTACCTTTGTTAGTGCACTCTAACAACTAGAGGTCTCCTTTACGAGGGTTTCCACACGATATTGCTACCTGATATAAAGAACTTTTTAATATTCTGCAAAGCTTTTAATATCAAATGAAAATTTACTTTTATATGGATAAAATTCATATACGAGTATGCTAAAAACTTTTAGTTTGCTTGATCAACGTGGACTTTATGTAATATAGTGTGATATTACTTTTTTTTATTTTGTGCGACAAAAAATCTTGTTTCCTTTAGCGAACTATTTTAATTATCGTGGAACAAAGTGAAATCATACACAATTTATATTACATTTTGAACATAATAACTTTCTATATTAATTTTCCATAAAATGGTAATTCAAATTGTTTAACCTAGTATTTCAGTTATATACATATCAAAGTAATAATTTTATTTTATTTTAAATCTCATAAAATGATGCCGCTTTAGTTTCAAATTATTTTCGTATTTTTTTTTTACATATTGTATCTTTATTTTTAAAAGTGGGATGTTTTTCCTCTTCCTCTAGCCATTGTGATTGAAGTTTTGGCTGACTTTGTCATTTCCAGGAGCGTCGGGTGTAATAGTTATAATATCACACACGTGGAGGTACCATCCTTTTTTCTTTGTCCCTTATAGATATGTACCTTCCAGCAAGACATATTCTATAACGCCTTAACAACCATTGGAAGTTATAAATAAGCGTTCTACAGTTTAACGAAGATGTATTAACGTAATAAAAAATATGTTTAGAAAGAAAACGTACTTTCAAAAATATGATAGATTCTGAATGATCTTATGTTATGTTTATTAGATAGGTTACTGTACTTATGGTGAAGAAGAATAGTAAATATAATTTAACACTTGTAAATTTCTATTTAAACGACTTTATTCTTTACTACAACCAACCAGTTTCGCTCCCTCCGGAGCTTCGTCAGGGTAAAAAAATACACAGTGTATTTTGTAACCCTGACGAAGCTCCGGCGGGAGCGAAACTGGTTGGATGTTGTAATGAATAAAGTGGTTAATATACAAATTTACAAGTATTAAATGATATTTAATAATGTCACACCACAAATTAAGTTCTAAATGCGAAAGTAAAAGAAGAATAGTGCTTCCCTTACCCGCTTTGAAAATATGTATTATTCCATATTGCCTACAAAACATTTCGTTTGGTATTCGAGCAGAATGTTTAAATAATTCCCCCAAGAGGAACCGAGGCAGGCAGGAATATTTCCCTGACATTTACAAATGAACGGAAGGGATGATATATCGTTATTTTACCCCATTATCAATATTTTGGCCACGGAAATAGAGAAATGAGTGCTCGGCCCACCGGCGAGGGCGCCCTATTCGCCGGGATTACAGGATGTTCCAGGTACACTTATCTCTGTTCTTAAACAAACTGAAGACAAACAGGAAGGATCTTCTAACAATTTACGTCGGAAAACTCGATATCTATTTTGGGGCCGTAAAACAAATGGCCGAATAGCACTATTTAGAGTGATTAAGCATGTTCAACAATCGAGCTTCTCTTTCACCTATTCAATATTCCTTTCCACTTAAGAGGTTCAATATTTATCGCCGATCGTTTAACATTTAAATATAATTCTTTGAAGTTTCCGAAGTATACTTATAAACTTATTCTATACTTCTTCTAGAGCGTTAAATAAAGGTTAAAGTTAGGAGCTGCGCGCGCAACCTGTTACGGAGCGCGACATGATGAAGTGAGCCATCAATAAAAAACATTTTAGAGGGATAATTTATACTATTTTGCTCAATTTTAGTACAAAGATTATAATAAAAAGAAAGAACATACCAAATATATTAGAACTATAATATCTTTCTTCTATTATTTTATCGTCCTTTCTACTAAAGTTCTAGTACTGACCCTTATGGAAATGATGCTTGGAGCTAGCAGAAGAAGGATGAAAGTAGGATTAATTCCGTAAAAATAAGATCACTAAAAAGAATGTGCAGAAAAACAATGTACGTTATAATACCCAATGAAGATGTGACAAAGGAATATACGGTGGATAAATGCGTCCTAAATAAAATTATGATAGAGTCACTAAGATGGTTTGGATATACAGAGTTTTTTTGGTTTGTTACGTCAAAGAGGTATAACTTCTTGCGTGCGTGCATGAGTATACACACTATTTTTTTTTCTATGTTATTATTTTTAGTACCGACATGGCGAAACCATATATGCAGTTATTTATTTTTCCATTTTTAACTAATTTATTCCAACACCGGGAATACGATTCGTTAGAGTATCTGAGGCGTTTCACTCCTAATCAAATGTTTAAATAAAATTACATTTGTTTATAGATTAGATGTCACAAAAAATTTCACTGTGTAACTTATTTTATAACCGATCTATAGCAATTTATTTGTATTTTTTTGCATTTTAAGCTCATCTGTTGCGTTTTTCAAATGTAAACGTGAATATGCCTATGTTTTAATTATCAAATAATCAGACATTAATTTTTAAGATGAGACGAACTCATAATTTTCAAAGCCAACGCTTTAACAAAAATACATCAACGGAGTTATACGATCAAGACAAAACGTACGTTAAGTAAAGTTATATGTATGGCGATATTTTACAAAAAATATTTTATTTCTGTGTTCTCCGAGCTGCAAGCTATAAAAAAGTTTCACGATTCTCTGCAATTAGGCCAAGTACCTTCTTGAATGAGAGAGAGAAAGATAAAAGTATAAAGATGTGTTATTATTTGTAAAAACACACGGAAAAAAGGCTATAAAATCGAGTTCAAACTAAAATCTCCTATAATTACGGCCCCAGGGTAGCGTTGGCTGGCTCCATTACACCCTAGGAACGAGTATGTTAGTACCAACAGTTCAAAAACATTATTTTTGAACAACCTTTTGAGTGCCATTGTCCTCGCAGGGTTCGCTTTTGTTTTTATATTCTTTGTTGTTTATTTGAGTTAAATACTCTCTGCACTCTGAATTTAAATGGTCACTTTTGACCCCAAAAATGTACCAGCCAGTTTTTATTGCACGATCCCATCTCTAAACACCAGCACGTTGACGTCATTACTCCGATGGTCGTCATGAGTCTCGGATTCCAGCGTCTTATTTTACATTAAAAATCACTTGTATTTTTTTTCACCTTGTAAAACGCCATAAGGAAAATGTAATTTATGGAAATCGGACAACCTCGTTGTTTCTCATTAATGAAAATTTCGTCAAAACAAGACAGTTAAAACTCTTTTTTTGCGCGGTTCGGATTTTTGTCACGACCGCGTCACGGCATACTACACTTTTCTGGAAATAAACGGTCGTTGATTTCACCCCGAATAATAATTATCAGACGACATTAAATTCATGTCATGCATGAAAAGTAATTCGCTTGAAGTAGACATCATAAAATCATTATTTTTAATTTGTTTTATATAAAAAGAAAACTTTAGGTATAAATTAACTTCTTTGCTCTGCTACCCCACGTCATCCTTCTCAGTCTCTCGCCAGTGTTTTCCAGGTCTTTCCTGTCGTCCGCACAATATCTTCTCTCCACCGGGTAGGCTGTCTCCCGAAACTACTCCGGCCCAACCTTGGCCTCCTTCAGTAACCGTCTGGCTCCATCTTTCATTGCCATTTCATCCTCCCAATGCGTACCCCTATATCGGTGACCCTGGTGCGTCTTCAAACTCCACGTTGGGTATATGATATCTAAACGGGATACCCAATATGGATTTTTCCATGGCCCGTTGTGCAACTTTAATGTTGTCCGTTTCGTTAAATTATCTTATGAATCCATTGACCTTTATAATGCGGCTAAGTACATTTGTTAAAAGTCCACTTTCTTGTAATGAATGACAGAAAACTGTATTTTTTTAGAATAAAGCGCACTCGGATTACATATTAAGGAGTCGAAAAAACTTCACCAAGGAAATATTGTGGGAAATCGTGGAGTCGGCAGAATTTGCACTTTGCGTTCCAAAATACCATAAAGCTTTCTGACTGAAGTGATAAACATCGGGAGACCCGAGAAGAAGAAGAAAAATCTCAATAATATTGGATTCTCAAAATGTAAAATAAGTTTGATTCTATCAAATTTGTTTCTGTAATTGCTTCTAGTTTTCTATATTTCCATTCAATTTCATGACATATTTTTACACCTGAAGATGGAGGTATCCTCCGAAATATATCGTGATTTTTAATATTTTGTGGGTTACATACTCGTACAACGTTATTTTTTAATTTCCAAATTATATTACAATGGAATTCCACAGTGTCGATGCCTTAACTTTCAATAAATTAAATTCATTAAAATTTGTTAGAATCTAAATTAAGAAACCGGTCTTGTATCGTATATTTCTTTATTTGTAAATATGTTTACATCATTAATTATGAATTCTCAACTTCATAATCGATTTCGAAAACGTAAGTTTACTAGAAGTTTTATCATATTATACGATAGAGACATACTTCCCATTGCAAAAACATAATCGAATATTCGATTACTTGATAATACTACAGCAGGCGAAACATGTCACTTCCATATACTTTAAAAATACTTGTATAAAAGTTGTCATTTTCATCTTCATTTATTACTTAATATGCTTTCGTAATAATGCTTTTGTTGTTTATGAAAATATCTAAGTGAAAATTTGAGTTGATACATGTAATAGTCGTTTTAATGTTAATCTAAAATACCCTGTATTTCTCATACGGGGTATAAGTACTCGAAATTCTTAGCGAATGTGTGTGGACGCCGGACACGAGTGGGGCATGGCGGTGACGGTAAATTGAAAGGAACTTCTGGTACCGAAAGACGCCCAAGTTCTGTCCGACTAAATAGGCAATCTTCCAAAATCGTTATTCAAGGAAACATATTTCATCCGAAAGTATGTATCTACCCGGAATCCACTGTGGTCATACATTCATGTTCCTAAATTATGTACCGATATTCTATTTACGTTACGGAATGCGATATAAAGATGCATATATTAAATTCGTATACTCTATCAAGGAGTTAATATGTAAATATTATACGCTTATTTTCTGGAGTGGAAAGTCTTTAAAGCGTTGTTTGCGGGTAGATTTACGCTTTTGTTAACATGCGTAGCTTGAAATTAAAATACTATTATAACATCTTATTTTTGTATACTTTAAAATGTGTCAGTGAAATGTGTAAAAATACACTTCTAATAATTTACGCAGAGTCCTCGAAAGAGGTATTTATGGTATACCCTTCCCATAGTACACAACTCAGAAAACCTGAGTGATGTAGGTCTGTTCGTCCCTGATAATTATCTTCGACAAAGGGGCCATAGATTGTTTTATCTCCCACGATGCAGAACCAACCTACCAATGGTTATGCCGGTAGGTAGAGCAATATCTTTGCTTAATCGTATCACCTCGGAGTTTGATATATTTTGTGATAGTTTGGCTCATCTGAGGGAAGTACTATCTTTATTATAATTGTTTGGTATATTTATTTTATTAATTTGTCATGCATCTTATGTTTCTCGCTCTTTTCATTAATCTATTATGTATTACTTATTATTGTGTATCTCTAACTTGTATCTTTAGTGTATTGGAAAAAAATTTCTGTAATGCTTTAGATATGTTTAAAATAAATAAATAAATGAAACAAAATGAAACATAAAGTCAAGGATATAAATACCCTATCTTCTTATTTCATAAAATCTCATTTATCGTTCATCACATTTAAAAATTATCATTTGTTTTATTTTTTAATAAGTGGCACTATTTAAAAAAAATTATTTAGTTATATCTGGAGATAGATTTCATTTCCGAAACATGAAATTTATATTTATTTTTATGACACTAAGAAATTTTTTTTTCATATTAACAAAGAAATTCCTTAATATGAAAGTCTGAAGCTTGAATAAATATATAAGAAATTACAAGTATTTGTCTTTTAAAAACATAATAAGAGAAAAGAAAATTTGCTAGAACAGTAAGCACGATTATTCTTTTCCCAACCACAAAAAGACCTTGTGTATAAGTTGACGGGTACAGAATATTACATTTTTGTCGCAGATGTTAAAAAGAAGAGAATTTCTATGCAGACGGACATTGTTCTGATGAACTTTTTCACCCCGTCGTCATACCGCTGTTGCTATTCTAAAGAAATTTCTTTCGTTTGTTAATTTATTTTCTTTGTATGTTTTCATATGCAGTACTCCCAATCTGTTTTCTATTATATTCTTGATAGAAGAATATTTTCCTCTTGCCTTCCTCGTAATATAACACATTCTAGAAGGTACATAATACGTTTCGCCTGTCAGAAATTGACGGAAAAATATAGATACGTCGTTTGTATATTGTGTTCTTTCATCATTTTGATCAAAATATGATAATAAAAATATGACAAGGGTATTACTTTCACGTTTCCCTTTTTCTAGACTTACTTGCTTATAGAAAGATAATGCGATATTTCCAAAAGGTACGGCGGATAGTATAAGACCGATATTCTAACAAAACTTTTATGACGATATCGAACATAGAAACGATTCATTTGTACGAGTGCGTTTGTACATAGTAGAAACTTTATTTAATGATGTAATTAAGTATTGTAAAAGAGTGAACTTTTTATCAACAACAACAACAACAATGGCGCTTCAACCCAATATGGGCCCCGGTCTCCTCCAGAATTCTTCGCCACTCTCCCCGGTCCATCGCCCGCATTCTCCAGTTTCTAACACCAATTGCCCGGAGGTCCCCTAAGTATCAAGAATATATGAAGAATGCAAAAAGAGTGACCTTGTAATGAATGTATCCAAGTCTAAAGTGATGGTACATATGTGTTTGAAAAAGATGAATGTATGACAATTTGTGACATAAGCGCGAACGGTGAGAAACTGGAGCAAGTTACCGAATTTATCAATCTGGGAAGCTGTTTAATAATGATGGAAAAATGGAGAAAGATATAGAAAGAAGAATTGGTGCTGGGTATAAAATTAATGGCGTTCTCAAAATCATCACTGCAAATTGATTTATTTCAACTCATGCAAATATGGCAGTACATAATGGAGTTCAAGTGCCAACGCTCAAGTATGCAAATGAATCTTGGAGCTGGCAAAAAAGGATAAAACTAGGATAATAAATGCCGTAGTAATGAGATCACTGAGAAGAATGTGCGGGAAAACGATAGATTTTTTTTTCCTTCCACTTTTATACATAACGGGAATAAAAGTGGAAGGGAAAAAAATATCTCCGTTTAGTATATAAGTGACCGCTCTGTTTTATTTGATTGTTAAAATTGTATACATTGATAAGGTTACTTGTAATCGAAACATGTCCGAGTTCAGTGAAAATAAAAAGTGTTGTATTACAAAGTATGATTATATTTATTCAAATATGAATCCACAACACAAAGTGAAGGCGAATATAGAAGAAATTATTTTGGGTATACTCGTACATCTACCCCACCCAATCTTGGGTTTTCGCGTTTAGGATAGGTGTTTTATTGTTTTACATTAATCTCACGCCATTTTTCTGTTGAAACAGCAAACTTAAGCCCAAAATCGATTATGTAGCATCTTGACAGTTAGAATTTTATATCTGGGTACTCTCCTCTCCCCACACGAGCGTGTAAAACGCCAGGAGATGGCCGATTTGGGATCGGGTATAAACTTGTTTGGTTGCGATATCATCCATCACATTCCCCAGCGACCCACTAATATTTGATGGATGTCTACCGCATACCTTCCCTGCGTCCTATTCAATTAATTGTATCTTCAATCTTTGCAACCCTTGTTCGCCCGAGGTCCTGGCCGAAAGGACCCTGCAAGAGACAGGCCAACAGAGGTCTAGCACAAAATCTACCTTTTATGATATAGACATCTGCTCTAATTAAAATATTACGGGCTTTGTGGGAAACGTTTTTGTTACCATTTTGTATTAATTAGTTTTAAGAAATTGTAGTCCCTTATTTCGCAGCGGTAAAATTTTAGGAACCTATTTCAATATCACGATATAACATTTTTAGGTAAACATTATAACAGGTAAATACGCCGTACTTTGAAATGAAACAGTTTGTGGCGCGACATTTTTTGTCACATAATTACAACCCGATTGAGCTCTCCTGGAAACATCGAAACTAGTTGATTTATACATTACCAAACAAAGTGATATTTTCATGTTCGTCATTTAAATAGATAAATAGGCACTTTCTTAAAGAATTGAAAGGATAAGCATTGTCAAATTTATCCAATTTGTAGAAACAATATTTTATGATTCATTTAAAAAAATCAAATATTGAATGTCGGTCACGTAAGAAGTCGGAGAAATCGACGTGGGTGCATGACACATATAATTGTTAACAGACGACAGCATAAAACGAAATTAAAGTTAAACTCAGTTCAACGAAATTGAAGTTAAACTAATTTTTATAATAAACTAAAACATACAATATAAAGACTAAACATACAACTAAAAAAATATATTTAAAACTAAACTGCTGGAATTGTTATTTCATTTCATTTCTTCTGTTTCGAATTTCAGAATAATAATACAAATCCGCATAAGTTTGGAATTCTTTGTTTTGGTACATATTTTTATACAGTTTACGAGTCTAAATTAGAAAATAACTTTAAAGATTTACAAAGGAAAATAGCTCATGACTTGTACAAGAAAAGAAAAATAACACGATGTAAGTTGCATGAAAATAATGAAATTCTTTAAAAAAAACTTTAATTATTTTTCTCATGTGGGCGTCTCAGAATTAGCACATTTTTTCTGATTTGATGACGTCAAATAAAACAACTGATTTTAATTTGGATCATCCCTTACCGTAAAATTAGACAGAATGTGTAGACTCCTACAAATACATAACTAAGTAGGCAAGAACTTATTTTATATTAACATTTTATTTTATTTATTTTAATTGATACTCACGTATTCAAATCTCTAATGGTTCCGTTTTCCATTCACAAAATAATGCTGTATTTTTTTAAATGCCACCTTATACTCGTATATAATAAAAATGTATTATTATGGAAAAGGAATGGGATCACGCCGAGGATCAAACCCACATCCCCTAGATCAGGAAACCAAGCGTTTTGTCCTGTAATCAGCGACCCGGATATAAAGCAGAATGTGGTTTGTTGTTTAACCACAAAAACAAAGTAAGTAAAACTTTTCATTCGAAATAAGCAAAAATTCACAGACATTGTTTTAGTTTATATTTCTAACTCAATAATTAAAATTAAACATGCATTAAATAATTTCATTGACACGGGAAGAACAAGAAAAATTAACCTTGATATTAGTAGCACATTGTAGCGAAACTCTAGCAAATAGCGAAACTCAGCATGTGGAACGAACGTGTGCCGAATTCAGTTCGCCTGACGTCGGCAACAAGTTCGTACATGTCGACAGATTTTCTCAAAAACAATCTTGTCAAAACATGATATACAGAGTTTCGTTATTCGTTAGAGTTTCGTATCCGCTTCGCTTTCGCTACAGTGTGCTTGAATGCAGGCGATATTCACAAAGTAATAAAGTAAATTAATGTTCATACCGTAAAATATATTATGATAACATCAACATAAATTGCAACACTCTGTAAATAAGATTAACGTCATGCTTACTGGATGAAATTAATAGTCAAAATGAAGTTCCGGCTTGAAATGTATTTAATTAATTTACTTATCAATAGCAAAAGCGGCGACGTTAATAAAATATGACTGAAATTTAGCATTACTTGCATAAGATTTATTTTTGTATATGACATTTCGTATGTCGTTCACATTATAATAAAACTTCTATAAAACAGACGTTTTTACTTAGATTTACTCGTAATTTAGATTTCAACATCATCGTTCAAAAATATTCATTTGAAGATTACTTTAGTATAGCTTAAATAAAGGCTGCTTACATTATTAAAATTCCTGATTGGAAATTAAAAGGTATTTAAAATAAATGTATTATTTTTTTCGGTCAGAAATTCATATGCAGGATTACTATTATTGAGCTTTAATTAATTAAATGATTAATTAAACAGATTATTAACTATTTCGTTGGTTCTTGAATAACTATGTAAAATTCTGTATTTTTTATATTGATGAAAACATCAGTTTTCAAGAAGTGTATTTTGTGGGATTGGTATATCAAGCAATATTTTATAATGGGCTAGGAAGGTAACACCTAAAAATATAATAAAACTTATAGAAGACGGACGTTTGAGCTGGTATTAAATATTTAGCATTAAACAAAAAATGGACTTGTGGAACTTGTCGAGTTGTAAAAATTGTATGCTTTGCTTTATTCATAAAATGTATAAAATTGACTATGCCCAAAGCAAATCAAATAAGATGAAAATGTATAGGTATATTTGAAATATTTTACAATAAAAAACTTCAAACTCTCTAATTAATTATTGTTCTTTGTATTTTATTATAGGGATTTTTCAAACATAAATATGTTTAAAAAATATTATAATGTTTGAGATAAAAATCTTGCAGCTAAGTAATATTCTTCTTCTTCTTAGACAGCCGTTGTCGTCCACTGCTGGGCATAGGCCTCCCCCATACATCTCCACGTATCCCTGTCCTGTGCCTTTTGCATCCAATTGCCAGCAATTCTTCTAATGTCATCGGACCATCGTGTGGGGGTCTCCCTCTATTTCTTTTGTCTTCGCGGGGTCTCCAACTCTACCACCCTTCTGGTCCATCTATCATCGTTACGGACGCACCTCGCAACCCTTGCGATGACGTCTGTTACTCCAGACCTTCTACATATTTCAGACACAGACTCAAACTCAGATTTCAGACTCAGACTGCTGAGCTTCAGAGGAGAATCGGTCATGGGTAGGCGGCATATGGCAATTCTTTAATAGTAAGATTCCTCAATGTCCGAAACGCAAAATGTATGATCAATGCGTACTTCCAGTATTGACATATGAAGCAGAACCGCTAACCCTCACCAAGTCGACCATAAGGAGACTCCGTGTAGCACAGAGGAAACGCGAAAGGGCCATGCTACACTTAAAACTCTCAGACCGGATAAGAAATTATTTTAATGGGAATTACTCAAATGATGATGCCTTGCTTCGTAATTATTGAGTCACATATTACTCATAATCATAAGCTCGATTAAGCTCAGCTACGAATGAAACCAGTCATAAAATAAATAAATCTATAGTATTTATTCACAGAAGTCTACCTAATTTTTTATAAAGTATAAATTAAATATCTACCATAAATACATGTAAATATAATTTTCTTAACGTTTTTAGTTATTGAACGTGGAAAATCAGCCTTACTCATTTTAAATCTACATTTTGAGTAAATTCTAATTTCAATCTATTCCTAGATTGCTGTTTACATATGTCGAAATACATTCTTCAAATACTTGTCCACCGCAAACGATCCGTACCTCCGATAAACAAACCAACACGGGAGCGAATTTCTGTTTATCTTAAAGCAGATATAAAAGTAGGAGCCTTAAATCATCAGACCCCCACGTGACCTTAGGCAAGGCCAAATAAAGTGTGCTGGAGCGGTCGGAATACCTCCCAAAAGTCCCGAGGGAGATCAAAAACGGGACCAGCACGTAAACTTCACATAAAAATCTCACCTAGAAATTAATCAGAGTTTCAATACAGAAATATTTACTTCAGTACTTCACTTAAGAGTTTTATTGGTTCTTTAAATTTGAACCTTTTCAGGAGATGGTGGATTTTGATTGCCCGACATTAAAAATATTATGTTGGTTTTTTAAATCACTTGGAATCGTTTACAAAGAAAAAAACATATATAGGTTTACACCACTTGTTCGAATTTCAACCGATTTTGGTAGCTCGTAGCCAACTTTACGAGAAGATAATTATATAAATGAAATTAACCTAAAATGCGATATTTAGAATTGTTATGGTTTTGATTATTTGTGTGATTTTTTTTAATTCCAATTATATTGATATAATTATACAAAGACTAAGATAAAAATGTTAGTTGTATTATCTGCACCGTTTCATAATTTTAACTATATTTTTTTAAAAACCATTTACAAAATGAAATGGAAATATAATAAATCTAACATTAAAAAAAATATGTTTTAATAAACAGTCATTAGTTTTTCTTCTATATTCGTCTTCACTTTTTGTCATGGATTAAATTTTTAATATAAATATATGATTAGGTACACATATTATTTTTACAACACTTTATTTTGATCGACACTTAATTTTGTGCATGCTAACTGTTAAAATAATCGACACTTTTAAAATTTTCGCATCATTATCACAACCGAAACATGTATTCGAAATGTAAAGTAAAATGTTGAGAAAATAAAAAGTTAAGTATGTTTATTAAAATCATCTATATTTTTTTTAATCAGATCCTTTTGCAAAAGGTGTATATTTTACTTGTCTATGTGACGTTTTCTTGTTATTTGTCTATAACCTACGTGGCAAGTAAGAGCCGGATCAAAGCTTAATGAAACCGCAGCCACTTCTTGTTGATCGAAGGAAAACTGGGCACCGATATTTGTTGATTCAATCCTTTCCAATATAATTTAAACATTTTCAAAGCGTTTATTTATTAGCCTAACATTTATTTAAAGACCTTCAAAAGTACCATCACTAAGTAAATTAGAGCATGTACATTGGATAACATAATTTATTTCAAATTTTCGAACGCAAAGGGATGAGATTACGTTTCCTAAAAAGGAAATTTAATTTCAATTAGGATTAGGCTCACATTTCTTCCATTTTGAGGGGAAAATCCTATTAATAATTTTTTTTAAATTCTGAATCTTCAGATGTTTTATTTTTAATAAGCCCTTCCCTCAGACCTAAAAAAACATTTTAAACTAACTAACTAACTAACTTACCATCACGCCGTCTCCCCGAAGGGGTAGGCAGAAAGAATGGACTGCCACACTTTTCTTTCCTGACATATTTCTCTCGATTCCTCAACATTCATACATCGTGTCATGCACGCGCGTTGATTTCTCTGACTCCTCACATGGCCGACATTCAATATTTGATTTATTTGATCGTGCCACGTTTTCCTCGGTCTTCCTCTATTTCTGGTTCCATTTACATCATTAACATATAATTTTTTTACCATTCTTCTTTCATTCATTCTTTCCATATGTCCAAACCATCTTAATGATCCTTTCATTATTTTGTTCATGACACCGTCATTCGCACTGCATTCACTTCTTATATTTTTATTCGACACTCTATCATACACAGAGTATCCACACATTCGTCTAAGAGATCTCATTTCTACTGCATTTATTCTACTTTCATCCTTCCTTTGCCAGTTCCATGCTTCGCTTCCATACACAAGGGTCGGTAGAAGAACACCATTGTGCACTGCCATTCTAGCTTTTTTGGATAGGTTTTTGTTTGCGATGACAACTTTAAGTGCACCATTCACTTTGTTGCCTGCCCCAACCCTTCTTTCAATATCTCTCTCCACTCGCCCATTTCTTGTAAATATACTACCTAAATACACAATTGCTCCAAATTTTCACCATTCACGCTAATGTTGCAGACTGTCATGGTTTCTTCCTTTTCAAAAATCATTACCTTGGACTTATTAACATTCATCATCAGATCATTTCGCATGCATACCTCATACATACAATTCACCAGGACTTGTAGTTCATGCTCGTTGTCTGCAAGAAGGACAGCGTCATCCGCATACAAGAGACAGCTTACTGACGCTCCGCTCATTTTGGCACCTACATCCAACCCTTTCAGCTCTTTCATACATTTGTCCATATACAGATTAAATAACCACGGGGATATTACGCAACCCTGTTTGACACCTTTATTGATATCAAACCAGGCTGTAAGATCTCCATTTACTCTGACACTAGCAGTGCTTTCTGTGTATAGCGACTTAATTGCCGTGATCAGTTTTTACTTATTCCATATTCAGACAATATTTCCCACAACTTTTCTCTATTAACGTAATCATATGCTTTTTGCAAGTCGACAAATGCACAGAAAAGTTTACGGTTTTTGGCCAGAAACTTCTCTGTCAATGTACGAAGTCCAAAAATTTGATGCATACATCCTCTGCCATTCATAAAGGCACCTTGCACATCCCAAACTTTGTCACTCGTCAATTTTCTTACTCTTTATAAATTTGATATTAAATATCTAACCATGATTTATTTTTATTAGCCCTTAGAATACCTAGTAAAAATACATTTTATTAACAAAACCATATAGAAAAATAATAATGCTTTATTTAAATAATTTCTGTTCTTCCTAGAATGAATGCATCTTGCTCACACGTGCGTACGAACAAGAAAGAGAGAATGATATACCTATCACGTATCCGGTAAACGGTAAGTGCGCTATCTCGTTCAAACACAATGATTTTTTTATTAATAATTAATTATTACGGAATAGGTAATCCAGTACTCTTATATTCTACTTAAATAAAATTTTAAGTTTATTGTAAAATAATAATAATAAAAATTACACGTAACAATCACTTTTATTAAACTTGTTTTTCTTGTTCCAACCTACATGGATTTTTTTTATTGTTATCTTATAGCAAAAATAAATGTTTTTCTCGTCCTCGTTTATAATGTACTCGTATATGTATAAAATATGAATTATATTTCAATGATTAAATAATTCTATATTTTGGAAACTGTTTAAGTAATTTTCCTAGGAAAATCTTTATTTAACTTATTTTTAACTATCAAACATTCCTTGAGTCAAAGTCTCTAGCATAAACTGACATACTGTTCCAATTATTTTTATTATAATACGTATGAAGATTAATAATAGAAGCCATCCCGTGAAATCATATTTTACAAACACTTCAGAAGAATTTCTTTGAAGTCTGGAATATCCACCAGTTGACATATCTGTATTTTAGTATAATTTCACCAATTCAATGATGCGTAGATTATTTTTCGTTTATAAAATATATATTAAATGAGTCTCTTTCTCCGAACGCTTTGATCATTTGATATTTATCTCGCTGTCCGTCTGCACGGACCGGTGGCCAATTTCAAGCAAACTGTTTGCTTTTAGCCCTTTAAAAAGATTAATTACAAATAAAATTAATTTAACTGCGCTTTAACAAAACTCGTGCCTTCTGGCGGCAACCGAATAAATAACTAATTATATTAATAACAGCACATTTCTGCTCAAGTGAGCAATGTTAATGTATCGGAAAATTAAACTTGAAATGTTTTTGACTATTTTACTTTATTCACAGTTGAGAACTTTCTGTTTGAATGGCATCTAATTGCGATAAAAAGAAAATTAAGATATAAGCAAATGAAAAGATTGGCAAAGCTTATGAAAAGATTGCTAAAGCTTTAAAAGATTTATTATAAAATACTAGATTTAATTAAGTAATCGCCTATAGTTGCAGAAAACTGCTACAGAAGCGGAAAATGTATTTAAACAGATTCTAAACATTTAGAATTATTACAAAGAGACGCAAAGAACAACTGAAAAACTGGGTGGTGGTCTAATACACATAACACTTGGCTCCTGATCCAGGGGACTTGGTTTAAAGCCTTAACCCGACACATTAGAGATTATAAAGTAAATTCTTAAACCATTGTTTTAAAACCTTACTTTATTATTTTAACGAAATAAATAATAAAGATTTTCTGCTTAATGCCTAATCTTAATAGATGGCGCTAGTGTAGATTGAATAAAAATATGTGAAGTGTTCCTCAACATAGTGGCGTATATACATCTTTTGAAAAATTGTCAGACGTGGTGGTCCTAAGAAGGGCGGAATGGGGAATGTTGTATTACATAAAGCGATCGCTTAACCCAACTGTATATTCATTTCTTTTATTATTTTGTGTTTAGTTTTCTACTAATGTTAAAAATGGTAAAAAATTATATGTTAACGATGTAAATGGAACCAGAAATAGAGGAAGACCGAGGAAAAGTGGCACGATCAAATTAATCAATACCTTTATTGAATAGGATAAGGGTGGCCAATATTGTGACAGTCTCTCTATCTTTATGTCACATAACCTTCGATAATTCTTTATTTTATTTCAAACATCGTTTAATATACATTTCTGCTTATATGATCCATTTATTTTGCCTTAGGGAGGAGAAATGTGCCATTCACATAAAATGAAATAAAACACCTACAAAATAGACGTTTTCATTCATATGATTTTAACTGTAGCTACACAATATATGTAGGAAGAATTCCATAAAAACCTTTGTTTAATGCAAAGTTCACGAGAAAAAAAATCATTTTTTGTTTTTGTAACTCGGTAAGTCCTCCGTTCGACACGCGAAACAACTGCACACAATAGAGCCTCATACGCCGACGGCGAAAAGTTTGCTTGGAAGTTCCACAAAAATGTTTGCATTCATAAATATTGTATCCCTGCCATCATCACTGGCATTGACAGTGCATTAATAATTCATAAGTTCGGCGTGTCAGCGATAAACCGATCCGTGTTCTCCACTTTCACACAATCTTGCAAATCTTTTCTTGCGACAACTTTCTCTCTTTGGCTTTATTCCACAAAGGATTCTCTTTTCTCTACTTTCGGCGGAATAAAAACTTAGTTAAGCAAAAGTTATTCCTCACCCAAGTCCCCGGCGCAGAGTTTCGTCTACAAAATATGAAGAATGAGATGTTTTTTTCTATTCGCCTCACAGAAAATCATTGGCAGTGTGAAGTTTTTTCTTCTTAAATTGCCAAAAAATAATAAACCTAACTTTTATCTTAATCAGAATCGCAAATTTCAAATTTGGAAGTTAATTCGTTTTGTCACATTTCGAATTTTTTATTTAACCCTTAGACAGCTAAGCAAACGTTATTCTATCTGTCCTCAATAAAATGTCAACTTTTAAACGATATTTTCTTACAAACCAAAACATTATAGTAGTCATTTATTACATCAGTTTATTCCTCGAATATCAGAAACTCAATAAACACACTCTCGAGATCCTAATGCACACGACTTATTAATCTGACTATCATCATAACGGGCGAAGAGTTAATAAAACTGATAGATTTCAACTACTTTCTAAGTTTTGATAAACTCTGGCATTGACACTGTGGAATTCCATAATGACGAATAAGAAAACACTGTTTTTTTTCAAATTTGAGTTTAGGTTTCTCGGCGTGTTTCGAAGGTTATACACAAACGATATACAACTTGCTGAGTTAATTTTAATTCTTCGGCTAATACGGTGTTTTCCAATATGTTATAGCAAGAATAACTATCCGTACATCCGTAATTTTTTTTTTTACCTACTTAAGAAAGGGATACTGAATGACCGCTAACTCTTTTTGCTTGTTAGTACGAGCGTATGAGTGAGACATTCTATTTATCGAACTTTTTTTTTTATTTAAAACATTTTTGAGTGATTTTTTTGGCAACGATCGCTATGACCATTTATCGATTATTATATGTGCCTTATGATTAAGCAAGGTAAAGCATTCTAAAACGGACATTTTTATTTTTAATTAATATCGAGTTTAGAATTTTACGCCCATTTTCAATAAGAATTAATATCAAATAATCATTTGATAAAGGCAAAGTAACAATCAATCACATAAAATGTAATAAATATTTTAGAAAACAGATATTTTATTATTTAATATTAAATTTCCTATGACTATCGGAGAAAACATAAGCACTAAAGTAAGTGGTTTAAAGATCACCAACCTTCTTTAGGATACAGCGTAAATAAAATAATGTTTTATTGAATACCTAGAGGCAGTAAAAAAATAATAACTAAAATATTTAATACGCAGTAATCCCAAACGTTTCCAGTTCATTATTTTGTTATTAAAAATAAGAGTAAATAACAGTAGTTGTAACTGATACGTCGAATATTGAAAATATCCTTCTACTGGTTGATTCAAGACATTTATGTAATATCAAATCACGGAATTCCAATTCCAATGTATAATATTTCACATGTCAATCGCATGTCTATTTTAACACGTGTTCTGTCGAATTATCGAAATTATTGCGTATTTAATATTCATTTAGTTTTTTATAAATGTTTTATTAATTTTTACTCAATTCAAAAGATGAGGAGGACCCTTTGGATCAATCTGGCATGTATAAACTAGAATGTAACAATGGTTCCGCGTTTTATATACTATAGGCAAAACGTCATGTAATGTAATTTTTTTTTAATGTCAAAAAAAAATCCTTGTATGCAACAGGTCGTTTGAACCCAATTACTGTATACAATTTATTTTTGCTATTATATTGATAAGCTACTTATCACATGATATGTGATAAGTAGCTTATCTATCGCCATTTTATTGTCACGATATTCAAATCAAGGAGCGCCCCTAATTGTTAAAAAATAATGTATTTTCTGAATTTCCTAATCATCTTATGGATTCCAACTATTCTGTTAAATGCAGCATTCAACTTATTTATAAAAAATTTAAAATCGTGAAATAAATCATTTAGAAATTCTAGAGAATGAGAGAGTTAATAAACAGCAATCAAAATATTTATCAATAATCAAATTAACAAACGGTTTAATCCTATTCTTAATTGTTTCCAGCGAATTTAGGTTTTTCATCTTAAGCCGGTATTCCTTTTCATTTGTTGTGATCGTTTGCATTAGTATTTACTTGTACTTCACAGTTGTTTGTAACACCTGATGATGCCGAGGTTGGCGAAACAGCTGTCGCGACAAACTCATAATTATAAATTTTGATACATACAAATAACAGTGTTTCAAAATTAAACATTTAATAATGTTATATTATATTTTTATGAGAGTTACATGATCTATCTTTTAAAATCATTTTCAAAATTGCAAACGTATTCTTCAACAATCGTTGGAAAAAACACCATTCAATGTTCAATCGTCAATCCCATCATTATTCAAGAAATAAAAAAATACCTGTATTTGTATGTAATTATACTCGTATATAGTATAATATATCTATACGACCATAATAGTAGATAAGGTAGAATAATTAGATTTCTCTACTAGTGAGCAGTCATCTGCCTAAATTATCCCGCTCTATTGAACCAGAAACTAATTTTCATTGTCAATCTGTACACAGCCGAATCTATAAATAATGTATAATAATACAAATGACGAAATACCGAGTGTCTCTTCTCTACTTGTTTATGTTATAGCACATGTGCTTGAATATATATTCACAAGTATTTGATTTCCCGCCTCCCTATACACCAGCATGTTTTTGCAAGAATTTAACTGAAAAACAATATTATATATGTACGAATATTTACTAGATAGTAATAGCTTTCATTGCGGATAAGTTATTATTCATCTATGTTACTTCATCAGACGACCTTCGTGGCAGAGTGGTAGGAGCTCTGATTTCCATACCGAAGGTCCCGATTTCTATTCCCGGCGATGGCAGTATGATTGTCATACTATCTTTGGTCTGGTGTAAAATTCACGTGACAATAAAATGGCGATAGATTGGCTACCTATCACATGTCACGAGAAACAATATAATAGCTTAAAAATTACCAGCCCGTACTTATGCATATATTTTATTATATAAATCTTTAGTGATAAATCTGAACAGCTTCAATCTTTAGTACACATATGACTACAATATTTATCAATAGTATAAAAATAGTTTGTCTCTATAGAAATTCCTTCCTAATGGAACTGTATGTACAGTTCCTGTATACACAGTTCCATTGAGTTCCAAAAACCTACTTTAATATTATATTTTAGTATCAGTGCAGGTTTCTTATCCAAAATTATCGATTTGATTCATTTGTGCGTAGTTAATCTCTGATTGAATTTTACTCAGTGATTGCAAACGATTTTATGAAGGTTTAATTGTTGACTCAATTAACCACTGCAAATCAAAAAGAATATATTTAAAAACATACATTTATATAATTCAAAATAAAGGAAACGGAAAGAAAAAATAATGCCTCATGAATCAAATATCATTATTTCTTTTATAGTATATTCGCCATCGCCTTGTGTTGTGGATACATATTTGATTAACTGAACATTACACATTTGTACTTCACTAATGTATTTCGGACTGCAGATGTCTTTCTTCGGTGAAAAAAAATAACCTCAAAAACTTACACTGATAAATAATGTCGGAGGTCCAAAACGTGTTTGAGAAAAGTGCAAAAAAGTGTTGTGAAAATTCAATGTTTTTTTACATTAATACGAGTAAAATACACAATTTATTTTCAAATTTGTTTCAACATGTTTCAAAATTGCAACAATATGTTTCAAAATTGAACATCAAAGGAGGATTTTTTTTAACTATAACACAATATAATTATCATTCATTATGACTATAATGTACTTTTTAAATAACGCAATTTGTCATAACACAAAATAGATTGGCGTGATGGAACTAGTTGAGAGTTAGTACAACCAACCGGTTTCGCTTCCGTCGGAGCTCAGAGACACAGAATCTTTTGTACCAAAATAAAGCGGTGCGAACACAAATTAGAAGTGTATAAATATTGTTTTATAAATTGAGTAATTTTTGTTGTATTTAAAAAATTTTATATAAGATGCTCGAAATTACATTGTAAATGTATGTAACATATACGAGTATGTAAAAAAATATATGCACCAGTCATAAGGTTAATTAAGTAAGCGGTTGTATGAAATAACGTGTTTTCATCTCCATGTGTAGAAGGTGTCGTAAGCAGTATTACAAACTACTCTCTTGCAGGGTGCCACGTTGCTTAACCCACCTATAGACGCATTGCGGATAGGCTTAATTGAATCGCCTCAATTGCGAGCTTCATCAAAGCAGTTGTACCAAGCTGCCCGCCTCATACAATGGGGTAACTTGCGTAAATAATTTATGCTACAAGCGCAAACTTTGAATGGAAAGTGAATTAAACAAAACACGACAATTAACACCACAATCCTGGGCAGGTGGCGCCCTTGTCCGACCTCGCAGAATGCTTTAATTGAGTTTATTTGGGATTTTAAGTGGTATTGTTAAAATCCATCATCGCCCTTTATTCGCGAGCTTTCGTGTGTAAAATATTCATTTTAATAACTTTAAGAGCTTAATTACCATTTTAAGATGAACGAAATCCTCTCATTTTGATCAAATAAATGCATTAATTCACAATATAGGTTTCATATTATGCAAGCACTGTTACTAATTAGACAACTTTATTTGGAAGGAGAATATTAAACCTAATAAATATAATCCAGTTTCTTCTATTTTCACCATTCATTTATTTCTGTAACAACACTTTATTTTTTACAAACAAATTTAATTTAATTAAATTACAAAAATGTTTCGATAAAATAAAAGCCCTCCATCAGTGTAATTAAAAATATAATATATACCAAACATATGTTTTCAAAAAAGTGGTCGGTTTTGACAGATTTTAAAATTCCACGGTGTTATTGCCAAGTTTGGGCAAGTTTTACGAAAATAAGTTGTTTTTCTTGTGTTATAAAAGTTCTCTGTCTAAATGTCACTATATATATAACTTATTAATATATGTTTTTAACATAAAGAAATTCATTGTTTGTTCATATGTATAAGAAAATACATTTGATAAGTTTTGGTAATAAATTAAAACACAAAATTTTCCACTTTTGAGTTTATTTTTTACGGCAAGTTTCGAAGTTTTTACACCTTGATCTTCGAAAGAACAATCTAATTTTATCGACAATATATTTTCCGAATTTTCCAGTACAACGATAAAAGAGTTTTATTCTAAATGAAACGGTAAAGTTAAAACAAAACATTTTCGATATAAAAGAAATCAGACCGAACAACTTATTGGCGTTTCCTAATTAATATGTATTGAGTGCTTTATATGAAAAGAAGTGTTGAGTAAACTGTGTGGGAGTATTT
The DNA here is from genome assembly GCA_022606425.2 of Lepidostoma basale. NCBI lineage: Eukaryota > Metazoa > Arthropoda > Insecta > Trichoptera > Lepidostomatidae > Lepidostoma > Lepidostoma basale. The sequence goes on along the minus strand of JAHDVF020000032.1, from coordinate 660,808 downwards.
GGTTTGTTTATTCCAAAAACATCGCACCCGAATTGTTGTTATAATCTAAACTTTCCTCCCACGTCTGACAAACTTTCCCCGTAGAAACACTAGTTTCTGCTGCCGCTGGAAAAGTTGTCAAACTCTAATAACATTCTGACGTTTCAAAGTTATGAATTTAGTGTTGATAGACACATGAAACCGCCGAACAAAAACCGCCAACCGGCCGGGCCCCTCCCGACTGCGGTGAGACTTTTGTAGGTAGAAGAAAGTATAAACCCAATTCCTTATCTTTGCCAACTTTGCGGAGTTTCTTCGGGAAATCTGACTTCGCTCCCATGTTAAATATTACCGTTTCTACCTCTTTGAGATGGTTAGTTGCTAGATCTTATCGAAATACTATAAAATGAAAGATATTAAAGTTTCGCATCACCATATTAAATGTTTAAAACTATTTGTTTCTTTTACAAAGATTTTTTATAACTAATGCACTTGATGTGGTGAAAAATATTAACTATTACATAGTCCATTATGGAAGTAATGCAAATGATTTTATTGTGACTCGACTATCCATTGCAGCGGGGCAAAACGGGTCGGGCAATATGGTGGAATAGTCGTTTCCGGGTCGTGATCCATGGAGCTGCCCGTGGCCAAAATAAAACGCCTCCAATCCTCTTTAACATCCGCAGCCCGCACCGCCGAGTAGAAGTTTCCCCTAGTCATCTCCTGTATCTGGTCACACCACCGTGCAGGAGATCTGCTTCTTCTTCGTTTATCTGGAACACTTTCTGTGATAATACTTTTTTCTAGATTACCCAGCTCTCTCCTGTAATGTGACCAAAGAAATTCAATACTCGCCGACTGCATATTACAGATAGTCTTCCTGTTATTTTGAGTTCATTAAGAACTGAGTCGTTCGTCCTTTTAACAGTTCACGGTATCCTCAGTATGCGACACCAACACCAGTTTTCAAATACTATTATTATGGGTTAAAAATCGACAGAAACAAAACCAAACATATGATTATTGACAGGGCAATTCTTCTAGAGATGTCTGGAAGACTACAAGATTTAACAATCGTAAAAAACTTTGTGTACCTGATTTCTCAAATCAGTCCCGAGAATAAATATTTTTTTAAATAATAATTAAATAAAACGATGTTTTAACTACTTCCACTAAAACATCGTTTTATTTTATTATTATTTAAAATGAACTTCCATCAAGTGATTTCAGTAAAATCATTTCATCATCAGCCGTCTGTCATCCACTGCTGAATGTAGGCCTCTCCCAAAGCCCTCCACCGCCCCCTATCCATTGCCGCTCCCATCCATCCATGTCCAGCAATCCTCTTCAGATCGTCGGTCCAGCGGGCAGGGGGACGTCCAACTCTACGGAATCCTGTACGCGGTCTCCACTCCAGAACCCGTCTTCCCCATCGGCTGTCGGTTCTCCGACAGATATGGCCAGCCCACCGCCACTTCAGCCCGCCTATCCGTAGAGCCACCTCAGTCACCTTGGTTTGTTGTCGAATAAATTCGTTTCTAAATCTATCCCTCAAGGTTATTCCAAGCATGGCTCTTTCCATGGCGCGCTGGGCAACCTTGAATCTGTAGACTAGACCTTTTGTCAATGTCCACGTCTCGGCTCCGTATGTTATGACTGGCAAAACGCACTGGTTGAAGACTTTAGTCTTGAGGCATTGTGGTATTTTGGAAGTGAAAACATGACGTAATTTCCCAAAGGCCGCCCAACCCAACTGAATTCTTCGGTTGGCTTCTTTCTCGAAATTGTTTCGTCCTAATTGTATGATTTGGCCAAGATATGTGTATTCTTGTACCACTTCGAGAGCCGACCCATCGACGGTTACTGATCCCGGGATAATATGTTCATTATTACATGACTTTCGTCTTGTCCAAATTCATCCCGAGACCCACTCGTCTGGATGCAGTGTTCAGTGTAAAATCATTTGATTATCTTAAATATTTTTTTATTAAAAATTATAAATATCGAATGGCTAACAAAACTGTTTATCATTTTAGTGTTTAAAAATTACACCGATGAATGACGTCAGGGGTACGAAATATGTTTGTGAAAATGATAAAAAGGTTTAAAAAAATTAAATACTTTCATAGCTGTAAATTGCTAATTACAGAGCAGAGTGGAGGAAAATATGCATAGCCTTGCTGCCAACCAATTCCTCAAGATTGAAACTGAAGAAAAATAAGAAGAAAGCACAGAATATTATTTATAGATGCCCTTCCAAGAAATAACTACAGTTGAGATAAACGTTCTGTAATAACATTTGATTTACCTTCCGCAAGTAACCGATGATTGTTCAATTAAGGGAAGCTGTCGGCGGTCGATTTATATCTGTAGAAAAAAGTTTTTTGCGGTATTTGAATTTCACGCACGTTAAAATGTGGAAAAAACATATGTCTTACGACCGAGAAATACGCCCAAATCACCGTGGTTAACCAATCTTCTCGAAAGATTAATGGTTAATACAACACGTACATGTGAGGTGCCCGCGTTGCTTTTTTAGCCGACGCTAAAGAAATCTTAGAACGGATACAAAACAACAACTGTTACGCCGGAAGATTAACTGTTATTTTTTGTTAACAATTTTAGATAATATTTAATGGTTCGGAGCATATTTTTTTATGCCTACATCTGTCGTGTTTTCTATACATCTCTATCTTAAAGTGGCGATCATCTCTTCATCATTCTTTCTAAAAAGTATCAATTGAAAACTATTTTAGAAATATCTATCATTGTTTCATTACTAAAATAAATTTAAATTACAACAATTATTGGGCATATGCAAAATGTAGCTTAAAAGGAATTTTCATATTTACATCATTGAAAGAACTCTGATATATTCTATTTTCAATCATTGTTTCTTCATTTATTAATTCATAGCTGAGTTTAAAACTGGTCTTACCTTAACCTTAATGAAGGCAATTTCAAAGTAAATATTCTACATGTACGAATATTTTCAGATAAATTCAATCACAAATTTTCCAGTTGTTTGTAATTTTCTAAACATGTTTCGACGGTCACCTTCAACATCGGAAAAACTATATAAACTGTTTTGTACCGAGAAAAAGAAACTTAACAGTAGAAAAAACAAGGTTTTAATTCATTTATTATAAAAAAATCATTTTGTAATTCCAAAGTGTTAGCGCCTGAAGTTTATCATGTTTCATGTTTATCTTCGTTGACATTCTAGGGCATAACGGGGTTGGATGGGGCAACGTGATAGTCTTAAGTCTTTCCAAATAGTTACTAAAACATAGTATAAAGCATCTTGATTTAAGACTGCAAAACATGGCGCCCAACCGAAAGAGATAAAAAAAAGACTGAGAGCCTTTGAGATGTGGTGCTACAAAAGGACTTTAGAAATTTCTTTGAGAGATTTACATATATCATGAATGACAAGGTTCTCAGCAGAATTGGAGGATAGAGGATACTTGTCAAAATATTTCGAAAGGCGAGCCGATACATCGGTCATATAATGAGAGTCTTCTGCATGACATAATGGAAGGGATGATTCAAGGAACTAATAGAAGGTGCTCTGACGGGAATATCTGAAACAGGTGTGCGAGGACAAGAACTGCGTCTCATATGTAGAGTGGAAGAGGGCTGCAGAAATCCGAGCGCAATGGAAGACGAGACTGAAGATTTTGCTGCAAACCAATCCCTAGGAATAAAACAGCGAAGAAAAAAACTGACCATACTATGACAAAGGCCCGATCATGTCCAAAGTTTTCTCCGTATATTGTTGTTAAAAAACGTTTTCCATAAAAACTTCTGACTCAAAATGGCGGATTTACAGCGCGCTTATAATTATAATATTGTGTTCAGTATAATTTACTCGTAGATGACACAGCATAAACATTTTTAATGGACCCCTACAAAATATGTGCATAAGTTTGACATTGCTTTTGGAAACGCGTTATATTCAAATGTATTGCTGTATTCAAATCTCAATGTGCATTTTAAGTGCTATAAAACACATTAACATTCATATGGTAACATATCAAAATCATTTCATAAAAGAATAGCGTTATTCGCCATTCCATTAATAAATGTAAATAATCTTATAAAATAAAAATAAAAATAAATTTATACGAACGTAATCAATATTAAAATAAGTACATTGTTTTTCCTTGCATGGTGTTAACTTATACATTAAGTTAAATATTTTAAAACTTTATAATTGTCGATCCTTGTTAAATAAATAAAAACTGAAATTAAATTTAATTATGATTAGGATGAATATCGGGCTGACATTTAAAATAATGCCTGATTAGTTAAACTAAAGATTTTGCTCAACTCTGAGGTGTTTAAGTTTGAGTCGTAGAAAGAGAATAATTTGAGTAAAACTCGTATATCAGCAATTATTCGATGGGGCTACAGCCCAAATCAAGCCATGGTCTTCTTCAACTTTTGTCTCCAACTCCTCCTGTCTTCAACTGCCGTCTTCCAATTTGAAACTTGTAATAGCCGTGCAATATTTTTTTAATCATTCTGCCACCGCAGTCTAGGTCTTCTACCTCCCGGATATCCAATCATGATCATTCTCTTATCCCACGCATTTTACATTCTTTGTAAGTGTCCAGCCCATCTCTATCTGAGGCGTTTTATATTTTATGTATTGATTGATATACTAGCCTTCATAAATGTTATACAATTCTATATTTCGTCTTACGCGCTACTCTTCTGTGTCATACACGGGACCACGAATTCGGCGAAAAACTCTCCTTTCAAATATTTCCAGTACTGCAATACTGTAACAGCATAATCTTTGTTTTTATGTGGACATTCCAGGATTTCAACACTAGTAGCAATGATAATTATGTTTTGTTGTCCGTCATCCTTCAACACATTTAATAATTGATGAGTTAATTGGGAAAGAGAATCCAACCCACTTCAAAGTGTATTATACAGTGTTCTCCTTCCAATTTAACAATTCCTCATTGTATTTTCACAACACTTTATTGCACATTTCACAAACCTGTTTCGTGACAAAGACGTCCGTAACTTAAAATTTCTATATTAATTATATACTACTCTTCAGCGTACAAAAAAGAGTTGTTAAACTCAATATTTTCTTAAAGTCTTTCAAATGTGAATTCACAACACAAAGTGATGGCGAATATACAATAAATGTAATTCAATTGATTGATTTACGTTTCTGATAGGCTCGTGTGATTTGATGTTCGTGTAGCCTAGACCTGTATAGATTGTTGCGATCACTATCTAATTATAAACTCTCTAGTGTGTTAACTTTGACGAACAATCGTTTCTACAAAATTACTAACCCAAATTGTGTGAAGTTATTATGCAAGCACTCCATTTAGATTCTATATTAACTCTAAGCCACTCCCTCGAACAATCATACCTAATTAGCCGGCAGCTACAGGGGCACTTGGCAAATAGCTAGAAGTTGTTCAAATTCGTCTGACATGCAACGAACTTATAATTGGATGTTTTCCAGCGGTAGTGCGATATTGGTTGTTTCACACGTTTGGTAAAGCTTGCTTCATTCCCGCAAATAATGTGTTCTGACTTTGGCTCCATCCCTCAGCGCTTGGACCGGGTATAAAATACCCAAATATTTTAATGGCGAAAACATCCCCGTTTTCAAGATGATAAAAATTAAAACATTCAGCAAATTTTATAATCAGTTTGAGCTAATTTCAGTTAATTTATTTACTCAAAAGATTATTATTGATATTACAAACATAATTATAAGGCATCCATTTGAGAATGGGTAGAGTACCAGAAACGCACGAGAGATGGTTCTACTTTATAAAGACAAGATTCTCCCTAAAGTTAAGAGTATTTGTCTTCTGAACGCACTTTTTCCAATATGAAAGATGCCGATCTCCGAGGTAATCTTGTTTAGCTGATCGATATGCTCCCATCGGCATCACTAATTGCGGTAAACAATTATTTTTTATAGTAATACTAGGGGGTGCATAAATCCTGTAAAAACCATCATTAATTTTGTTGCCTGCCCCAACCTTTATTTCAATATCCCTCTCCACTCTCCCGTCTTTTGTAAACATACTTTCTAAAGAAACAATATTATTCAAAGTGCGTTTTATACTCGTATATAAATGAGTCAATTTGACAAATATAATACAATGATTCATGTAATTTTGTCGCAACTATCGAAATTAATAGAATCTGAAATTCAGAAAAAATGTGCGTACAGCAATTAGTTCGTGTTTCTAATGTGAACAATAATCAATATAAAAAATTATTATCAAGTACTTTTTGAGTAAAGTTTCGTTGCCAATTCGCAGAAGCAGGGTTATGCGCGGAGTCTATAATCCTGAGATGAAGTCTTTCCAAAGTAAATTACTAGATTTAAAGTAATCCTGCAATTTGACAGATGAATTCGCTTGGATCGTTTCCAAGAAGGAAGAAACTAGGAAGGACTTTAATTACCGTTGCACCAGTTATATAACCGGAGACTCAGTTTTAACTCATAATTTTGTTTATCAAAGCATTTAGTATTGCGAATTGAGAAATAAATTTACTTCTGTGTGCCTTACTCGACTCGAAATTTCCACAGAGACCAAACTACGAACGAAAAACAAATACGTTATTTAAATACTTTGAAAGCAAATCTTAAAGCTGTTAAAAAAAGGTTGTAAATATGATAAATGACGTAGAAACGAGATCACTAAGAAAAATTTACAAGGCTGTGTATGATAGTCTACAGAATTGAATTTTTTGAAAGGAATATTAGCAAATAAATATCTTAATTAAATTAAACGCGTTTGGATCTAACAAGGGAAGGGCACGACATGGAAAATAAACTTCGAGGTGGGATTTTACAGGATTGCAGTACAGCCTAAGAGTATTTTATAGTCAAAGTAAGAAAGCGCAATAGCCAGCCAATTTCTAGAAAAAAGCCTTTAAACTTTTTTCGTAGAAATTTCGCCACCTTCCTTCTTACTAATATAAATTTAACAGTTGTGATGATTTTTATAAGTGTATTTAAGATTATTTTTGTCTCAAAGTTCCAACAAAAGGAGGTATTTCCAGACACTGTTAGCCGAGACACAAATCAAATGAAATATTTAAATTCATAGAATTACTTGAAATCCTAACATTGTATAGCATCATTATAAACATTAGACACACCAGTAATTGCTTTATAATTATATAGAAACTAAAAATAACTCAACAATAATATAATTATTAGGAATTCTGTTCGAACCTTTTAACACCATTGGATTACATATATAGAATTATTAAACATCAACCGCCCACCACTTTCATTTCATATATAACCCTAACAAAATTTGATGTAACAAAAGATGGCAAAAAAATTGTAACAAAAGATGGCAGTGAGCTGCCGAAACCGGTCGAAGACACAAACATCAGTGAAGTCTAAATATACTCGTACATCTTTAAAAAAAATTACAATAAAAATATGTTTTGCATTATTTACAATGTACTTCTACCGTGAAATTTCTAATGACAATATTATTATATATTTTTTGTACTACTCGCAGATTCCTTCGAAAAAACAGACAAATATTACAAACATAATACACCAACGTAAAAAATGTCAAAGTAATATATTTTATGTATTATATTTGCGTGGGAAATACTTATGCTATTTTTGGGACTACTTTACGAGTATGTGAGGTTTTCTTAAATAAAAAGAAAATAAAAAGGAATGAGAATATAATATAAAGTGTATTTATTGAGCTGCGGTACATTTGTACCGAAGAGTCTTGTGTGGGTTACAAATAGCCGGTTAGATAATCTTCTTCTCTCTAAAGAGGTTAATACTTGACGTAAACGAATTCTGCCGTTTGAGAACCGAAAGACAATATTTCAGAACTTAGCGGCCGATTCGAGTAATCAGAACAGATATCTCACTAGCAAAGTTAGACCACCAAATGAAAAGAACAATGATAAATATACGTCCCTCGCATATACGTTCGTTGATTGAAAAAACGCTTCTAGTCCGTGACTTGCCGTTTCTCTTATCTTGTGATGGGAAAGTTCGATTGAGTTTTTGGCACATTACGAGAAACTGGAACTTTCGCGATGTCGTCTCGGGAAGAAATTAGTTAACAATGCTCCTCGAGGGAACACGTTAACTTGTCTTTTTGTTTATGGCAGTATTTAATTCAGACTAAATAACGTAACGAACGTGTCAGTTCTGGAGTTACAACATTTCATTAAAACACAAGTTTCGCGCCGCTTGATATAACCCTGGTTGGTCGGTATTTTCAGTTTAATTATTTATCTGAAAGAGACATATAAAAATATGTAATATGAAAGAGAAGACGTGGATGACCAATGTAAACGCGGGATGACCAAATTGATCAATTATTAAAAGACGGCTACATTCGAAGTCGGAAAAATCGACAAGCGTGCATGTTACGATGAATGAATATAAAGTAATCTCGAGAAGTATTTTAGGATAGAGCAGTATGGCGCTCCATCTTCTCTGCCTACCCCTCCGGGGAAGTAACGTGAAGGTTAGTTAGTTAATTATGTTCATTTTCTGTATTTATTCATATTGTATGTATTTACCGTTTATTTTCTATAGTTTTACTGACTTTAATGTATATTCAATATTTAGTTTATTGTAATGAGAATATAGTTTTAATAAACGGGCAAAACCGACAATTGGCTTCTCTAGGTCTTAATACAATCGCAGACATGTGGTGGAACAATTTGAATCATTATTGTATTATATATATTATATATTAGACCAATGATAATGGTCATTAAAATTATTTAGATAATATCGATATCATATACTCGTATAAACAAAAGATACGAGCGGTCTGAAAATTAAATGGTCCCATTTTGAAAAAAGATATTATTCAATTAACTATTGCAGTACTCTTTTATGCCATTAAATATTTAAAAAAATGCTTGTTAAGATGTCCCTTAATTATTGTTGCTCGCTCACGAAAAGATTTCAGAATATCGTTATTAATCTAATAACGAAATAAATCCTTTTCAACGAGTCTCATAAAACCCAACCTCTATAAAGGGGGAGTTATAAATAACTTCACGGCAATAAAAAAACACTGCCTCAGTAACCCGTCCATTAAAATACGAAATTCAAAATGAATTCGGGGCTCTTATTTCAAAATTCAAACCGTCCAGTCAATCGCGTGGCCTTGGTGTTTGCGGCCACCCTTAGCCAATCCAGATCGTTGAAACCGACGTCAATAGGTAGAAAGTGTGCAGATATATCACGCCCCAGCTTTTATTCGTCAGCTGTTAATGAACGAAATGGCGGGCACCCGGGACCCCGGGAACGTGTTCTCACCAAGCTTCTAGCCAAAACGAACAGTGTGGCTTCCGAATACGGAATACCGATCGGCTAATTACTTATTCGGGTATTTTTCCGAATTGACGCGCCACTAGTATGACAACATTCATTAGTGCGGTAATCGTGTGAAAGGAAAATAATCAATTTTCATATTGTTTTATTCTGTGTTCCGGTCAATAGATTCATAATCCGGAGATATTTTTTGATGGAAGATTTATAAATTTAGACATCTGCAATTTGCTTGTTATTTTGGGATATTTTTATTATTGAGTCGTTCTATATTTTTTTCATTTTACTTTTACTTTGCTTGTACAAATAAATATTTTTTAAAAATAATTAACTAACTAACTAACTAACCATCACGCCGTCTCCCCGAAGGGATAGGCAGAAAGAATGGAACGCCAAACTTTTCTTTCCTGACATATTTCTCTCGCTTCTTTCATACATCGTGTCATGCACGCGCGTCGATTTCTCTGACTCCTCACATGACCGACATTCAATATTTGATTTATTTGATCGTGCCACGTTTTCCTCGGTCCTCCTCTATTTCTGGTTCCATTTACATCGTTAACATATACTTTTTTTACCATTCATTCTTCATTCATTCTTTCCATGTGTCCAAACGATCTTAATGATCTTTTCATTATTTTGTTCATAACACCATTATTCGCACCGCATTCAATTCTTATATTTTCATTCGACACTCTATCATACACAGAGTTATCACACATTCATCTAAGAGATCTCATTTCTACTGCATTTATTAACATTTAATAATAATTACAGTTACATACCTGTATGCAAGTAAAATTAAAATATACCCCTGAACATTTCTCGCGGTGTTGCAATAAAAAGTGACTGTGTATATAGAATATAAAATATCAATGAGATACAATATATTTTAAGTAATTTTCACTTTAAATAAAACTTCACATTTAATTATATTTTTGCTCGAGTATCAACTTTCAGTAACCAAATGAAAGTTATAACTATATGTTTTTTACATTGATATATAAATTTAACAAATTTGAAAGGATGCATTTTTATAATTCTGGTTACTGTTAAATTATGTAAATATTCAAAATCTTTGGTATTATATAACTCGGCAACAAGCATATACAAGTTGTTTTAAAGATAAGGGATGAATATCCAACCTTAAAGAAGTATAGAATCACTATTTTATTTCGAACATTTCCCGCTTTTGATATATGTTTTGAGTATTATTAGGTAGTTTATATAATATGTTTTTAATATAAATAAATGCTTCTTTGTAATAAGAGTCAATAAAATCTATGGAAACATTATTAAAACCTTGCAAGTAAAAACGTCACTCACGTTAAATATAATATAACTAACTAACTAACTATACATAACGCTTTTCCCCGGAGGGGTAGGCAGAGACGATGGACCGCCATACTGCTATACCTCTCCAGCTGCTCTACATTCATACATCGTATCACGCACACTCGTTGATTTTCCGTTGTTTTTTTAATTTGATTATGCCATGCTTTCCTTGGTAATCCACGACTAGAGATTCCACTCACACTGCTTGTATACACATTTTAAACCATTATTCTCTCATGCATTCTTATCGGAAATCATTTTTAAATTTTATTATGACATAATCATCTACCTTAAATTTCGTCCTTATTTCGTCGTTCGGGATTATATTATATAGCGTTTTCGTGCATATTCTTCTCAGTGGTCTAATTTCTCCGGCATTTATCCTTATTTTGCATACCCCAAGATTCATTTCTGGAAAACTAACGTATTGAATGTTTAATCAATTGAAGTTTTTTATAAATATATTTACGAGTATATATTGTTTCTTGAACAATGATGTAAAACTCCATATTAAATAATTAATATGAATGAAATGTCTGTCTTCTAGGACTTTTATTATATTTTTAATGGAATGACATGTTTCGCCTTTCTTAGGCGAAAACATTTCATAATGCCTTAGAAGGGCGAAATATGTCATTGCATCTAAAATATATTAAAACTCCTAGAAGACAGACGTTTACATTCATTATTAATTATATAAATATAAATATTATTTTGTTTACAATGAAAATACTAAAACGCTAAGAGAGGTACGCCGCCATTAAATTATAATATTACCCATGCCTTAGCATCAAACAAGAGCTTACAATCGCCTGAGAAAGCTCGCGGTAATAATGTAACCGGGGCCTCCCTTAGATTTATGCTTCCTTGTTTTTTCAATAATTTACGTGGAGTTGTTTTAAGAATCGCTGGTGGGTCCTCGTCCTTCCCTCGCCATGGAACCATTACTCGCGAAGGAGACGCATACAGGCGCACAGGCCCACCCCATAAATTTAAGAAGAAATTTACTTTTATCTTGGCATTAATCGACCAAACAAACTGTTGTTGCTAAACAACCGTTACTCATATTTAACGACTGCACGATATACGTACGTAGCATCGCGTAGTTTATATTCCTCGTGCATATTAAGCACTAAACCCCTTTAATATATTGGCTTCATTCCGTGTGCTCCTAACCGTTTTTATTATTTCAAAACTACGCAATCAAGTCTAGAATGTCTACTGTACGAGTCATCCCTTCTGCCCGATAAACTTTATGGCTTTCTTTTCGTTTTATTGATACCGCGTACATCGGATATCGGGCCGTAGCACGAATCACAACCTCATCATGTAATATAGCAACCGATTTTATAACTCACAATATCTACGCCTGTCCTTATAACATATATAACATGCTGAAAAGAATATTTTAATTTATTGTTTCTTGGACAATATTATATAATAAAATTTCATATTGCATCATTAATATGATTAACTTAAGGCTTTAGCACTGTGGAATTCCGATATGACGAATTTTTTAATGAATTATAATACTGTTTTTTTTTTCTTTTGAGTTTATTCTTCTTGACAAGTTTTGAAGATTTCATACCTTCATCATCGGGAAAATAATAAAAACAGTTATATTGTTTATATTTTTCACACATAGTTTATATTTTTCTCTCGGTGATGAAGGTGTTAAACCTTAGAAAAGAAAGATGACACAAAAGTGGAAAAAACATTTTTATTATTTTTTAACTCGTCATAAATTTGAAAGAAAACGTCTGTTTTCAAGAATTTTAATTATGCATTATGAGAATGATATGTTTAGCCTTGCTAAAGCATTGTGATATGTCTACACTTGATAATTTCTTCGAAAGGCAAAATAAATATAATAAAACTTCTAGAAAACAGACGTTTTCATTTATATAATATTAACAGTGAACCAAGTTTTTTAAGGTAGAAAATCTTTACTTTAAATATATCGCGCGTTGCAACTACTTAAAAATTAAGGCTGAGAGCACGCCTTAATTCTATTAGAAATATTGAATTGGATACTTATGGTATACTTTCTGCAGAGGATGCTGACTTCCCGTCAAGCCGTGTCAGTTATCATATGATCCAACGCATCCACTATGTGCCCAAAGAATTCTATAAATGATATATTAGCGCGTCTATCTATTTAAGATACTCATCATTAAGGTTCTGCATTTCTTGCCTTAACAAAATTAAAAGTTTGAGACCTGAAAAGTTTATCATCTAGGATAGAGTTGGATTACAGATTTCTTTGAAGAATGACGTTCGTCCAGGAATGTAGCGTCATGAATGAGGAAATTCAATTTACTCGCTACGTTCGTTACTTTACGGAAGTATTGAAAGCATAAACTTTCTGTAAATATTTTTTTTTCTAACTTTCCAATTGGGTGGGTTCGGTTATCTCTATACGGCTGCACCATGGAACTTATCTTCTCTAAAACTTTAAAAAAGAATCAGAAAAATTATGCGTTTTTTTATTAATTAAAACATATATTTATTTTTACAACATTTTGAATGTATACAAATACTTGTAGACGAACAACTGGATTTCACCCATTACGGGCTATCAATTCAAGAATCAATGAATTGATAGCCCGCAATGGGTGCAATCCAGTTGTTCGTCTACAAGTATTTGTAAACATTCAAAATGTTGTAAAAACAAAAACTGGTCAAAAATTATAGCATATAGATTGGAATGACATCTCCAGGCGGTTTCTAGCAATACGGTAAATGGCGGTAGCCTTTCACATTGCGTTAAAAAGATCTTCTGCTTAATGCTTAAAAATATACAATCTTCATAGATGGCGTTAGTGTGTAGATTGCAAAAACTACCATGTACTTACAGATTAACAGGGTGGTCTTACAGATTAACATAATACAACTTTCAAAAATTTTTCAGACATGGTGATCATAAGAAAATAAAAAGGTGGAATGGGGAATGTTGTATTACATAAAGCGTGCGCTTAATCCAAACAATGACAGGTCATAAGTCCTGTAAACACCTCGATCAACCATATTCTGTTTCCAATTTGCATCTTCGTCTCTATCGAGATACAATTGATTCACATATTTATTGTTTCTTGAACAATGATCTACTGATATTAAATAATAAATACGAATGAAAACGTCCGTTTTTTAGAAGTTTTCGTATAATTTATGTGAATGACATATTTCACCTGCCCAAGGTATTATTATTAAATGTCATTTGATAATGCCTTAACTGATTTGATTTGATAATATAGACGCCCGAATTTTAAGTGTTTTTTCGGGCGCTACAAAAATAAACAATAAACATTTCTAGTATCTACTTATCACAAATTATTTATTAATATTTCAACAATATAAAAAAGTAAAAAATCCAAAAAGCGCAGGCCGGCAAAGTGGAGGCTCACAAAAAAATAAAACTACCTGATTGGCAGGATTCCAGTCCATCCAGTGTTTTGGTGACACCGGTGGGAAGAGCAATTAGTCTGCTGAACGCGGTCTCCTCGGAGATCGACGTGTTTTATATTAGTGAAGGTACGTTCAGGGGACAAATACTCTTGACTTTAGAAAGTATGTTGTCTTCCTAATGTCGAACCATCTCTAATGCGTTCCTGGTACTTTGTTATATTTGTATAATATTTTACCTGTACTCAATAGATGCCTTAAACATTTTCCTGTTTGTAATGTCTTTTGAGTTAATAAACTGATTTGATTTGATTTGATATCATGCCAACCGTATCGAAAAAAGTAAGTTTAGGAAAAATGCGTTTAATGTTTGGAGTCGAGTTTCGCACAATCTAAGTCGTTTCATGGTGTATTATTCTTACATTTTCTCAATCGGCGATCCCAGTACAATACAATTTGGGTCTTTCCATGAAGTCAATTTCTAATGATTTATTGAGCACAAAAGAGGTTTCAAAATGTGCGCTCTTCCCAGGTAGTCAGAGTTTGCCTGCCGCCTATTGTTCATAGGTCCCGGCCGGACCGATTTAGTCGGTGCGTCACAAAAATAGCAATTACATCGAAAATATTCAGAAGTTTAGAAAATCTTCTAAGAGTCATGTTCTTAAAGGTCTTAACTTTAAAAATATGCAAAAAAACGATTTTTTTTCTATACTAGAATACCCTCTTAAATATCATTTGATAATGTCTTAGACAGCAGAAACACGTATTTGACATAAATTATAATAGGACTTAGGAAAACAGAATTAAAACACTGTTTTTTTCCACTTTTGAATTTATTTTTACGACACGTTTCGAAGGTGTTACACCTTCATCATCGGGAAAATGATGAAAACTGTTTTTTTTTCTGAGATGAATGTGTTCGAAAAGTGGCAAGAAAAATAAACTCATTAGTGACAAAAACAGTGTTATAATTCAAAAAAATCATTATGGAATTTCATAGTACTAACAACTAAAGTTAATCAAATAAGTTAATTCACATTTCGTATATATTTTATTCCTTATTTTGTATTTAAACTTTACATTCAATGATTTTATTTGGAATATTTAAAAAAAAACACTTTACACTCTATTTAAATTATCGCAAAATAAAATAAAAATAGTAAAAAGTTTTAATATTGTTCATAATACATTCTTCCGCTCTTCATTCTTTTCTAATATCCGCTTTTGAGATTCTGTCGTACATCGTTCTATCACACATACCTCTGAGGGACCTCAGCTCTACCGCATTTATTCTGCTCTCATCCTTCTTCTGCCAGTTTCATGCTTTGCTTCCATTATTTATCTTTTTATAAAATACAATGAACTCGAAATAGTGAATAAATTAATTTCCAAGTAAATTATTTCTTGGTACCTACTTACGTAACACAAAATTGCCTTTTGTGAGAAACACTTTCAAATTAAGAAAACAATTTGGTACTTGTATTTACGTTAATTGCTAGAAAACTTATCTTTCTCAAATTATCCTTTCTTCTCAAAATCGCCTTTAACAATATTAATCTTCTTCGCTCCGAAGACAAGGCGAAATTTAATATTGTGTATTTATTTCTAATTATTACTAACTGTTGTGACCTAAAATACATAATAAATCTATTTTTGAATAACGGTTGAACGGTTTTATTGTTTTTTCGCAGAGTTTCAAGAGATATAACTGTCATATGGATATAACTGCCACCCGAAAAGGCATGACCAAATTAATCAATTTCTGAAAGTCGGCCATGTTCGAAGTAGTGCGTAATCGACGAGCGTGCAAGTGCATGTCACGATGTGAAGAGGCGCGAGAATTATGTCAGGATAGAACAATGTGGCGATCCATCCTCTCAGCCTACCCCTCCGGGGAAACGGCATGATGGTTAGTTAGTTAGTTCGTTAGTAACAATTTAAATAATAAAATCTTGTATTATCGTTATGAAATTATTCAATAGTTGGGCATATCGTACGCTAGGTAATTGTAAAAATGTAGCATAAAACAACAACAATACCATATTTGAAAATACCTGAGTATACTCTTCTTTCAAACAAGTTACAACGTAACAAATTTACATGAATAAGGGTACAAAGACCATTTACTATATAAATATTAACAAGCAAAGTATACAAGTATTTCTATAAGAGAAATAAATCTGAAAGGCAAATTTTGAAATTTGTGTTTTAAAACTTAAACGAAATCCTTCGATATTTATGACAAAAAAATATTCTGTAGTATTTGTGAATTTAACAAAGTTTGTGTCTCCCAAATAAAGAGGCTTCTTTCCTTGTAATTGAAGTCAACGACTTTATAAATTTGATATCACAATAACGCTTTGCAAGAATCGGCTATTGGCAAAACATTTGTAGTTTTATGATTAATAGTATCTTAAGGCAAAAGTAATTACCATTGTTGTAAAAACTCTTTTCGGTCTCAATTAGTAATTGAACCAATCAGAAACGCGAACACCCATATTATTAGCTTTATTCGAGTACGTTCTCCAATTGGATTAAGTGAACGAATCGTTGATTTTTGTGCGGGCTGCGCTTGAGTCCAATTAATTAATTTGTTCTTAATTCAAACACTCCAAATTATGACGTCGTTTCCAATAAATTGCTTGCAATGTTTACTTGATCAGAAAAGATTTCTAAAATTTGCTTCGCTGACGGAAAAATAAAATGATACTTTTTATTTTATTTGTTTAGATTTCAGATTCTATATGTAGGATAGAAAGAAGAATATGTTTTATAAAATCAAATAAGTAGATTGTTAATATTCTTAAATAATATTATTATATTATATAATAAAAGTATATATTTATATGGTATATAAATTAATTCTTACGGATCTACAAAATCTTTTTTTTTTTTTTTCTATAAATGAACAATCTTAATTTTTTTATACTAATTATAATAATTATTATTATTATTTTGTTTAATCACTCTTCACATGATTACAGCGCGAGCTAAATCGATGTAAAGGGTGTAAGTTATAATATTGATTCTCATGACATGTGAGAACTAGCTAATCTATCGCCATTTTATCGTCACGTCAGACCAAAGACAGCGTAACAATCACATTTCCATCGCCGGGAATCGAACCCGGGTCCTTCTGTGTGGCAGTCGTAGCACTTACCACTCTGTCACGAAGGTCGTCAGCGTCTCAGTATAATATAATTGTATTGTGTTGAATTGTTAAGCCTTGCTTAGACATTATCAAATAAGATTCAATCAAATTACATTCATGACAAATAACATTTGATAATGCAAGGTGAAAAATATTTATTTTTTTCTACAGATCTTACGATCTACAGGATTTTTTTTAATAAGAATTTTTGTTTTTGTTTTTGTGTAAATAATTCAATTGTATAGTTTGACTATTACGTAATTTATAAGAACTTCCAGAATATCATCATCCATCAATTACAAATTTAACCCAAAGTATTTTTTAAAGTATAGTTAAGCATCTTAAGTTATTTTTTCGTCGTAATAAACACGAAATTTACGAGTTTGTCACGTTTTGTATCCGATTTTTAACATAAACAAAGTCTTTCTCTAATATTCCAATGTTATACTCAGCAATGATTACGATTATCAATATATATTCAATTACTTTATACCCACAAAAATTTACAAATATCGAGTCCCATAAACATTTTTCTACGAAATATAGATAGGCACAAAAATAGTTTTTCGTGTCTTAATACTCATGTTTAAAAAATAAGAAGTACATTTTAATGAAAACGATTACTACGGGACGCTAATAAAAATTAATGATGAATTAACAGAAATAATTAGTTAATTATAGTTCGGTTTATTATAGTCTTTCATCGTAATCTTAATATATTTTTAAATTAAGATGCCACGCCCCTTAAAAGTTCTTGCAATTGACGGAAATTAAATTTATCGTTTTATCAAATTACTCTTACAAATTGTATAATAGCTCTTGTTAATTACGTCGCAATACATATCATTCACAATGCATTCGAGTTGGACATATTCGTATCTAAGATCGCTGCGGGCTAAAGTTATGCATGTATGATAACAATCATTTGACGTAATATATTTACCAATAGGAATTTATCATTAAATATCACCAGAACCCAAAAGAAGGTAGCGTGCTGCCGAAACCGGTTTAAGGCACAAACATTAGTGGATTTCAACTAAATATATAATACTTTTTAAAAAAAAATACAAAAAAATATTTTTTTTTTCATTATTACTAGTGTCAAAATACATTATATTTTTTATATATTTGAAAGACCGTCTAAAAACAATTGAATAATAGGTTTGTAATTAAATTATTTTGTAATGCATAAAAATAAATCGTTCGTTTTATTGTATTCAATATTTACGTTTTAGCCTTACCGTATTTTGTGTTTATCTCTTCTGAATAAGGAATGTCAGTACCTTGGACACATGACACTAAACTTTTTATCACAACAAACTTAAATGAAATAACTGTATCCTTTAATTAAGTAAGTATCTAAAAGAGTCCATCAACAATCACTAGCACATAATATTGTAAACACTGTATAGCTTTTAAACTAATTCGGTCACAACTTGTTATAAAGATTTTATTGGCAGAAATGCCAGTCATGTAATTTAAAAAAAATTCTTAACTTTCAAACACATCAATGCCCCAAAATAATCACTCGTCATACAAACACGCACTTCTAAAGTATTTTCCCTTGATACAAACTTGCAGTTGAGTACTCCCCCTTTTTAAATAAGGGATTCGAAATAAACCGTATATTAATGAAAGCACTCCAATGACAACATGTACTAACGACACGAAATAATCCGGAAGTTGTCGAAGCACAATCGTTTTAATCACAAGATAAGTTCCGCCGGTGTTAGCCGTCAAATGCGGCCCGATTTTTATGAAAGCTCGCAGGTAGGTGTGGGTTTGTACCGTCTAGATACCGCACGTGCGGGCGTGGAGGGTGCCTGGCGCTGACTGAGGAAAGCGCCCCGGCGCAGGCGCGCCGCGACGCCCTCCCCCGCCCGGCGAGGACGCCACCCGCCCTCCGCTCGCAATTAGATTCTGATTGTGATGAAAAAGAATCGCCTCCTTGATTCATCTCCTCAAATATCGATGCCCAATCAATAACAATACTTGGAAAATAAGAAATAAATCGCAATTAATTATTTTTGTTGGGTGCCCTAAAATGTATTTGTATATACGAGTATTAGTAAGTAAATACCAATATGTTGATAAAATAAAAAATTGTTATAAAAGAACAAATAATTATACCGTAATTTATTTAATATATCAAATCGAGATTTTTTTTAAACGTGTGGTTTTCATTTTTAAAAAGTTTTGTTATTTAAAACTTTCGACAATTCTTTTCAAATATTATTCATAACTAGTATGGACATAATTTTCCTAGTTTGGGTGATCTTTTCCTGGCCTTAGTCATTCTATATCTTCTTCGTTTTTCGTTTCCTCACTCCTGAAGGACAAGATCCATGAAGTTGTCAGTGACTAAGACAAAACACTTCCAATCCTATATCTTCTCCGCAACCCGCAGGGTCGAGTAGGAGTGTCTCCCAGTCATATCCTTAATTTTGGCATACCATCGTGCAGGACATCTTCCTTTACTTCTTTTGCTAGAACATTTTCTGTGACAATTCTTTTTTCAAGGTTAAAAAAACTCGATATTCACTGACTCACCAAGTTATTATCTACACTGTATTTTTTGTATAATCTAGATTAAATCAAATTTTTAATTCTCACAATAATATCATACACATAATCTAAAATGCGACTTTCTTACATAATATCCTGATTCAGTATTATGTGGCAAATTGATTAATTGGACCAAAAAAAGCTGCGTACACCATCGATATTGTGTTCCAAATTTAAATCAATTGTCCCTTATAAAAATATACCTACTCAACTTTTGGATACACAAAATAACTGCTCTATCGAATATGTGAATAACGCCGTGGTCTACTGTACCATCGGGGTAACTATTTGAAAATGTTTTGATATTGGTGAACTAAGAACAAGGTTTCAAGGTATGATGAAATCGACAAGGTCTAGGGTACATATTGCTTGCTTTTTAAACCAGATGACTGCTTAAATCTGGACACAATCCGATTACTTCTTCATAATAACGAGCTAGGTCTACTCAATTTAGAGATTATATCGTAAATCGTAATTCTATTGAGATAAGTCTTTGGTGTTTGTCTTTTTTTAACTAACTAACCTTCACGCCGTCTTCCCGAAAAGCTAAATAAAAATAATGGACCGCCACAACAGATCTTTCCTGATATAATTCTCTCACTCCCTCTATATATTTATACATCGTGTCGTGCAAGCACGTCGATTTCTCCGACTCCTCACAGGCCAACATTCAACATTTGATTGATTTGATCGTGCCACGTTTTCCTACGTCTTACTCTTTTTCATATTCCGTTTCGTGGTTTACATATACTTTCTTTATTATTATTTCTTCATTTATTATTTCCATGTATCCGAGCCATCTTAAGTACCGTTTCATTTTATTAAGAGTTAAGGCGTTAACACTGTGGAATTCCATTGTAAATTGCAATTCAAAACACAACACTGATTTATTCTTGAAGATTGAGGTCACCTTCGAATGTTTGTCGTGCTTTTTTTCTTAAAACATATATTTTATTATTTTATCATCACTCGTTAAGCAGTTTAAGACGATGAACTTAATTAAGATGAAAAATGAAAATTATATTGTATTTTAGTAATAGAAAGCGAAGGACAGTGGATAAATCTTATTGAGATGAATTACTATTTCAATTATCTGCGATCTTAATAGCTAAATCCCTCCACGACAGAACTCAAGATATTACCCCACCGAGACAAGCTAAATTATTTATTTATTCTGGTGCTAAACTACTAAGCCAAGACCGCCTTTACTATTATCGCTGATTTTTCAAGAGTAAGCGAAAACGTTTATTTTCCAATTGTGAGTGAGGTTGATTGATGGGCTTAATAAAATACGACGTAATCCCATTGACGCAACACAAAGACAGTTCACCAACCATCGCTCCGTAATCAATAATATTGTTCAAGTGCGATTCTCGACTGTACATAAAGTCGAAACTATTTTAACATTAGTAAGATAGGTGTACTCAAAAAAGTCTATTGAACACCGTCAAATTTTCTTTTGCCCATTTACCTTTTTTTAATTATGAATAAAATATTAAATATCGCTATCAAAGTCATCACTACACAAAGAAAAATAATATACCAAAGCAAAGGAGGCAGTTCATACTGGAATTCTAGTGCCAAAACTTATGTATGGAAGTGAAGCTTGGAGCTGGCAAAATAATAATGAAAGTAGGATAAATGATTATAAGAAATATAAATATAAGAAGTGAATGCCGTGCGAATGAAAGTGTTATGTACAAAATAATGAAAAGATCATTAAGATGATTTGGACACATGGAAAGAATTAATGAAGAAAGAATGGTAAGATAGTATATGTTAACGATGTAAACGGAACTAGAAACAGAGAAAAAGAGTAAAACGTGGCATAAACAAATAATTCCAATATTGAATGTCAGCCACGTGAGAAGTCGGAGAAATCGACGTGTATGCAAGACGCGATGTATTAATATTGAGGAACGAGAGAAGTATATCAGGAAATAACAGTGTGGCGGTCCATTGTTTTTGCCTAACCTTAAGGAGAGATGGCGTGATGGTTAGTTACTTAGATAAAAATCAAATATGAAATTTTAATGAATTGAATCTTAATACGAAAGCATTACTTACTTGGTGGATTGACATATAAACAAAATTATACAGTTTTTCACTTAGTATTAACCACTTTATTTGAGTAAGTAGCGCCAACCGGTTTCACTATACGAGTATAGTGAGCTTCAACAACTACAACTACTAAACAGGCTAAAGTTTAGTGTGTGTAAAACCCTGGGAAAACTCGCTAAAGAGTGAAATCGGTTGGGGCTACTAACTCAAATAAAGTGGTTTATGCTAAGTAAAAAAGTTTTTAATTTTATTTTTAATCATTTTAACTGGTACGATTAGCCCAATTTAACGTAAATGATACTGTTAAGAATCGTCTGTTCCCGCCAGTTCCACGTACTTAGTATGTGGCGAATGTCTGGTGGTACATTGTGTATTCGTTAACAGTAAATATTTGATACTGTGTACGACGAACGCTGAAAGGTTTTGAGACGAACAAGCGTAATTCGATATCTCAACTCGTTAATATGTAAAATAATACTTTCCATGTTTTGAAAGCACAGAGCTACATATGAAATCATTTTCTTAAACCTGTTAGAAGATATCATATTATTTTATTAACCATAGAGTTAACGATTATTTTTTAAATCCACAGTTATTGGGCAAAAACTAGTAAATACAATTTAAAAAACAAAATTAAACACTATTATGATGTTGATTTTTTTTAAACAAGCAGGTAACAATTTGTTTAAATATAAAAATGTTCGATGCATGCATACTACCTATCCTATCATAGAGTCTAGAGACAACCACCCTCACAGCAAAAAGGATCCACAAACTAAAAAGCACACAACGATCCATGGAGAGAGAAAAATAAGAAATGAAGAAATAATACACCGAACCAAAATTACCGACATCATGGATCGTACAGCTAAATCAAAGTAGTGGCAGTTAGCTGGACAAGCCAGACAGGGTAGTACCCGATGGACATACTTCAATGTAGACCTTGGACAAAGAAAAGGAGAGTCTGGAGACCACCAAAGATGGACTGACGGCATTGCCTGAATAGCTAGAACGACTTGGATGCGGAAGGGACAAGACAGGGACGAGTGGAGGATAATGGAAGAGGCCTGTATCCGGCAGTGGTACATAGTTATGGTCAGTTCTGACAGATTAAATTAAGTAGTTGATAACACCTTACAACTTGCATGTTTAATATTCAATGCAATTTTTCAGTTTTTATAGTTAAATGTAATGCTCTTTGTACATTTCATGTCGTGTTAGCCAAATAATTTCACCATATTTTAGTCTCGTTGACTTTTCCTATTAGGTTATTAGGTATCTATAATATATGTATAACATAATACCATAATAGTCTGGCGGTCTTCTTTGAAAATATTGTACACTTGAAATTTAATATTCATTAATAACCCAGTGTCAGTTTCGAACAGGTAAGTGCACGTTCTTTAGCGAACATTAATGCTTATCGATTTCATATGGAAATATCTCATATTTTAACCTTTATAATGCCAAACAGTTATATATTGTTGTTCCCAAAACCATGATTACAATCATCATTATTACCCGTAAGATGACTCGTCGTTGCTCGAATTTAACTATTTTCTATGCGACAATCCAACATTGGTATAAAAAGATGTTTGTGTATAATTTAACTGGCTGTTTTGAAAGTTCAAGAATAACACAACCATGGATCAAGTAGTGTACTATGCCGCTCATACGATCGTACGAACAAGACAGAAAAAGACACATCACGTGGACCGTCCGTGTCCTATCTCTTTCACTCATTAGTAATAACATGTAACAAATCATTTCCTTAATCCAATCTATATATAATAATGTAACTTACATTTCTCGCTAGTATTTTGAATAACATCTTAACAGCGAAAAGGTTAATATCATGTATATCAAATACATCAAAACGAAATATTGAGAAAGTAAATTTTTTAACTACAAGTATAATTTCTCGGGCAATTGTTATGCACATTATGAATAATCAAAATGTTTAATTAAATTTTGGTTTAGCAATAATATTAACTTTGAGTGAATATATCACTCTTTTATTTTATTATTTTTTTCAGTTGCTTTCAATTTAGGCAATCACTTAACCCTTCCTTCCCTATGATGGGTATCTCTTCTACACGTTGTTTCTAATAACCATCAATATGTCTATAAATATAATTAATGCAAGGTTAAGATTTTAGGTATTTCTCCATAAGATAATTACGCATTGATTTAAAATATAATATTAATAATAATCAGAGTTTATCGGGTACATCGGAGGTATTTTGTGGATATTGGAAACAAATTCGCGTATAAACAGCACTGTGAGTGCGCAACACTATATTCGCATCTCACTCTTGCATACTTCAATATGGAAGCACGAGGAGCTTAATGTTCTCACTGCCGCCGGCAGTAGCTCTCGGGCTTGCAACCAGAGTGGACTTATGGCCGTTCCGTGAGCATTGCCAGATGGTTTTCTAATGTTTTCAGCACACAAATCTCAATTATTATATTTTTTTACTTCAATTATAATTAATTAAGGGGATTAGCTATGAATGTTCTTATTTTTCCGATTTAAAATCACAATTTTTTGATCGGGTACTGACTACCCAACACAGTAATGCACTTTTTATTTGAGCACCGTAAGGGAAAGGTTAATAGATAGCTTTCCTTTTCTTAACTCCGCGAAACAGCTCCTCCATAGTGTTATGGCCGGTTCATTTGAAAATGTTTTAAAACTAAGGTTTCAAGCAGCCTCTACGATGTTTATTGTAAGTCTTAAAATGTTAAGTAAATCAATTGGGTGGGGGTCTAGAGAACAGAATGCTTGGCTCCATAAAACTTGGGTTCAAACCTTGACACGACCAGATTCCTTCTTCATAATAATGAGTTATTTTCTGCTAATGTATAATAAATTCTAATACCATTGATTTCAATCCTTGGTTTTTACATCATAATTCAAGATCCCAAGTATGCCGCTTATCTTACTTTAACTTATGAAGCAGTACTAAACCTTTCTATGTATAATGATGTACATATAACCAAGATCAATATATTGGAAAAATATACATCAAGAACACCTCCTTACGGTTTTAATGTCTTAAGAATAATATGTCTCCTCAGAGAATAAGTTGTCGTTTAAAATGTCTTACTTTATATTTTCATTTTTATTATTTTGTTGAATGCTTCTTTACATCATTACAGCATGAGCCAAATCGATGTAAAAGGGTAAAGCTATCATATTGATTCTCATGACATGTGATAGGTAGATAATCTGTCGCCATTTTATTGTTAGGTGAATTTTACACCAGACCAAAGACAGTGTGACAATCACAATGCCATCGCCGGGAATCGAACCCGGGACCTTCGGTGTGGCAGTCATATCACTTACCACTCGGCCACGAAGGAAAAAAACAATGTTTTAAAATTATTATTCAATTTTAAATCCACAAATTAAAGTGATGTCGAATATATATACATTATTTAATTGGGATAGCCAGCATTCTTCTTCAGAATAGAATAAAATGACCATCGTATATTTTCTTACGCTTTATTCAGAAATTCTTTTTTTTATCACTTCTTAGATAATTTTTTCTCGAAATGTTTCGAGGACATTACACCTTCATCATCGGGAGGACGATATAAACTAACCAAAATTATTTCAAACTTAATACAAGAACCTAGAAACACGTGAAACATGTATTAGTTAAACTAAGCAGAGTACCAGGGACATAACAGTGTTGCGAGATCAATTGGTTATTTTTTTAACGGTTTTTTAAATGGAAGGTTTTAGGTTGAGGGTGATTTATCACACCCAAGCTATTTATTTTATTTTAAAGTGCAAAATATTTTTGCTTAAAAAATGTATGTTGATGTTTGAAATTTCGTAGTAGATGTTCAATGTAAATAATGAAAATCATAAAAAAAATAAAAAATTCAGATGTATATTATGTAAAAATCCACTGATGTTTTTGTCTTCGACCGGTTTCGGCAGCTTCCTGCCATCTTCTGGCCAAAACTGGTCGAATACAAAAAAAAACATTAGCTGATTTTAACTAAATATATATTTTTAAAAGATTTTTAACAAAATTTCTTTTGTAAGGATTAATTGTATCTCAATAGAGACGAAGATGTAAATATTTTTGGAAACAGAATATGTTGGCCGAGGCGTTTACAGGACTTATAACCTGTCATTGGTTGGGTTAAGCGATCACTTTATTTTATTTTTTATTTTTTAATTATTGAGGGTAACAAACAGCAATTACAGTATATGAATATAAACACACAGAGACAACAAAACAAGGCCAATTACATGCTACCAGAAATATTATATAACAACTGACATGAGGTTAAATATATAAGAAGAATAAAACAACACTTTGATAAGTTAAAGAGAAAACTAGTAGTATTAGTAATAATGAATAATTTTAAAATGTAAAAAAAAAGAAAAAGACAAGAAAAGAAAAAAATAGAGTAACTAGTTTCATTCGCCCCGAAGGGTTACTCCAAACATTTTTTTTAAACCACTTTCATTAAGATGGAACACATCGATGTTATTAAAGCACTTATTGTACATGCCGCACGTCCGGTACACCGCCGCACTCTGGGCGTAGTTAGCCCGATAAGCAAGAAGAATATTTGGTTCGAAGTTTGTCTTTTGCGAAGCATAGGGGTATTCAGTAATAATTTACTAAGAAGTTCGGAGTTGTCGATTTTGAAGTGAATGATTTTTTGAAGCAACATCATATCATTAATTGTTCGCCTATTTTCGAGAGAGTCCAAGGAATAAAAATTAACAAAATATTATTATATATTAACAACATTCCCTATTCCGCCCTTCTGATGACTACCACGTCTGACAATTTTTTTGGAACTTGTATATATGTTACTATGTTAAATAACTTCACATTTCTCTAGGTTAATCTACACTAGCGTCATCTTAAAAAATGATTAACCCGCAATGGGTAAAATCCAGTATTTGTCTACAAGTATTTTTAAACATTCAAAAAATATATATATATTCAATATATATATATATTTGTTTAAAAATAATATGTGTTGTAGTGCCAATGTAAGGAGTGTAATTAATTCACAGCTTGAAGCGGTGGCCAATACAAAATAAATAAAGCTTCTTGCATACTAGGAGATTAAGATTAAGCTCCGACACCGTTTCACTATCTCATGGCATACCGCTATAACTTCTTGATATCAAAAACGAAATGCAAAAATTTTTCTATGTAAATATTATGTTTATAAATTTGGTGTACTTTGAAAATGTCACACGGTGAAGACATATTTCCCGGCCCCATCGCCGGGAAGGACGGCCATCCACGCCGGGTAAACTCAATAAGCGATAGAACGTGCCTTCGGGAAAACTATGAAAATTGCCGCTGTCAGTATCTGCAGCTTCGGTAACTCTCTGAATGGAACTAGGGAACTTTGACTCAACCTCTTACCTCGGCTCCAAGATACTCGCACCTTTAAAATATTGAGAAAACATAAGAATGGAAAATTATTGGCTTTATTTTGTTTTCTAGCGCAGAAAGCATTTCATTGTTACTTTAAAGCTTACATAAGTTATAATATTATTTTATTATTATCTATTTTATTGTTTCTTACACAACAATGTTTAACTTCACGTTAATTTTTTTAAATTAATGAGAACGCCTGTGTTCTAGAAGTTTTATAATTTTCTATGGGAATGGTTTGTTTCACCTTCCTAATGCATTTCAAGGGCTTTTTATAATACATACAATAGCAAGGCAAATCATGCCATTACTATATAATATAATATAACTTCTAGAAGACAAATAGGTTTCATTTCAAGGACATTTTATAATACGAGTACAATATTCTTCTTCTTCTTCAATGGCACTGCAACCCAATTTGAGCTTAAACTTCCTTCAACTTCTGCCTTCATCTCCCCCTGTCCCCACCCACCGTCTTCCAACTCGTAACTTGTAAAAGATAGCAAGCAATGTCATATAATTACGACGACCTTTGTGCCCGAGTGGTAAGTGCATTGACTGCCACCCCGAAGGCTCCGGGTTCGATTCCCGGCGAGGGCAGTGTGATTATCACACTGCCCTCGCCGGGAATCTATGGTCTGGTGTAGAATTCACGTGACAATAAAATGGCGATAGATAAGCTACCTATCACACGTCACGAGAATCACTATGATAGGTATAATAATATCCTTTACATTGATTTGGCTCATGCTGTCATGATGTAAATAGCGATTCATTAATTATGATAATAAAAATAATAATAATAATAAAAATGCTAAAACATGCCATTCCCATATAATCTAAGATAATAAACTTCCTAGAAAACTGATGTTTTCATTGTTATAGAATATTTATTATTATTTCACCCAGTATTCTCTAAATTTGCTTTAAAGATGATTTATTTAATATTTGTACTATTACTACGATAACCGGTATTGACGATGAAGATCGCAACGGTGATCGAAGATGATACCAACAGACACAGATATACCCGAGATACCAGAGAACTTAATGTGAATATTTTACCAAATCTGAATTCCTGAGAAATTCCATCATATATAATAATTTGTCATATATAATATTTCATCTATTTGCCCACTAAAATCTTCTTCTTCTTCTTCCCTTTTGGTAGACTCAGGAGTCTGTTATTTCAGGCGGGTCCTCTTGAGACGCTGAACTCCAGCATTCTCTCCACCGTTTCGGGGGTCTTCCTGGTCGGCTTTGTCCGATTGGCGTTCTATGGAGAGCTATGTGTGGCATCCTATTTCAGCTCATCCTTTCTACGTGTTGATGCCAGTATCGCCGTCTTTGACGTCTCCATCTGACCACATCTTCGACCTCGCAGATTTCTCGGATTGCTGTATTCCTAACTCGATCCCGTAAGGTCTTGCCAGCTATAGCGCGGAGTGTTTTCATCTCGGTTGTGCTGAGCATGCTCTTTGTCTTGACAGTGTCTGCCCTCGATTCAATGCCATATGTGAGGATTGGTCGCACACAGGTCTTATAGATGCGTACCTTGCTGTCAGTTCTCATGTCCTTGTTTTTCCATATGACATCTTTCAGGCAGCCTGCAACCGCTGCAGCCCTATCCACCTGTGACCTTACTTCTCTGGGGAGGTCATTAGAACTGGTTACTTCGCTTCCGAGATATCTGAATAGGTCCATCTGTTCAATTTCCTCCTGGCGTACGGAGACCTCGCATCTCAGTTGATTTCTTGCGAATGTCATACACTTCGTTTTTGGGATGGATATGATCATGTTATATTTTGAACAGGATTCATCAAACTTTGAGAGCGTTGCTTGTAAGTCGCTTTCATTTTCGGCCACGATTGTGGCGTCGTCTGCATAGCAAAGCATTCCAATTACTTCTTTACCCAGAGGGTACCCTAAATTGAGAGATGCAACCTATCCAACCTATTGGTACATCTATCCTCAATATGGAGTATAGAATGCATTTTTAAAATCTAATTTCATTAAAAAGGTTTTGGATTTATATTTAAGAAAATTATAATATATAAATTCCATTGACATTGACATTGACAGAGAAGTTTCTGGCCAAAAATCGCAAACTTTTCTGTGCATTTGTCGACTTACAAAAAGCATATGATTACGTTAATAGAGAAAAGTTGTGGAAAATATTGTCTGAATATGGAATAAGTACAAAACTGATCATGGCCATTAAGTCGCTATACACAGAAAGCACTGCTAGTGTCAGAGTAAATGGAGATCTTACAGCCTGGTTTGATATCAATAAAGGTGTCAAACAAGGTTGCGTAATGTCCCCGTGGTTATTTAATCTGTATATGGACAATTGTATGAGAGAGCTGAAAGGATTGGATGTAGGTGCCAAAATGAACGGAGCGTCAGTAAGCTGTCTCTTGTATGCGGATGACGCTGTCCTACTTGCTGACAACGAGCATGAACTACAAGTCCTGGTGAATTGTATGTATGAGGTATGTATGCGAAATGATCTGATGATGAATGTTAATAAGTCCAAGGTAATGATTTTTGAAAAGGAAGAAACCACGACAGTCTGCAATATTAGCGTGAATGGTGAAAATTTGGAGCAAGTAGTTGAGTTCGTGTATTTAGGTAGTATATTTACAAGAGATGGGCGAGTGGAGAGGGATATTGAAAGAAGGGTTGGGGCAGGCAACAAAGTGAATGGTGCACTTAAAGTTGTCATCGCAAACAAAAACCTATCCAAAAAAGCTAGAATGGCAGTGCACAATGGTGTTCTTCTACCGACCCTTATGTATGGAAGCGAGGCATGGAACTGGTAAAGGAAGGATGAAAGTAGAATAAATGCAGTAGAAATGAGATCTCTTAGACGAATGTGTGGATATTCTGTGTATGATAGTGTCGAATGAAAATATAAGAAGTGAATGCGGTGCGAATGATGGTGTCATGAACAAAATAATGAAAGGATCATTAAGATGGTTTTGGACATATGGAAAGAATGAATGAAGAAATAATGGTAAAAAAATTATATGTTAATGATGTAAATGGAACCAGAAATAGAGGAAGACCGAGGAAAACGTGGCACGATCAAATAAATCAAATATTGAATGTCGGCCATGTGGGGAGTCAGAGAAATCGACGCGCGTGCATGACACGATGTATGAATGTTGAGGAAGCGAGAGAAATATGTCAGGAAAGAAAGGTGTGGCAGTCCATTCTTTTTGCCTACCCCTTCGGGGAGACGGCGTGATGGTTAGTTAGTTAGTTAGTTAGTTAAATTCCATATAAATACTAAATAAGATATTTTTCACCCATTCTGAGAATGCACAAATATTTTCAGACTACTATATTCGATGCCTCGTTCATATACAATTTCTATGCAAAAGCGATATTTTTAAAGAGAAAATAATAAAAATGTTCCACATTTTTCTTTTGCATTTTCATATAAATTACTAAAGAAAATTGCCGTTATCGCTCACTTTGCACACGACTCAAATTACATAGAAAATGCAATTTCATACATCAAATACAACAACGCAAGTTCTCATATCCTGAAGCGCAAATGTCTAATACACATTTTGCTTTTTAAATAGATGCAAAAACATTTTCTAGACACACTGAACCAAACGGATTTTTTTATTTAAGCATTTCAAATTTTATAACAATATGGAAATGGTATGAGGATGTTTTAAAATTGTTTCTTTATGTATTTAATGTAATGTAAGATAATAAAAAAACTGGGTTTTCAGGCCGCATATTTCATAATTACATCATTTTACACGTTAAATAAAATAAATAAAAGGAATCGACTCTTACCAATTATATGTAGCTATAACGTATTCAAAAAAATTTTCTCATGACATGTGAATGGTAGATAATCTTTCGCCATTTTATTCTCGCGTAAATTCTAGACCAGACCAAAGATAATGCGACAATCATACTGCCATCGCCGGGAATCGAACCCGGAACCTTCGGCGTGGCAGTCATAGCACTTGCCACTCTGCCACGAAGGTCGTCGTGAAATTGATCTTACCTGTATTAAGGTAAATATTACTTAATAGGTTCATCAATCTTGTTTGAAGTGTCGGGGTTAAATGCATAACCCAGATAAACATATTTCATGAAGAAATACATGACACGAATAAACACAAAAACGCTGACCCAAGACCTACTTATCAAATTTGATGACACGGAGGCCTAGATTCGTTCAGGTTTGGTCATTAGGTCGGGCATCGTAGATGACGAAAGCAAAGCATATAAAAGCAGAACTTTCGAGCACCCAATAGGATCAGTTACTCTTACAACTTCTAACAGACGCGAGTCTACGTTAATAAGTCCACGCCACGAGGGATATCGGACTCCCTCCGACGCCGAGCTACGAAGCTAAGAGTCCACTCTAAACGTCAGTCAACTCTAAACGTCAGCCAGTATCGCGATCTCGAAGAGACACGAGTCTCCACTACCCAGTCTACGTACGAGAAACCTCCGACGACTCCTCGCTCCAGCCACTCGACGATACCGCCCAGCGAGCCCTCATCCTCTACAACTCACCACCGGACTCCGCCCCGCTGCCATCGACATCCAGCCACGCTCCATCACGAGTATATCATACAGTTACGTGTAATTACTTGTGATCCGCAATAAACGCTGAAACCTCCGCCGTCTTTCAACCCGCACCACAAAACCCCCACAGAAGTAATAAATACCAAGCAATTTTATAGTGTAAAATGCGTAAAAAAAATACTGTAAAATTGAGAGAATAATTTGTTCCAATCTTTAAAAAAAACTATTCAATATTACAATATAGATCCGAGATTATATTTTATCTTAAAACTTACTCAACAAACGGTTTTTTACCAATCCATGCGATTAAGATATCGTTCGCATTTTTGTCTTACAATGTAAAAAAAACTTGTAAAATTCAATTGTACTTGTTTTAACTTACACTATGAATAAGTTTAGGTAAGGCACCATCAAATGTGAATATCAATAATTGATTATGCCTTAGCTTAGCAAAATATTTTATTCCCATAAAATATAATAAAGCTTCTAGGAAACAGTCTATAATAGTTATTATATTTTATAGAAAATGAAATCTTTATTTACGTCTTCAGAAAATTTTGTAAATCTACAATAATTATTTTATGGAAGATGAAATCTTTATTTATGTCTTCAGTATTGTTCGTACCGTTTTATCTAAAGTAATTTAATCAATGTGAGGTAGCGAGATGTAATTAAATAGTAGAGAAATGATTACACGAGAGACCTTTGTAGCAATTTCGGAAAATTAGGAGTAGTTATGAAAAAAGGCGTCCAATTAAAAGAGGCGTCTGTTTGATCGGGCTTAACTGTCCGCTTCATTTGTTCTACAAACAATATGGAAAGGAAAGGAGCATTCACTGGGACAGAATAATCCCCCCGGAGAAGGTGGGCACCTTCCATGGTTTATTGCGGTACCTACCTTTTCTTAAACGGCCCTTCTTTGATTTCGTAACATCGTCCAATCTTTTATTGGATTTTTTTCCTTCTAAGAAAAAGTTGTAAATTTTCTATCGTCTTTCTTTTTATTATTTATTCGATTTATTAGACAGATGTGACTGTGTCTTAAAAACGTTTCCTCCGGAGAAGGGTCGCTCGTTAGTTTAACTTCGATTTCGTAATTTGAGATTATTTTTAGAAGAGCAAACTTTGAATTCAGACTCGTCTACATATTACATCCATACCTTGACGCCCATTTTTACATCGTGTTAAATAAAAATATTTAATACATACACATACTACACAGTGTAAGCTGACTGTAGATTATATACATGTGGAGCAAGAAATGAGCTTCAGATATTTGGGAGTAGAGATCTGCAGCCATAATAACCTATATACCGAAGTACTAAAACAGGTCAATAAAACCTCTGCCATGTCAGGGTGTCTGAAGAATTTGATCTGGAAAAATAATCACATACGTATTGACAACAATATCAGAAGTATAGATGCGGGTCGACACCGTACGAACCATGGGTCTGCTAAGAAAATCTGAGATTAAGGTCCTAAGATCAATTACGGGAAAAACTCTCCGAGATCGTGTCCGTAACGCATACATTAGAAAACTTGAGAAATAGAGGATATCATTCGGTGGAGTAGATCCAGAAGAAGATACTGGAGGGACCATGTAACTCGCATTTACAGCCGCTTACGAAATCCCTTCCGGACACCGTCCACCTCGAAGATCATCTAAGACATGAAGGGATAGTTGGACCTCATCAACCCAGGAGACGTGATTTCTCTACCACAGACCATCAGACCTATTAAAAAAAGAAGAAGAAAAAAAATACATATGATATTTATTGTAACAAGAATGGTGAAACTAAGTTTGAAAGCAATTAAAATTAATATGATTATTCAATATATTGTTAATTCCCTTAGATTTATTTATAATCTATTGATTCGTTCATTCATACATATATTATAGAAATGTTCAGATATGCTCATTTATCATTCTCTTAACTATTATAGTTAAAATAGAGATCTCTCCTTTTTTAAACACAAAAACCAGCAGCAAAGTGTCCATTAGAAAAATTACGAGACAATTTAAAGGTTAATCAAATAAAATAAAATCTAGAACATCTCCTCTTCCAGTCTGACGATAAAGTGCTCGTCTTTATTAGTATGCGAAGTGCATAAGCACTAGTTCCCCTTGCACATTGCCACCCCCGCATCCCCTCAGAAAACCGCCCCCACTCACCGCTGTGGGAATCCTAACATTCAATATGAACAAGTGGCTAGGAGATGGTGAAATTTTAAAGCTAAAATATTGATATAATCTTTCCCCCGGCACTAACCCTCGACCGCGCGTCTGATGGGGTAGCTTTGCATTGACAGCAGATCAACCTTTATTAAAGCCCGTTCATTTCGAAAAGAATGTTTACAATAGTGTTAGTTACAGTGGGTTTACAATAAAATTTAACTTATTTTTTTTATAAATAGAAAAAGCAAAAAAAAATAATACATTATATTCAAAGATTAAAAAAAAATTAAAAGTTAACAATGTAAATGGAGTACGGAGACCGAGGAAAATTTGGCATGATCAAATTAATCTAATTTTAAAGATAATCAAATGATTTTACTGAAATCTCTTGATGGAAGTTCATTTTAAATAATAATTAAATAAAACGATGTTTTTTAACTACTTCCACTTTTGTCTTTATTTAGACAGCGACCGGTTTCGCCAGCCTCGCTGGCATCGACAGACTGGTAACACTATTGTAAACTTAGTCCTTTATATACATACAGATCAGGGGTGGTAAACATGATTCTATACAAAAATAATCTTCAAATATTTATGTAAAATTTTTCTGAATTTAACTATTGGTATAACATATAATATTTAAATTCAGTAAAAATTTAAACAAAATTACCATTTTTTCAAAAATTATATATGAATATGTAAGAGATAATAAAAATTAAAACCCATTGTATTAAACACGAACCTCCAAGAATACCTGTAATACCAATAGTTAAATTCAAAAAATTTTACATAAATATTTGAAGATTATTTTTGTATAGAATCATGTTTACCACCCCTGATCTGTATGTATATAAAGGACTAAGTTTACAATAGTGTTACCAGTCTGTCGATGCCAGCGAGGCTGGCGAAACCGGTCGCTGTCTAAATAAAGACAAAAGTGGAAGTAGTTAAAAAACATCGTTTTATTTAATTTTAAAGGTCGGGCATGTTAGAAGTCGAAAGAATTTAAAGGAAGTTAGAGTGGTGTATCGCTGATCGTTGTTACAATCAACTGTTAATTGTAATACCTGATGATGCTAACATTAGCTAGCGAAACAGCTGTCGCGACAATTTCATAAGAAATTAAATCAATTGTCATATTATATAATAGTGTTTTAATATAAAGTTAAAAATTATTAAAATATGAAAGTGTTTCCACCAAACAACGGATTATCTAAATAACTATATACATATTGGATATATTCTCCCTGGAGCAACTATACCTATGTACTATACAATCAAATTTTAGCGCGGTTCTCGTCCGGTAGCGTAATTATATCTGCATAATAGGATATGTCGATTAACTTAAATTCATTAGCGAAATTTTGGATGACGCATTTGCCGTCAAAGTTCCATAATTTGAATCCGCATTATTATGCACGTACAAATAACAATTTGTCAATAATATCACGTTTCATCACTAAGCACACAGATTTCACGCGGAAGAACGGGAATCTATGTATGTGGTTGTAGTTTTTATTTTGTAAATCTCCATTATAAATTATAATGATAACTCGATTGTTTTGTTGGTTTCACAGAAAATTTTATTTATACAAAAATATAACTTGCGAGGGCATTCTCACACTACATTCTCACTGTCCAAAAAGCCCTCAGCATTCCCACAAAATCAAGAGGAAGAGGCTGCCCAATGGCAACATGGTGGGCCAACATGTAAAAGGAACTGTAACACGAGAAGCTCACAGTGGAGATGAGCCAGGATAGAAAAGTTTGGCGTCTTCGTACGAGGAGGACCGACCCCAGATGACGGAAAATGCAAAGGGAAAGAAGAAAAGAAATTTGAGAATGCCATCACAAGCGGAAACAAGTTTGTCTCTAAAACTTTTTTTTTTATACAAATCATTCTCCCGATAATGAAAGTTTAAAGCCTTCAAAGCGTGTCGAAAAAAATAAACTCAAAAGTGAAAAAAACAGTGTTTTAGTTCATAAAAGATATCGTCAATAAAAATCTCTGTAAAACCAACAAAACAATCGCCTTTACATAATAATTTATAATACGGGTATATCCACTAAAGCAAAGACCGCAGTACATAATGAAGTTCTAGTGCCAACCCTTATGTATGAAAGTGAAGATAGCTGGCCAAAAAAGCATGTAAAAAGGATTACTACCGTAGAAGAGAGATCACTGAGAAGAATATGCTAGAAAATGATATATGATAGAATACCGAACGACGAAATAAGGAAGATGTCTGCATCAGAAATAAAATTAAAAAATACTACCTGAGATGGTTTGGAATGGACGAAAACAGAATGCTTAAAATGATGTATACAAGCAATATGAGTAGAAAGAAAAAATGTGAAAAACCATGGAAGCATGGTATGAACAAATTAATCAAATACTAAAAGGCGGCCACATTCGGAAAAATCGACGGACGTGCACATTTCGATGAATGAATATAGAGAATCT
The DNA here is from genome assembly GCA_022606425.2 of Lepidostoma basale. Classification (NCBI taxonomy): domain Eukaryota; kingdom Metazoa; phylum Arthropoda; class Insecta; order Trichoptera; family Lepidostomatidae; genus Lepidostoma; species Lepidostoma basale. Next base: position 624,352 of record JAHDVF020000032.1, on the reverse strand, counting down.
AGAGAGATGTGTCAGGACATATAATTATGGCGGTCCATTATTCTTGCCTACCCCTCCGGGGAAAGCGTGATAGATAGTTAGTCATTCACATAAAATATAATAACATTTCTAGAAAACATACGTTTTCATTCGTATTAATTATTAATATTGAGTTTTACATTAGTGTTCAAGAAACAATAAATAAACAAAATTTGATTAATTAAACTCGTTCTGTTTCGACCGATTTTGGAGCTGCGTATACTAGAAGAACGTGTGGAATAAATCTAAATATATATTTAATAACACACATTAGGTACCGTTAATATCCATGCATGGTATAAAACCAGTAATGATAGAAGTAAAAAATACTTTGTCAAGATAAAAAAAATGGAGTCGAACTCGACACCAAGCATTCGTTCCCTATATCAACACCTAAACTCTTCAACCGCTGTGTGGAAAATACCTCAGTTTTTAAAGTTCTCGTATTTCTACTTTAATTTACTTTTTTGTGAAATTTAGTTTACGTTTTTGCTACATACGAGTACATTCTCAATCAATCCGAATGACATATTGCCACGTATGTAATTATTTTTCCCCTCAGATTTATTCTCGAAAATATTTCTAGAAATCTGTAAACAATGAATCGCCTTTCTTTCAAATAAGACAGATCGTTTTCTAATACCCACATTTATCAAAAACAGTATATTTATGAACAAACGCACAGACGAAAGAGAAACTTCAACGTAATCTACCTATATTTTCTCAAAGCTAACATAATGTAATGAATACAGTATGTGCTAAAAGGAACCAAAGAGTTTAATTCCATCCCAAGGTAGCACTAACGTTAAGATGTGAAACTACATTAAATAACAAAAAAATTCATGCGCCACGTGTTGATCGTTAAAATGCCAATTTTGTGCTGTTTATTTACGCGTTCATTGTTTCTTGAACAATGATACAAATTTCCATATTAAATATTTAATATTAAAGAAAACGTTCGCTTCATAAGTGCTTTTTTAATGTTTAATCAAATTAACATGTTGCTAATTTTGTCCCATATATGGTACATTAACAACTATGTTAACATTTTATTAAGTATTACGAATTTTTTTTTAATGTTTATTCCAAATAATAATCAAATTAAATAGCTCCTCTTCATAAAATATTTATTGTTTCTTGAACAATGATGTAAAAATTTATGAAAATGCTAGTTTTCTAGAAATTTTATTATATTTAAGATAGTGACATATTTCACCTTGCTAGAGCATTATGAAATGCATTCAAATGTATAATGATTTAACTACGCGAAACACGTCACTCCCATAAAATAAAACAGTGCGTTTAGAAAACTAACGTGTTATAAAAAATAAGTAGTTTTTCTTTAATTAATACGAATGAAAACGTCTGTTTTCTAGAAGTTTTATTATGTTTTGTCTGACATGTTTCGCCTGTCTAAGGCATTAATAAATATCAAAAAAATAAGCAAAACATGTCATTCACTTTAAGTTTATATAATATATAATAATATAAAACTTTTAGAAAACAGACGTTTTCATTCGTATTTATTCTTTAATGTGGAATTTAATATCATTGTTAAAGAAATACAAATAATTTCTTTATTTAAATTTTTAATAGTGGTTTAAAATCAAAATGATTCAATATCAATAGAAGTCTTCGGCATTATACTTTATTTTTTCCACACTTATATAACATGGAAAGAGAATATATAATATATTTTTATCATATCATTCATTTGTTATTTTAAAATAACATTATATTCTGTATTCAGTTTAAGCTTATTTTAATTATTTATTTATTAGTTTTATTTTCTTTTGTGCAGTTTTTCTTTACTTTATTGTTTACGAACATCTATAAAATAATTTACAAACCTGTATATTTTAAGGGAATTTTATTTCAATAATAATGTTTATATAAGATTTTTCGTTCGTTTTCAAACTAATTTTTAAAAAGGCTTCCAAGGAATCATATTATCTCTCATATAATTAGTTAGAAAACGCGCTTCAAAAAACACTTACACATACTCCTACATAATGTGTATAAAATATTTAACTTACACAATCGAAAGGGTCTCAAAATCGGTAACTGAAATAAAATGAAATTTCCATACATTTTCTTTGGAGAAATTGATTTCTTTCCAGATATTGAAAAATCCTGCGTATTTACCAAAGGAAGACCCATAGAATCCTTTGACAATTACCCAAACCAACTTATTTTCCCTTGCTTTATTCATAGACCAAGATACCCTACAATGCTTTTTTTAGCTTCGCTTGGAGTTTCTTGCTTTGACTTGCAATATGATCGGTCGAAAAGGTAGAGTAGGTACTAAGTTTTTCAATACTCTATCCTTTTCAGTACCTACATTTTTTTTTTGCATATCAATACGTATTCGTAAATGCTTTAACAATAGAAATATCATTCTAATTTTATTCTAAGAAATTTACTACACTCGTAACACAAAATTTTAGTAACATTTTTATTTACCCTGTAGATATATGTTTTTTAACACTATGCTACAGCATGTACATGTATGTAATACATATTCTTCTTCTTGTTCACTCTGAGTCTACTGTTTTGAGTGGACCTCGGCAGCCTCCAAAAAGTTATCCAACCGACCCTATCCTGAGCCCTGGACTTCCACTCATCAGGTCTAACTCCCAACAATTCTAGGTCCTTCAGAACACCGTTATTTATAAGACACTTAGTTATTAAATGTTCACAAACATAACTAACTAACTAACCATCACGCTGTCTGCTCGAAGATGAAGGCAAAAATTATGGACTGCCATGTTCTTTCCTGACATATTTCTCTCACTCTCTCAACATTCATACATCGTGATGTCACGATGTATGAATGTTGAAAAAGTTGCACGTGCACGCACGTCGATTTCTCCGACTCCTCACGTGACTTGTTCTCGTACTCCGGTAGAAAGGTCATTATGGCTGCAGATCTCTACTGCCAAATATCTGAAACTCATTACTTGCTCCACAGGTATATCATCAACAATCAGCTGACATCTTGTAGGTTGTCTAGATATAGTGAGACTTTTTGTTTTGCTGACCGATAAAGCCATATTTAGCCGTTGTGATGCTGTGTGGAATTTGTACAACATTCTTTGCAAGTCATCTTCAGACTCAGCTATTAATGCAGCATCGTCTGTATAGCAAATGAGGTTCACAGTTTTACTGCCCATGTTATAACCTAGTCCCAAGCCAGCTACCTCTTCTATTATTTCGTCCATAATAAGATTCAACAGAAAGGAACTCAAACTATCTCCCTGTCTTATACCATTGCTTGCAGGAATTTCTCTAGACAGTTCATCGTCAACCTTAATTTTTGTTTTGCAATTGGTACAAAGATCTTGGACAGTATTTATCAATGTATTGGATATTCCTCCTTCCTGTAATTTCTCACAATATCCCTTAGCAAAACCCTGTCAAATACCTTAGTCAAATCGACAAAACATAATATATAGGCTACTTTATTATATTAAATTGTCTTCTCTTTTATTTGCCTTAGAATGAAGATTGCATCTGTTGTGGAGCGATTTCGTCGAAAACCCTGTTGTTCTTCCCTATTAGTAATCTTTTGCTCAAGCTTCGTTTTCAAAAGTTAAGTGTTTTAATTTATTTATTCTTCTTCTTCGGCGTCTCTCCGACGTTGACTATCACCCAAGCGTAGGCGTCTCGGTCCCTGGCAGCTCGAAACAGCTCCTCGACGCGACTTTCCTCAAACCAGTCCAGTCCCTTATGTTGTAGAGCCTAGAGACGTTCATTATCACCCAAGAATAGACCTCTCTGTCCATGGCAGCTCGAAACAGCTCCTCGACGTTCCATCCACAAATCAGTCTAGTCTCTTGAGTTGTAGAGCCAGGAGATTGGCCTCCTGCCAACACCTCGTCGACCTTCTATGTTTCCCTCAATGATCAGGTACATCATTTTTAATACATGTTTTATTTTATTTCTTACGTAAATATATTTTAGGTTTTATTTATCTATCTGTGTGTAAAAGACGACTAGAAGATTCGGTAAGGCGAACGAATAAAATAGTGATACGGTAAGTAGTACTATTAAATCGTCCATACTCGTAAGGCATCCCTAACTTCCTTTTGTATGGCCTCATGCCGCACACGTACGGCCCCCGTATACCGGCTATTATATTATTAAATACTACATTCTGGCGGCACTTACTTCGGGCGGAATCAGGGTCTGAGTGACGAGAAACCCAGACGAACGAGTACCACCACTTACGAATACGTAGGACCCATACCCGGCACACGTGGCCGCTGTACGCTCGTAAATTCCGCACTGATAATACAAAGGAGATGAACCAAGAAAACATGAAATGGAAATAATTAAGAATACGAAAACTTATGTGTGTAAAATAAATAAATAAATCGTGTTAGTATTAAAGAAATATAGCGTCTGATTATTAGACATTTCAGAACCAAATATTTAAGACATTCAATTTTAATGAAAATAAATTTTAAAAACATTTATTATTATTTCTTCTTGTATTATTTATTCCTGTTTCTCTCCATCTCATCGGAGATTGTACAATATTATGGCTATTTTTTACCCTTAATACAGCAACTGTTAACAGGAGACAGTATGCGAGAGTGAGTTGTCGTTCAACGGTTATTGGTTGTCAAAATCTTTTATTTTAAACAGTTCATCTTGTTACGTTTCCTGAATTGCACGGTGAATACGTTTCATCGTGATGCCTTCTACGATAGACACCCTATCTGCTCGTGAATTAGCGGATATTCAGTATGTTTAAGGGTTTTGCGGTGGCAATGCTCGCGCTGCCTCTCGAGAAAATCATCGGCGATTCCCGACAAGACCTTCCATTAACTACAGAGTATTCATAGCCGTGCATAGAGAGATAAGTGAGATTGAACTACGACGCCCACATCATGAAGGTGCTTCCAATGTGGCATCCCAAGAACCAGCAAAAATGTTATACATTGCTGCAAACCAATCCCTTGAATTGAAACTAGTGAAGAAGGCAAAACTTGAGAGAAAGGTGAAGAAAAACATCAAAAAAACTCACCAGTTTCGGCAGTGTTTTCATTAAGGCTATAGCCGGTAAGAGCCTTGCTTGATGCCTAGAGCTTCACGCTGCTTGCTAAGCGACACATCCTAACAAACCAACGCATGACATACCGTCGCGATGGGCACACTGCACTGTTGACGCCACATTACGCAAATATTAGGTAGATAAGCGAATTACCGTATTTAACACTTAATGAAGCATTTCGGTGTGGCATCAGCCTTATTGATGAGTTGACACGCAGCTTAACACCTAGCTTAGCACAAACAATACATCACCACTAGGACACAAAAACATGCACATTAGTTAGATTGAAAAAAACAGCAGGAATTAATAATGTGATAACACAATACTAACGCGAGAAGATATTATTGGCGCTATAAACATTAATCTGTCATTGTTGTTTAAATTGAAATTTCCAATGGTCTTTATGGTTTACCAAAATGTAGCAGCACCACAATAAATAAAATAATATTCAAACACGTACGATTTACACTGTTCCATAATATTTTTCAAAACTCGGAACACTTATAATAAAAACTCGTAAAACTTATAAAATATGATATTTCAGCAAACTAATCAACGCATAAAAAGAAGGCCTACATATAAACGATAAAATGTTTTTAATATTTGTAGAGATTTAGTTTTTTATAAAATAAAAATGGTATGTGGTGTTCATCTTCCCGACATTTTGTATTCCTGTTAACTATTCGAGATAATGCACAAACAAAGAGAAAATTTGTAGAGAAATGAAATGTGTTTTAATGAAGGGACTCGACGATTCGATAATATTTTCCAGTTGTATCAATTGCTGATTTGAAAACACACTTCCTTTTCGAACAATTCATCACCAAAAAGGCACAAAAAGCGCATAAATAATTAGGTCGAATATTCAAACCGGGCGAAATAATTGAATAAAAAACACTATACAGAGGCAAGAAAACAAAAGTATAGTTGAATCTATAAGACACAAATTGATATCGTTTGTTTAATTTTAAGACACAAATTATTATCGTTTTTTAGATCGAATAAACAGAACCGGGCGAAAAACACTAAACTGACGTGAGAAAATTTAACTATATGTGAGTTATTGAGAAATAAAATAGATATATTTTACTTAATTTTACATTTTGAACGCAAAAACGCACACACAAATGAGGTAAAATATTCGGAACCGGGCGAAACAATGAAAAACACGATACTGACGCGACAAAATAAAAGTATAGATCTCTTTTGTTTAAGTTTGAATTTTGAACGTTCCTTACTAGAAACATTGAAAATAAAATAAAGCAGCATTATTATAAGTACCTACCAATTCGTCAACTACATTTCTCATATAATTTACTTATATAATGAACAATGAAGAATAATATACTAATGTAAACTTATTTGTACTTAAATATTTATTACTGTTAAAAAAATTATCACTAATTTGTATTTTTGTTATTTTAACTTAGTATTATTTTTTTGAAGGTTGCACCCATAAGTAAAAAACAGAATCAAGGCTCCGATGGTACTTGATGAAGAGACTCCACGACCATGTCATGAAAGTGTCTTTTCATGGATAGTAAAAAGAGAAGGAGAGGAATAATCCAAACCTCCTGGCAGACGAATGTACAGAGAAGCAAAAAGGCCTTAGGTCTTAAGGAGGAAGATGCTTACCAGCGAAATATCTGGCGTCAAGTGATAAAATATCAAATTAAAGAAGAAAACCCGAACTGGGGAAATATCCAGAAGAATTGACCTAGGTTATGCAGCGTTTGGAAAACTAGATCGTGTACTAAAGGCCAAAGACATTCCCATGAAAGATAAGTCTAAGAGACATGCATCCTCCCGGTGATTACAATGGATTGGTAACTGTGGTATTCACAACCTATACCATTTACAGAGAAGGGGGTTCCCACCACATACTCGAGGCTGTTATAGGGCGCAGCGTCGCCCTTTCGTCAGCCTCTGTGATTTAAATTTAATATTTATCATCGCAAGGGGATGCCAGACCGCATTTAATCTAATATATTTTTCCCCCTTCTATGTCCCGCTCACTTACACATGTAGACTTACACTATATTTCTTATAGCTAACTGCTGGTGTAGTGGTATCATGCAAGATTCCCATACCATTTACAAGCTGAAACTTGCACAACGGGATATGGAGAAACAAATGCTCGGCATAAGTCTGAGGGACAAAATACCCAAAACCGAAATCAGACGCCGAACAAAGCTTGTCGATATAATTTATTTATTTAATTTTATTTATTTATTTTATTTATTGGTATTATTTAGAAGTCGGAGGAATCGACGTGCGTGTATGGCTCGTTGTATGAATGTGGAGAAAGTTAAAGAGGTTTGCCAGGATATTCTCTCTGCCTACCCCTGCGGGGAAACGGCGTGATGGTTTGTTGTTGTTGTTGTTGTATTTATTTATTTTAGGGTAACAAACAGCGAATAAGTATATAAAATATATAAAAATACACAAAGAAGTACTCAAATAAGGTCAATTACATGTTACCACAAATATAAATGAATGAACAGAGAACATTATAGACATATGACTGTGTTGCCAAACTAAGATAGAAATGGGCAGGACATGACACCAGGCAGGGAACGGAAAGATGGACACCCAGAGTCTTGACGTGGATACCGTGGGAGGAAAAAAGGAGCATCGCCAAAAAAGATGGGCTGACGATCTTATTCCAGTTGGGGGAATAAGATGGTTTAGAGTCGCACAGGATATAGAAAAAAGGAGAACGTTTGAAAATGCCTTCAGTAGTGTACAGACAGCTAAAGAAAAAGAAGAAGAAGTGATAAAAATCAATTAGTAATAACTAGTAAATTTATTTATTTATTTATATGATACACAAATGAGACATAACAAACGAAAAACATTTAGGCGACTCATTTGGACACAAAACGGTGTAACAAAGATAAAACAACGACATGAAACCAAAAAAATTATACATATCAGAAGGAACCCAAATATGTCGACGTCAGTGAGGCAGTACTCTTTCCAGAATTTGTAATATATTTTTTTATGGGATTTGTAAATGGATGGGGCGAGGAGGAAGAAAAAGAAGATAATTCTTATATTTTAGAAGAATTCTACTACAATAATAAGCTACAGATTCGTTGTAAAATTGTATACGTAGCGTCTGAAGATTGTGCCTCGAATATTCAAGAAAATTATCGTTTTGAGCCTAAATCAGATACAGGGAATTCGCTATAATAATCACAGTATTTATTACGGCATGTCTAAACTATAAATAATGATATACGAGCTTAGGACTTTTTCTTATCTCTGTCCTACGTGTAGACGATAATATTACTCGGCAGCAGTAAACCGAGAGCACGTAAGTGAGTAATTAAGTTAAGGGAAAATACTTTAGACGTTATCTGCGCCCATACATTACATTATGTGAAGGCTTATTGTTACTTGTAAGACTTCGTATAAGAATCTATGCCATTGTATTCCGGCCCATATTAAACCTTACACTTGTAAGGAGTAGAAAGCTCTTCAATGTGCGTAATTTTCATTTTATTTTTACTTCAACGTAGAGCTTTCCTGTACGGTTTTTTTGTGGTTTTAATAAAACAAATTTTCATGCAACACCATTAAAATATAATCATTAAAAATAAAATACATTGGATCTGCATGTTAGAATTATTTATGCTAATAAACACTTTTAGGTTTATACAATAATATAATAATTTGTAGCTGTTTGTTGTATGCGGACGACGCTGTGCTACTTACAGACAACGAGCATGAACTACAAACCCTGGTGTCTAGTATGGATGAGGTATGCAAGCGATACGATTTGATGATGAATGTGAATAAGTCCAAGGAAATGATTTTCGAAAAAGGAGGAAGCATGACAGTCTGCAACATTAGTGTTAACGGTGAAAATCTGGAACAAGTGGATGAATTTATTTATTTAGAAAGTATGTTTACAAAGGATGGAAGGGTGGAGAAGGATATTAAAAGAAGGGTTGGGGTAGGCAACAGAGTAAATGGTGCACTTAAAGTTGTTATCGCAAACAAAAGCCTATCCAAAAAAGCTAAGACGGCAGTGCATAATGGTGTTCTTGTGCCGACCCTTATGTATGGAAGTGAAGCATGAAACTGGCAAAAGAAGGATGAAAGTAGAATAAATGCAGTAGAAATGAGATCTCAAAGACGAATGTGTGGCAAAACTGTATATGGTAGAGTGACAATTGCAAGTATAAGAAGTGAATGTGGTGCGAATGAAAGTGTTATGAACAAAATAAAGAAAGGGTCATTAAGATGGTTTGGACACATGGAAAGAATGAGTGAAGACAGAATGGTAAAGGCGTGAACGGCGTGAACGGAGCTAGAAATAGAGGAAGACCGAGGAAAACGTGGCACGATCAAATCAATCAAATATTGAATGTCGGTCACGTGAGGAGACGGAGATGTATGAATGTAGAGGAATCGAGAGGAATCGAGAGAAGTATGTCAGGACAGAACAGTGTGGCGGTCCATTCTTTCTGCCTACCCCTTCGGGGAGACGGCGTGATGGTTAGTTAATTAGATTAAATTTGTTTTATTTCATTAATAAATTCGGTAATGGAAATGTACTGTGGTGCACCCGCTTCGATGTTCTAAGCCAGTGGTCGGCAACTTGCGGCTCACGAGCAAATAGCGGATCTTTGACTGTTCGATTGAAACACTTTAAAGATTGGGCTCTTTAAATATTCAATTAATAAATATAATAAATTCAGTCAAAATTAAAAACAACAACGTACAAACTTGCCTTATTAAAATTTTCCGAGAAAAGGCAAGGCCGTATGTTTAAATTAAACAATACAATATTTAAAATTTGTCATTTAAAAATATATACAGGTATATTAGAACTTGATAAGATTTTTTTACAATATGATATCGAGCATTATTCAATGTACCTTATTATATCCGACTTCCAAAGTAAAGATTTATTTAAACTAATAAAGCTTTCAAAAGGAATCTAAATCGATGTAGGTACAGCTGATATTCGGCTCTTTTGACTAAAGAGTTTGGCGACCACTGACCTAAGCACCTAGTTATAAAATGTAATATTTGATATTTATCTCAATTCTTCCACTTACTGACCAACACGCGGAGAATAGAAGACGCACCAAGGTCACCGATATAGGAACCGATGAAGTGGCAATGGGTTAGACATGTGTGCCGACGGGAAGATGGAAGATGGAATCAGAGGGTTACTGAATGGAGCCAAGGGTACTGAGGGTATGCCAAGATTGTACTGGAAATGTGTCCACAGACCACCAGGTGAAGCGATGATATTGTGCGGACGACGAGAAGGACCTGGAGAACACTCGCGAGAAACCGAGATGGATGGCGTGGGGTGGAGAGGCTTACGTCAGGCAGTGGATGGAGACAAGCTGACAAAAGTTCACTCATTGGCGACCTTTGTGGTAGAATGGTGAGTGCTTTGATTGCCACATCGAAGGTATCGGGTTCGATTTCCGGCGATGCCAGTGTAATTGTCTCACTGTCTTTGCTCTGGTGTAGAATTCACGTGACAATAAATGTGGATAGATTAAATCAAATCATATCAGTTTATTTCATCAATAGACATTACAAATTTCATTTTTAAGGCATCTATTGAGAACAGGTAAAATAATGTATTATATATATAGTATACTATCAGAAACGCATGAGAGATGGTTCGACATTTGGAAGACAGGATACTCTCCAGAATTAAGAGTATTTGCCTTATGAACGTACTTTCACTAATAAGAAAAACGTCGATCTTCGAGGAGACCGCGTTCACCAGATTAATTGCTCTTCCCACCGGTGTCACCAGAGGCAGGTTGGTTCTGGCGACCGGTAGGTAAAATAGTATATGCTGTCGCTTTCGGGGATATCTATCAGGGACAAAAAGTCGAACACCCTCATCAGGGACAAAAAGTCGAAATACCCCCTGAGTAATCTAAGGAAATGGGTTAAGAGTTGGCCCCTAGCATTCCCAAAAGAAATACCGTGGGATAGAGCCACGGATAGCTACCATACTCCCTCATGTAGAGATACCTCGGAATTTTTTTCTGAACCCTCTCCAGCATAACGGAATATCTCGCCTCGTGAGGACTCCATATCACAGAACCACTTTCAGGTCTGCTACGAACCAATGCGTTGTACTCGTATAAGACTTTGAGCACATGAGGATCCCTGAAAACTCTTCCGGTCCGGACGATGAAGCCCAACATCCTCAGTGCATTGCCACAAATCAGTATGTGCACGAAAAGTCATTCTACTCTCATAGATTTACCTATGACATGTCACAAGGTTCAATATGATAGTTATATCCTTTACATCGATTTGGATCGCACTGTAACGATATAAAAAGCGATTCAACCAAATAATAATAATAATAAATTTCCGTTCGCTTTTCTTTGCGGCTGTCCTCCATTTTGTTTTGAAAAAAAAAATGTGTTAATTTTTTATGTCATTTTTCATCTTAACATTCTGTTGGCTAGTTACATACGTTGTGTACGCCTGTATTGTCATATTTGGAGCGAAAGTATCTTGATTGCGGCCTGACATTGATAAAAGAGCAGCCGCGATGCGGACGAGGAGGATATGAAAAACTTTAAACACAATCTGGCAACAACCCGACAGGCGGCGGACATAACTCACGGCAGTGGTGTAGCTATCGGAAAACTCATAAGTATTCCGATGGCGGAACACTTGGACTGTAAATAAGTTAATATATCGGTGATTTATGCGCCGAGGGATTAAAGCTATACGGCTATGATAAATTGTTACGTCTGGGTTGAGGTTCGGGGATCGCGAATACTTTTAAATTGCGAAATTTCATCCACATTTACCAACCATCCCGAGATTATACGCATTATGAACTGTGTTATTGAAACATGTATTCTGCAAAATCAGTAACCTGATTTCAGACAAAATATTTAACTTTTACAAGGATTAATTGTATCTCAATAGAGACGAAGATGCAGATTGTTTTCTGGGAACAGAAGGTGGTGGCCGAGGCGCTTACAGGACTTATGACCTGTCATTGGTTGGGTTGAGCGATCGCTTCACGTTTAACAACATTCCCCATTCCGCCGTTATGACCACCACGTCTGACAAACTTTTTTTGGAACTTGTATATATGGTAGGTTTCTACACCTATTTTCACATTTTATGTTCACTCTACACTAGCGTCATCTATATTAAGATTAGAAAGCCACATTCTGTTCCCAGAAAACAATTTGCATCTTCGTCTCTATTGAGATACAATTAATCCTTGTAAAATAAAAATAATTTATCCGCAATGGGTGAAATCCAGTATTTGTCTACAAGAATTTGTATACATTCAAAATGTTGTTGTAAAAATATTTAACCTCCATTAGACGACATTCTTGGCCGAGTGGCAAGTGCTTTGACTGCCATCACGAAGGTCTCGGGTTCAATTCCCGGCGATGGCAGTGTGATTGTCACACTGCCTTTGGTCTGGTGTAGGATTCACGTGACAATTAAATGGCGAAATATTATCTATGTGTCATGAGAATCAATATTATAGCTATACCTTTTACATCGATTGGGCTCACGCAGTAATGGTGTAAAGAGCGATTCAACAAAACATATAAACAAATAATGTGACTAATTAATACGAATGAAAACGTCAATTTTCTAGAAGTTTTATTATATTTTATGTGAATAACATGTTTCGCTCGTCTAAGGCATTACCAAATGTGACGAAACTTCAACTCGTTGCAGTTTATATATTCTAGTAAATGGAGCAGAATATGGTAATTTACGAAAATTTATGTGTCTTTATACATTTTAACAAAGAATTATTTGGGTAGGTCCAGAAATATTGGAAAGTGTTTCTTGGAACTCGTTAAGAAATTTTATGACAATGGTTACATAGTTAGAGGATACTAAATGATATTATATAAATCAAAATTAAATTATTTGAGGACGAAATAAAGTGTTTCTAAGAAAACGTTTCATTCGTATTAATTATTTAATATGGAGTTTTACATCATTGTTCATGAAACAATTAATAATATGACTGCAACACCGAAGGTTCCAGGTTCAATTCCCGGCGATTGCAGTGTGATGGTCATACTGTGTTTGGTCTGGTGTAGAATTCACGTGACAATAAAATCTATGTGTCATTAGAATCAATATGATAGCTATACCCTTTACATCGATTTGGCTCACGCTGTAATGGTATGAAGAGCGATTCAACAAAATAAAAAATAAACAAATAATATAATTTTTCAGAAACAAAATGTTTGATCTCAAACTGCGGCTGCTACATTTGCAGTTCAGACGGGATGCCCCAGTTCATTAAATTAATAAAAAACGTTTATAAGATGTATTAATGTGTAAGCTGCAAATATAGTATGGCGCAGTGAAAATAACATTTTTGATTTTCTTCTATGTTCGCCATACTTTGTGTTGTAGATGTTTTATTTGTCTTTTTCTTTTTTATGTACTTTGTATACACAACACTTACTTAAAAAAAAATTAAATACAAAACATGTTTCGTACAACCCAGTCCTTCCTCATGATAATATAAAGACATTTAAAATATTATAAAATTGTTTATGATCAGTTTTGACAGATGCTATAAATCTTTATAACATCTGTCAAAACTGTTCATATTCGTAAACAATTTTATAATATTTTTAATTACTTTATATAATAATATCACTGAGGAAGGACCGGGTTGTCCGAAACTCTGATGTATAATTTTATTTTTTAAAGTTAGTGTTGTATATACAAAGTACATAAAAAAGAAAAAGACAAATAAAGCACTTTTGGACTGCAAATGTAGTCAGACGCACAATAAGGGGTAAACTAAATACGATTTAAAGTTGACAGTTGAAACAAACTTTATGATAATATATATCGTAAGGTTCATGCATAATGTATAAAGTTATTATAAGTACTCTATTTCTTACACTTTGTAAAGTTTATCTCCTATCTCTTTATGCCTGCGTGTAAAATTTAATTATTTTAGTCATGCCACGTTTTTGTGGTTAAGTTTACATTATTGTATTAAAAATAAACTTTCGTATGAAGCACTTCATTTGTGGTGTGACATTATTAAATAAAATAATAATACACTTTTAGTAATCTGTATTAACACCACTTTATTTGGTAACACCAACCGGTTTCGCTCCCGCCGGAGTTTCGTCGTGAATGTGATGCATTTTATGTAGTTAAAACCGCTAGATATGTAAACATAAGGGTAAAGGAACACCTCAGATGTCTAAATAGTAACGGTTTCTCTGAGTTCGCCAATCATCTGTTAGAGACAAACCATACATATCTTAAAGATTCTGATCTGAAAATGCTTCACGAAAATTTCCCGGGTCTAAAATTAAATAATTTGGAAGCATTAGAAATTATGAAAGCCCTTTACAATAATCTTTCCCTAAATAATAATCAAACTAATCTTTCCCATTGTCCCATTCTAGCAATGTTCCCCATTGAAAATAATTTAAAATATTCCCATAAAAATATAAAAATTTAACTCCCCTGCCCGCCACTAAAATCTGAATTATAAATTCTCTATAATTTTTCCCTAATGAGCATGACTCACCGTCTTAACAGTCTATTCGTCGTCCCGCCCACTTTCTCCTACCCCCACTCCTTCGCCACTCCGCATTATATTTATTTCTTCATAGGTTGTTCTCTGATTTTATATTTAGTTTACTCTCTCACCCTGACAAAGCTCCGGCGGGAGCGAAACCGGTTGGTGTTACCAAATAAACTGGTGTTAATACAAATTACTGAAAGTGTATTATTATTTTATTTATAAAACATAAAATGCCTTCGATGTAAAATCGCCTCATTTCATTTATTTAATATAAATTGCATTCAAAGTTAAATCGCCACCATTTAATGTAATTTAATATTAAATGCATACAATGTAAAATCCACCATCCAAATTAGTGTAATAGTTAGTAACTATTCTCTACACAAATTTGTAAATTCTGAATTAGCATATACCTAATTTGATCTAGTTGATTTTCCTTCCATTTGTTCCAATTATCGAACGATTTCAGTACGATTTGTATGTTTTTTTTCAAATGCAAAAGCACAAAAGTCACTTTTATACGTATAAAATAATATTCGTGAAAAACATACATCATTTTATACATATTTGGACCTGAACTACCTTAATGAATACCAATAAAAACGTCTGTTTTCTAGAATTCTTATTATATGTTATTTAAATGACATGTTTCGTCTGTCTAAGGCATTATCAAATTTTTAAAACATTTAACATGTCATTCCTATAAAATATAATAATACTTCTAGAAAACATAAGTTTTCATTCGCATTGATTATTTATTAATATGAATGTAGGCCTCTTCCAAAGCCCGCCACCGCCCCCTGTGCATTGCCGCTCCCATCCATCTATTGTCCAGCAATCCTCTTCAGATCATCGGACCATCGGGCAGGGGGACGTCCAACTCTGCGGAATCCTATACGCGGTCTCCAATCCCGAACCCGTCTCCCCCATCGGCCGTCGGTTCTTCGACAGATATGTCCAGCCCATCGCCACTTCAGCCCACCCATCCTCAGAGCCACCTCAGTCACCTTGGTTTGTTGACGAATGAATTCGTTTCTAAATCTGTCCCTCAAAGTTATTCCAAGCATGGTTCTTTCCATGACGCGCTGGGCGGCCTTGAATCTGTAGACTAGACCTTTTGTCAGTGTCCAAATGTCGGCTCCTTACGTCATGACTGGCAAGACGCACTGGTTGAAGACTTTAGTCTTGAGGCATTGTGGTATTTTAGAGGTGAGAACATGACGTAATTTTCCGACTGTAATATGAACTATCTTCTTTGGCTTCATATTTATAATACCTGTACATGCTGATTAAAATAAACATATAACAAATACTATGTACTATAAATAAAAGTACTTCATCAGCTGACTTAACTATTAATTACGAAAACCCCAAGAAACTTAAACTAATCAATTATAATTAAATCATTATTATTTTCTGCTGCTTGAATGCTTTCGTTTTCCGGCCAGGAGATGAGAACAAATGTAGGAGGTACTTACTCAAGTTATATTTGTTTTTTAGCCAGAAAGAAAATACAAGACAAGACAAATAATGGACACAAATTAAAGTAATTAAGGGACGAATCTAGAGATATTAGAGCACAAGCGCCCTTCACGGGAAATCTATTTGAGGGAAGTAAAGAAAACTTGCTAATAGGAAAACAAATTAGTGGCTTTGATAAAATAATTTCCTCTTCCCAAGTATTTTGTTTTGATTTTCTCTTAGTAAACTGTGGTCCAGTGGTTGAATTTTAAGTTTTATCTAGTACTTGCTGTATACTGATCTGTAAAATAAAACATAAAAAATGTTTTTAAAGCACACTTTCACGATTTTTTTTTATTATACATATGTTTTGGTTTCGATTTCGATATATATTTGCATTTACTTCGTATTTTAATGCATTCTGGCTTACCTATATCTAACCAACTAACTAACAAACCATCACGCCGTCTCTCCGAAAGGGTAGGCAGAAAGAATGGACTGCCACACTTTAACCGATGCGGCACTCTGTCCTTCTCTTTTCGCCCCCGCGGGAGACGAGGTGCAATGGGTTGCGAACCTCATCGCCACCAATTGGCATCTCCCGCGCACACTTCGATCGTCCACAACGTCCACAAAATAAATCTAAAACAAATCATTTAAAATAAAATGATATAAAATAAAATAACAAAATAAAAATAATTTTACACATAATGTTCTTTTAGATGGAGCACATGTTGTCAGTTAAAAATTTCTTTGAGAATTATAATTAATTTAAACATATTTTTTCACTCTTTACTTTATTCCTCTCGACGTACTAAAATCTAACTATTACGCCGTTTCCCCGATAGGGTAGGCAGAGGATGGACTGCCATACTGCTCTGTCCTGACATACCTCTTGAGTTTCCTCTACATTCATACATCGTAACATGCACGATCGTCGATTTTCCTGACTTCGAATGTGGCCGCCTATTATTATTTGGATTGATTAATTTGGTCATGCCATGCTTTCTTTGGTCTTCCACGACTTCTCTTTCCATTCACACTGCTTGTATACAATAGTTTTACCATTCTTCTCTCATCAATTTGTTATATACTCGTATTTCCTAACCATCTCACGTGTTTCAAAATATATTGTTCTCCCAATAATAACAGTATATAATACCTACCTAAGCTGTATTGAGAACTTCATTGTAGAGTAATTAAGTATAATAATATAAATAGAACTTTGATACGAAGCCATTACTTGGTGGTTTGATATATTTGAAAATAAAATTTAACAATTTTTCATTTAGAATAAACCACTTTATTTGAGTTAGTGGCGCCAACCGATTTCACTCTGTAGCGAGCTTCCTCCGGGCTATAATAGCTAGCTCCAGTGTGAAACCGGTTGGTGCTACTAATTCAAATAATCAGCAATGTCACTTGTGAAATACTGCTTCAATGCCACGAAAAAAAAATCATTTCTGTACCGAATTGTGACGGATGACGAAAAATGGATTTATTTTGAAAACCCGAAGTGGAGAAAATCATGGCCGTCGTCACCTGGCGAAGCCAGTCCAACACCAAGGCCAAATCCATGAAGACCATGCTTTGTGTCTGGTGTGACCAGAGCGGTATTGTATATTATGAACTTTTGAAGCCCAGCGAAACCGTTAATGCACAACGCTTTCGCCAACAAATGATTAATTTAAATCACGCATTGATTGAAAGACGACTGGAATAGGCCAGAAAAAATGGTAAAGTAATTTTTTTACACGACAACGCGCCGACTCACTCAGCAAAACCAGTGAAAGACATCTTGAAATCGCATGGACATCTTTTCCGCACCCACCGTACTCCCCCGACCTGGCGCCATCTGACTATCACCTCTTCACATCAATGGGGCACGCGCTCGCAGAGCAGCACTTTCGAGGAAGTTGAAAAAAAGCTCGACGAATGGTTTGCCGCAAAAGGCAAACAGTTTTTCTGGCATGGTATTCATAACTTACCTGAAAGATGGGCGAAGTGTGTAGAAGCCGATGGCCAATATTTTGAATAAACAAAAAATAAATTTCCCTTGAAAATTACGTGTTTTCCTTACCCCAAAAACCGGCAAAAATGTATACACACTCCTGGTATACTGAGTTAAATAGATTTCACTGTGTTCATAAAAAAAAGCTTGGGCATACAATACCTGTAATATTTACATAGATTATTATATATTTAATCAAAATGTGACAAGTTATAGAGATCAAAACGGGAAGAAAAAAAATAAGCACATATATTATATAATGGATCTGAAATTTGATATTGTGCTCAAATCCGTGAATTGAAGTCAATCAACTAAAAATATACACTCGTTTTTTATTATTTTACTCAGCATGCAGGACTGACATAGGTACCTACTCACCATGCCCACATAAGCACTTCTTGAATATGTTATAACATGACTTAACTTTTGGTACGTATTAAATAATCATGAAAGGGTGGCCAGAGACCCTCGTAATCAAATAATATGAGACGCATAACTTTTTTTGAAAAATGAGGGATGCTCTTCGATGTGCTGCATTAGTAAGGAGAGAGAGGATTTGACCTACAAACAAGATTTCTCTTGAGTACAATATATGAGTGTGTGTTAACTATTCAGCCATTTAACCTATATGTGCGATCTAATTCTTTCACTCATTTGTTTCATTCGATTAACACTAAAAAAAGATATCAAGCTAAGTCACGTAAAAATTATAAATAACTATTAGCGTTTTTGTTTTAAACTATCTAAATAACTAACCATCACGCCGTCTCCCCGAAGAGGTAAGCAGAAATAATGGACCGCCGTACTTTCTTTCTCAACAATCGTGTCATGCACACGTCAATTTCTCCGACTCCTCGCGTGATTCAATTTTGATTAATTTGATCGTGTTACGTTTCCCTCAGTCTTCCTCGATTTCTAGTTCCGTTTACATCGTTAGCATATACTTTTTTTAGCATTCTTTCTTCATTCATTATTTCCATGTATCCAAACCATCTTAACGATCCTTTGACCATTTTATTCATAACACTTTCATTCGCACTGTACTCTATCGTACACAGATTTTACACAATTCGTCTAAAAGATCTCATTTCTACTTCATTTGTTTTACTTTCATCCTTCTTTCTCCAGTTCCATGGTTCACTTCCATACATAAGGATCGGTACAAAAACACCAATGTGCACTGCCATTTTAGCTTTTTTGGATAGTCCATTGTTTACGATGACAATTTTAAATCCACCTTTCACTTTGTTGCCTGCCCCAACCCTTATTTCAATATCCCTCTCCATTCGCCGATCTTTGGTAAACATAAGTAGGTACTACCTAAATATACAAACTCATCTACTTGTTCCAAATTTTCACCATTCACAATATTACAGACTTAGAAAACACACCTATAAGATATATCAAGCATTTATCAATAAAATATCATAATTAAAGGCACCGTAAAAATATTTCGTTGAAACAAAATGAAAGAGTTTTGTTATTTTTGTTTTGTTTAAATAAATTCGCATTTCTCTTCAATTCAAGTGTAAGCAGTAAGCCTTTAGCTTAAAACTTATTATTATGATAAATGATTCGTGAAGCTTACGTTCCCTGGATCAAAGGCAAAGCGTTCTGCTCCCTGGACCATACAGCTAATTAATAAATAATTATACAATAATGGTACGAATTTCAGGCTAGTTAATGTACCGTTTTAAATGTAACCAAATAATAAACGAATACATTTACTTTTATAGATTTTTATTGCTTACGATTCAAAGTTTTAATATTGCATTTAAATAATCCTCAACCGCAATCGCCACTATCTGGCATAGTTGGAGATAAAAGTTTTAAATAGGTTTCCGTATCTCTCGAGAATGAAAAATGTCGCATGGTTTGCGGAAATGCATTACTTTATTAAGTTAATCTATATAATAGGTACTTACCCGCCTAATGTACTACACCTACCGATATGAAAATCGCGGATCGCGTAAAAGCTGCCATCAATTCTGTGCCAATATAAATCCTTGCAATGGATGGAGCTAATTAAAAAAGCAATTACGGGCTTCAGTGGTTTCTTATTCAGATTGATTGAGCGTTCATTATTCAACGCCGAAAGAGTTCCGCGGAATAATTGCTTCGTTTGACCTATCTAAACCGTTTTTCAAATATTTCGATCATGAGGAAACTTCTAATGTTCGAAAGCCTGACCTACGCGATAATGTCGCCAGAAAAAAAATAGGGTAAGTTCCATATTCGTACTAATATTCAAATCGTACTAGTACCTACCTACCTAGCTTAATTCTAAACGTGCGTAACCGTAATATCATAAATGCGTTAATCGCCGTTGGTGAATAATAACATGGGTGGCCTACGTTACACCAGAAACAAAACAACAATCCATGGAATGGCGGCATTCAACATCTCCCAAGAAAGTGAAGTTGTTCAAAAATGATCGAAGCGGAAAAGGTTAAGCAGACAATTTCAGTCCGGAAAATCATATATGTACCGTGTTTTGGGACAGGAAGGGGGTGTTGCTTGTTGATTTTTTACCTCCACTTTCTTGGGCGATGTTGAATGCCGCCATTCCATGGATTGTTGTTTTGTTACTGGTTGTTTTATTTCATCGCCTGTGACAATTTGACTTAAATAATCTTCTAAGAAGATTTTCTGAAATTCCGATTATTTTCGAAGTTACAGCTATTTTTGTGACGCACCGAGTGAATCTGTCCGCCCGGGACGAAAGAACAATAGGCGGCAGGCAAAACAAAAACACCTAAAATTCGGGCGTCTAGTCTAGAATACCCCCGTGAATGTTTAGCCGAAATGAGTTATGGCGGTCATGTCAATTTTCTAAGCTATACTTACTATGCTATGATTCCATCTAAGGCAACTATCTGTCCAAATAGCCACTTCTTACAATGCTTTGTGTTTTTTGGCCAAAAAATCGATATAAAATATACAATTAAGGAAATGAAAATTATACAATATGAAATGTTTCGAAAATATTTGTTAAACGTACGACACGCATAGAAAATTAAATTCCGACGCAAAAAATATTGAAAGATACAAGAGTTCCAATTAGTTTTGCAGTAAATATGAGATAATATTATCCAATAATTAACCCGGCATCAGAATATACGTGAGTATATCCAAAATTTGTTTCCGACCGTATAGACATAATGTTAGTATACTAGTGCCATCTAGAGTGCAGTTTAATCAACTCGAATCATGAGAGAAGCTACTTCAGTTTATGCAGTTTTCTACTAAAAAAATCATAAATATTCAGTAACGACGAATTATCCATGAGTTATTTGTCCACTTTTGAAATGCAAATAACAGTGTTTTAATTATTTTAAAAAATCCACATTATGGAATACCAGTATTTAGCCTTAAGTTTATTAAATTTTCATAAAATTTTACCTAATTTAATATGTAAAAACGTTTATTTTTTAATTTAAATACTAGTTTTCTTCAGTTTAGTTCATATATTTTTAGTGGCTATTTCGTGGCCGTTCTCATCCTTTTCGAGGGCACCTCTCTTAAAAAGAAAAACGATGCCCCTCTCACAACAGTTCCAAATATGAAAATACTGTTGCACGTTTTCTTTGTGTAGCATTTTTATTTATTAGTAGTTGCAACCCGTGAAATATTCACGTGAAATATCCGTGAAGTAAAGATTCTCTACCCTTTAAATACTTGGTTCAGTCTAAAATCCTAATCAGTAATAGGTATTAACTCTTAATGTAAATCTTTTTTTCATATATATAATTATTACCCTCCACATCCCACATTTGACTCTGTACTAGCCACTGACCCCCCTTGGAAACCTATAGTGCCCACTGGGGGATGATACCGCCCCCTTTGGGAACCTATGGCATGAAGCTTAGGTTCCTAAACCACCGCCCCCTTTACAAGAAAAAAGTTTTAAAAGCCTCCTCTCCCACAAACAAAATAAAAATAAAAAATATTTTTTGTTATATCTATCTAAATATTGAAAAATGCTTAATTGCGTGAATTGCATGTTTGCTTACCAATTTGCAGACTTCCTCACCACATACACAATACTAAGCCATTTTATGAAAATGACATTATGCCTTGCTAAGGCATTATCAAAATACTAAACCAAATTAGATAAGATTTAGATTGCTATTTTAAATTCTTTAAATCAGTGTATCTTAACCGCATTGAAAGAATCATCCCTTTACCACGGTAAAATTATCCAGCCCCCCCCCCCCTCCCCACACACACAAAATGCGAAATTCAAAATTTACACTTTTATCCACGTATTTATTTTATGCAATCGATTTCCTACTATAAATAAAAAAATAGGAGATATAAAAATAAAACACGTGATTATTTGTATAAACATTATGTATTTATTGCCTTTTTTGTTATATTATAATAACATTACACACAACATTATAATATTATTTCCATATAAAAAAATATTTGATTTAATACGAAATATTAAATTTTTAATAATAAATAAAAAATAAATTTAATGAGATCCTCATTGAGCCTCATGCCAATTTCGTAATATTAGGTTCAAATTTACTTAAAATACATTCTCGAATCTCCTCATAACGCCCATAACGACATAACGCCCACTGGAACTCCTGCAGCGCCCCCTAAATTCTAAAATTTTATAAACGCCCCCCCAGACCTCTAAAACTCCCACAAGGGGGCGCTGGCGCCCCCGTTAAGAATCACTGCTTTAAATGATTCTCAATAAGATTTACGATTCAAATGGGAAGATAAAATGTTAATGAACACAGTATTATATTTTTACTTTCTTACCTACGACGGTGCCCTAAGACCACCTCCTTGACTGCCCCGTTAAGAATTTATGGTCTAAAATAAAAAATGCAATATAATGGATAAACTAACCATTAATTAGTAGTCTTCTTCTTTTAATAGATCTGATGATCTTTGACACAGAAACCATGTCTCGTCGGATGATGAGGCCCAGCTGTCCCTCCATCTCTCAGGCGGTCTTCCACGCGGTGTCCGGAGAGGATTTCATAAGTGGCTGTATATGCAAGTCTATCACCACTTACATGGTCCCTCCAATATTTTCTTCTGGATCTACTCCACTGAACGATATCCTCCATTTTGCAAGTTTTTGTCTGCATTGCAGACACGATCTTGGAAAGTTTTTCCAGTAATTGATCTTAAGACCTTTGTCTCCGATGTTCTTAGCAGACCCTTGGTTCGCAGTGTCGGCCCGCGTCTCTACAGCCGTACGTCATGATAGGTCGCACACATGTCTTATAAATTCTGATCTTGCTGTCGATATGCATGTGCTTGTTCTTCCACACCAGATTCTTCAGACACCCTGACACAGTAGAGGCTTTACTGACTTGTTCTCGTACTTCAGTATAAAGGTCAAATTGGAAATTTTAACATTATATTTTAGATAAGATTTTATTCTAAACTTTTAACTAAACTATTTTCTTTCTTTTTCCATAATAAAAGCTGCTCGTAAGTTATATTTCTGAATAACCAAACAGATTGTTCAATTCGAAAAATAAAAGTGTAAGTAAAACAAACGTAAGTAGATTCTACAAACTATATTTTATTTCACAGAAGGCATGTCCAATAAAATAAGTTACATTTGCAAAGCCTTATTGTAATTTAACAAATTAAAGGTGACAATAGAAAAAATGAAAAATATGTACATAGCTATATTATGTTGTAATAAATACATGTTAAAGATTAATGTCTTCTTTAAGCGTTACATTATTAAATTTCAGGCTTAATATATTAAAGATATTATTGCTTATTATTTAGGACATTATAAACATCCCACACTGGAATTCTCAGAGATTCATCCAACACCTGCCAGTTGGGTGAACAGACATCGCTTGCGAGCCAGTTGAAGTCGTCCAAGTTATTCCAATTATTTACATTCAAATCTAACCCAGCCATGTCGAAGTCTTTTTCTAGCGCTTCGTATTTGAAATTGAAAGGCGCCACCCGGATACCGTTACAATCCTCTATAATGGCTTTACTAGTGACGTGCAAGTATACATCACAGTTAGATGAGGAATGAAACCTCAATTGCTGGCAAGCTAATGCCATTTTGCAATCGGTACATTTATCGGCAAATATAGATGTAGAAACCGGACCGCAGAGTACAATACAATTTGACAAATTATCTAAATGCAATGTTCCAAGATTACCCTCAATAACTACAACGCAATCAGTAAGATTGCTAAGAGAGACATCTTTTCTGAAAACTTCATCTCGGTGAAGAGATAAACGCTGTTTG